>VDFB02373365.1:103564462-103643525 GCA_007258455.2 Sequoia sempervirens | reverse complement strand
TAACTCTTATTACAAAGATGACTCTTCATCTTCCACTTTTGTGCTTTTTTTGCAAATTTTATACTTTTTGCAACAAAATGACAACTTTTGCAACATTTTATAACTTGACCTTACAATCACCTAGAAACCTTATTTGATGAGTCAAATACATTAAATATGACCCTTTTTACAAAATTAACCTGATGAAGATTCAAAATTTACAAAATTACCCCTTGGAGGCATAACACTATTAGGTGCTCTTGCACCAAAAAGATAAGAGTACCTACACAACAACACCATCCCACCTAACCTCTCAACCTCAAAACGTCAATCCTTCATTTGAAAAATATCCTGCTTCACCATTCTTGGAGACATTCTTTATCACTGCTCTTTTGACGACGCCCTCCTAAGATGTTTAGACTCAACAGAAGCTCAAACTACCCTAAATGACATATAACAAGGTATTTGTGGGGCCCATTCTAGTGGACTAGTGTTAGCTAAGAGGTTATTGCACATAGGATATTATTGGCCTACATTGGAACAATATGCTATCAATTTGGTAAAAGTATGCAAACCTTGTCAAAAGCATGGTGACTTGATTCATGCACCATCACATGAATTGTAGCCTATTGTTACTACATGGCCTTTCTCACAATGGGGGTTAGACCTCATTGGAAAGATACATCCTACATCCTCAAATGGTAATAAATTCATAATCATTGCCACTGAATACTTCACTAAGTGGGTCGAAGCCATACCTATGACCTATGTTACAGAGAAACAAATTTCCAAATTCATACTCCACTACATCGTTTATTGCTTTGGAACTCCCACTTCCATAATCACAGACAATGGATGTCCCTTAAAAAAAAAAGAGGTCTGTAATCTATGTCAACAATTCCACATTCAACATTATTTTTCCACTCCATATTACCCACAAGGAAATGACCAAGTCAAGGCCACAAACAAAACCATCTTAAGAATCCTAAAGAAAATGGTCAATGAAGCTAGTCATGATTGGAACTTACAACTTAATCCCGCCCTATGGGCATACCATACTAGAATTCACACACCTACTAGATTCACTCCCTATTCCCTGGTATATGGTGCTGAAACTATCTTTCCAATCAAGGTTGAGCTCCCATCATTAAGAATCTCTTATAGCATCTCATTGATGATGAAGAATACCACATAGCACACCTTCAATAGTTGGAGCTTCTAGATGAGAAAAATTTAAATACCCTCAACCATCTTAGAGCATATAAAAATAGGCTTCGTAGATCATACAACAAGAAGATCAAGCCTAAAGAATTTTCCATTTGAGATTTGGTCCTTAAGGAAAATAAGTGAAACTTGCAGGAACAAGAAAACAAGGGCAAGTTTGACCCAATTGGCTAGGCTCTTACATTATTACAAAAAAATATGGATTAAGGGCATATCAATTAGCTACCATGGAGGGAGATCCCCTTGAAGAGACCATGAATATAATCCATCTCAAAAAAATCTTTGTATAAGAAAAATACAAAAAATCAACAAATTAGAAAAACACAAAAAAATAAAAAAATAAAAAATAAAAGTAAAGAGAAATAATCCATCCAATGGTGAAAACCACTTTGTGGTTCCTTGGGAAAGTACCATGGTGAAAACCCAACAAATAGGCACCATGTGTAGGGACCTCTCCATCGTCTATTAGGTCACCCTTTCCTTCATCCATAATAACTCCAATCCACCCATAATAAATCCATTCATAATAAGTTTATCCATACCAACTATAGCTTGGAATATGCCCATCATACACCCATTTCACCCTCCTTTGTGTCACTTGGCTACAAGCTTCAATAATAAATAGATAACTTACATGATCATCACCATCAAATATAGTGGGAAGCGGTCTTAAGTATACCTAGTTGCTCACCCATCTATAACATAATAAATCCCATTCTATAATAAAATTCAACCCATAACAAACATTTCACCACCCCAAATGAATCATCCACATCATTCTAAGACAAACAATACAAAAGAAAATAGCATGCATGCCCGCATGGACCTTAGTACTGCACCATCAACATAATCCCCCAAATCATCCTGGCACATCACTTGCCTCCCATCGCAACCCACCCCATCTTTGCATTATAGGATGCATCCTTCCTTGGTCTGACAACCTCTATCAGTCTTATCTTTTGGCAAGAGATTTGGCTTTTTATTTTTGGGATTTATGAAGTCACCAAGTTCAAGCCACCTCAATCTTTTCATATCTTGGTTCATCGATAATAAGGTATGGAGTAGATATGGGTCACCTTGTATGGAAAGTTTGTGATTATCCCAATTTAATAATGATTTCTTACACCTTCGCTAGAGGGGTTCAAAACATTTTGATCTGCTATATAAACCCCTCTATGATCCACTATGGTGTTTAGAATCATTTAGTAATTAGGTAATAATCTTTTGTTTTCAACTGTTTGTGAGTCTCAAAGTCCATGCAAGATACATGATTGTTCCTTTGGTCATTTATACCATTGGGGCATAATGTTTCTTGCTATATCAAATTAAGGATTTCTCACCACATTTTCCCAACATAATCCACCCATCCACTTATTCTTCCCTAACAATAACCATCCCCCCATCCTTTCTATCCTATTAATCCGCCATCCCCTCCTACACACCTAGACTAGAGTGCATGCTATATCATGACACAAAAAGAAAAAACTCATACCTACATTGCACATGATTTTAATAACGGAAGTTTGAGTACAAAACTAAAAAAATCCATTGACAGGACGTCGGATTCATGGATGCACTAATGACTAAGAGATAGAAAACTATTGCAAAGCACCTGCCACTATCTTGATTCCTACTAATTATTTTATCGTGATGAAAATCATTTGTTGCCAACTAGTTGTAGAAATTACCATAAGAGACAAAGTAAATGTAAACATGCTAACATCTAAGCTACAGATTAGGTTTTATCAGTGGAAAGAAATTCATACCCATCCCATCAAAATATCATATAGGAAATATGCATAAGAAAACTTTCTCACATAATTACCATGACATAGATACATAAACATTAACACGTCCATTCATCATATAAATAAAAATCCATTTCCACATAAGCATTTACCATGAATTTTATAGCATTTTGGACTATATACTCTACAAATAAAACCATCTACCCATCACAATGAAAAATGAAGAAAACAAATGGTATTTATTGTAATGTCATCATAGGATTGAAAGCTAAAATCAAAGGAAAAATTTAGTACATGGGTCCTTGTCCTCTCACATAAAGGTGTGCTTCAGCCTACGAAACTATTGTTCTCATGTCCAATTTTCTTTCAAATTTAATCTCCTTTGTAATTTTGTTGTCTTCCATACCTCTTGATTACAAAACTAGAATCAAGGACTTAATAATGGCACTTTACCAAAGTGATTTCAAATACAAAAATTAATAAAATAAGCCATGAGTTTTTATTAAGACTTAAATAAAGATCAATAGACTTTTTCTTTTTTTACATCACAAAGTTCTGGTAAATGCTTCAAATTTCATCATTTGTGCATATATCCATCATATCTCATGCATATCATAATAAAAATCATAACATCCACATATAATCCACCACATTATCATCGTAAAGACAAATAAATACACATCATCTAACATCATAATCATAAACATAAACTACATCACATGCATAATTAATCCACATCACATAATAAAAATCCATATATAACACATTTGCATAAACCATATACGACCAAATCCACCATATTATTTATCAAAAATAATAATGTCATGATAAAAAATGTAGGACAATCCCTCGTGTGTACAAAAAGTCAAACCCATCCTATGGAAAAAATCCAAAAATTCATGATCAACATGCACTAGCCTATGCTCCCCACATCTGACTGTCTGTTGGGTGACCTTTGTGGTGATTGTGGTGGACCCATAATAACTGACGGCCCTGAGTGAGCTAGACCATGAGATCTACTCACTATAACACTGACGATCCTCTGCTCTTGTGGCACTGCCTTCTCATAATCCCTCCTCCACCGCTCTACCTCTTAGGTGGCCTAACCATACTCTGTAAACCCAACAACCAATCCACCCTCACCTAGCATATTTCGGGCTACATATCGCTCCCTCTGTAATCTATCCACCTCCCTCTGCAACTAATCTCACTCTGTCATGATCACAACCAACTGCCCACCATCCCCTCCTCCAACACTAACCCCATCATCTAGTAGTCCCTATAATCTGGATGCCTTTTCCCTAGTTGCATCCCTCTCACTCCTCAGAGTCACCACCTCATCCCTAGCTACACCCCTCTATGTAGTAAGTGTACCAACCTTCCCATCCATCTATCCCTATAAGTAGGCCACATCAGCCCGTGCCATATCCCTCTCGCCCACAATCTGTAAATGGTCCTATCGAGCTTGATCACACTCCTATCAGAGCTAGTCTCTCTTTAATGCCATGGCATCAAGCTGAGCCTATAGGTATCCACTCCTCTACTGCATGTAGTGCCCCTCCTCATCACCACCTACTCCTGTTTCCTCCCCTCCAACACCTTGATCTCCATCCTCCCCATCATCATCACAACCATCATCATCATCACTCACATCATCACTCCCATCACTCCCATCATCACTCCCATAACTACTATCATCATCTGAGTTGTTGTCCTCTGACCCACTATTGCTGCTCTTTTCACCACTGCCCTTTGCTACCACTAGCTGATCATGAGGCATGGTAAATCAAAGAGGTATGTTCCTCTCCCACTAGGTGTCATACTCTATTGTAGTACTAACATCTTCCAGTCCTTGTCTTGGATCCCACACGACTACTAGAGTATCTCTCTAGCTCTGATAGGTTATGTCATACTCAACAAAGCCACCCCATTTCCGCCTCTCACAAACCACCCATCCAAAAATTTCCTCAATCTAAGGAACTCCCTACTATTGACCAAATTGCCATAGCACCCATACTGGTAGATACCTCTCAATGATGACTAGAGTCTAACTCATCAAATAATGAACCCTTTGAATATATGGCATATAGTGGTCATCCTCCTAATCCTCACATTCAATATACAATTGTTAGATGAATGAATCCATCTCATTAATAATCCTACGCCAATGGTCTAACTCACCCAAATGCCACTACTATCAAAACCTTGCATACATAAAAACATAAGGCATATTTGACCCCCATCATCTATCACAAATAGGACACGGTATTGTAATGTACTCAAATGCCCAGACATGTAACAGTCACCCCTGCAACTAAGCTCCACACTCCTCTATACACAACATAATGTACCTCTCTCTACAAATATCCCGACACAGTCGCCCCCCATGTATATATCGTCCACTCGCTGAACATACCCTCCATCACTCTTTCCCAACCTATCACAAATCCTTGAGACCTCTTATCTAACATCAAGGTGCCTATAATTAGTGCAACTAAAAAGAGACAAAGATCTGGCCACTCACCTAGCCCTGCATCCCAGTCTAGCTCTACCCCTCATAATGATAAATACTAGCATGCAAATATACTTCATAGGGAATCCCTTGCCCCTTGCATAAAGTATACCACTAACTCCCCTCAGATTGGTATTTGAAGTATCTACCACACATCCTCTAATATGACTATAGCCTCACCAGTGGGCAAGTGAAAACTGTTCATCTCACAATGCCACTGCTCTACAAGTGTTGTCATCAATGCTCTATGTGCTTGAATCTGAGGACATAAAGTACAATCCTATCAGGTGTAGCCAACCATCATTCTTAGCCATAAGATTCTCTCAAAGTGTCCCCATAACTACCATCCACCGCTCTTGTGACTATAGGACCTTCAGGTCCTCCTGCATCATTCCACGCACTAATATCAACCTTTTCATCTAAACCATAAATTTACTTCTAACATAACTAGCCCACCCTTGCAGTTTCTATGAAACTATAATTTCATTTCGGCACTGGTGTTGTTTTATCAAACACAAGCACATCAATTTTAAACCCAAATGTTGCTTTACGTAGGAATAGCAATATTTCATCCAGGAACATCAATTTTTGATGTAGGCACTGCATTATGCAAGTGCAATTTTCCTTTTCCCCAATTCCCCCCATGCATGTCAAACACATGTGCATCAAACACATGCATTCCAAATGCAAGTGCCATGTTTTTCAACACATGTACTGAAATCAACCGCAAGCGCTGCAAAAACACAAGCGCCATTTCTTTTGATGCAAACGCCACAAAGGTTCCATTTCATGAAATGGAACTTCTATTTCCTGAACTTCATCTCCTAATTAGATGTTCCTTGGACCCCCTAACCTAGCCTAAACTTAAGGATAGACTACATACCGGCTCATTTGCATCCTCTGAACATCGGTACTCCCGAACTCGCTCTACATGATGTGTATGCCAAGGAATCTCCACCATTGCTTTGCTCTGCCACCTAAGCTCAGACTCACCAATAAAGTATTGAAAATGACTTTTTGAGACCCTCAACTTAGCCTATTTATAGGTTGTTTAACCCTAATCACCTCCCCTAAACCCTAATTTCTTCTATATTGGACGTATCAAATATCCTATTCTCCCTCTTTGTTTTTCCTATTTTCTTTGTTTCTTCTCTCACTTTTAACTAACTTTTTCTTCTACACCATCCCACATCACTTTAACCCACCTTTTTCGAGACCCTGACCAAAAATATTCTTTCTAAATTTTTTTGGTCAATCTTTCTCAAGGGCATCACCTCCTAACTAACCTTTCAATCCACTGGGGAAAAATTTTAAACTTCTTTGACGTAGTATCACTTTGAACACTACATCAAACAGGGGAAAAATGTAGTCACCTCAAATATGACATTATTTCCTCTTAATTAATTAAATACATTTATTTAATTAATTAATCCATTTTCCTCCTATAATTAATTAAATATTTTATTTAATTAATTATATCACCTTCTAAAACTATTGTTCTTCTAATCAATTAAATAATTCTTATTATTTAATTGATCCCATTAAAATCCCCTATGCTTCTAATCCCAATTGTATTAAATAATCCTTGATTAATTAACCCACTAACCCTCATTATCTCATTCTCCAACTATTAACTCCACCTATCCTATTAAGCTAATTAATCACTAATTAGCCATCCTAGCCCCTATCATTACCATTATTTTCTAATTTAAAATTCACCCTCAACCACCTCATTTTATCCCATTAATGAGATAAATCTCACCTGCCTCCACTATCTTACACATAGCCCCCAAAAATTAATGACTTGTCATCCCAATGTGTGCTCACACGTGTGAGCACACCTCACCTCTCTCATTGCACCTAATTGTGACACTTGTCACAATTCTAATAAGCCACATTTTTTATCCATGCATCACATTCTCAAGTAATCCTAGCTCTTCATCAATTTTCAATCTTGACCCTCCATTTCTCCCTCCAATTTTCTATAAATTGGGCCTTCATCCTCTCATTTCTCCATCTTGAATTTGGGCTAATATTATGTTGGTGCAATCTTGTCATAGATCCACATCCAGACTTGAACAAATCCAACAAGAATAGGGTGCTTCTTGAGCTCAATCTTGAGGGCCACCAAAGGTATAAGGTTATACTTTCAATTTGATGTTATTTCACTAATTTTTTATGCTTTTGGTGTTAAATTCTAACCCCTCTATAAGTATATGTTTTAGATATGTGCATATACTAAAATATAATGAGTATACACCTAAAGCCCTTGATTCTTATGTATATCCATCCAAGTACTTATATCCATAAATTGAGTACATATTTCAAAAAAGTGCAAAATGGTTGACCCATATGGTTGTATAGATTTTCGTACTAGGATTTTTTAGGATGCTTTAAAATTTGTCAATATTCACTATAACAAAACTCTATGGAATTTTAAGTCAAAATTTGTCTCTTAATCACTCCAAACACAATTGTGATGTCTATTTTGCACTATGAGACCCTAGAAAAAATTGACTCCTAGAAACACCTCAAAGAAGCATATATCTCCAAAATAAAACTCCTAGAAACTCACAAACAAATGCATTAAATATATAATAAGCATAATTTTTAAGTTAGGTTCACCAAATTGAGTGCATTGAAAATACAAAAAATAAATAAGAATTAAAATAAAACTATTGAAACACCTTGTTCTTCTCATGCAAACCTCAAATTGAGTACCATGAAAAGATATGTCATAATAAATATGAGTTTTCATTTCTCTAACATAACAATTGCATTGTTTTGATAATAAAATTGACAAAATATAGATGTATAAAAGAGTGATATGAAAAGTACAAATGATAGGTTTGATTTATATATTTTTGGAGAATCAGATAGAAATTGAGACTTAATCTTGGATCTCAAGTTTGATCCTAGTTTATGAAATCTAATTACTAGAGAGAATGGAAGAATTATAAATTATTTAATTTTTAATTAAAATAATTTATATTTCTCAACACAAATTGATTGATGAGTTAACTATTTGCATGAAATAATTAACCAAGTGGGGAAGTTGACTATTTGCATGCAATAGTTAACTCAAGATTTAGGTGAGTGAAGTGGATTGACTCATGAGTGGGATTGAGAGTGTGATTGAGTAGACTACATGAACTAGGTGAAGTAGATTTTGATGATTTAATTAAAAATAAATGAGTTATAGGTGCATATTAGGTGGAAAATAATATTTATTAATTAATAATATATAATATGTGGAAAATAAATAGATAATTAATAGAAAATAAATAGATAATCACTAGATTTAGTTTGTTAATATTACTGGATAAGTTGATTTAATAAAATAATATGCTTGTTTAATTAAATGATAGTATACTATGTGATAAATTAATAATAAAATACTAATGTTAAGTGATGAAATAATTACGAAAAATGTGACATTATTTTAGTGTCTACAATGAGGTTATTAATAGGTATATAGATAATGGATTTGTTCATGTTGAGCCATAATATCTAATTTGAAGTCTTATGATGAGTCATATTTCTAGCATATATAATTTTGCTAGTTTATTCCATGTCAATAAAACATTTGTGATCATATGTCTCTAGATATATATAAGTGTCTTAGATGTATTAATGTGCACATTCAATGTGTAGGCATATGTTAGCCAATGGGATAATGAGAGATCAAAAAAGAACCCTAGTTTTCATTGTCACTTCACCTTGTGAAGTAAGAAGATACTTGACTATAATTATCAATTACACCAACTACTATTGGTCTAGTGTGACCAAGACCCCTAATTTTCACCTTTTATTGTTTTCTAATAATTTAGCCTTTTTTATTTTTATATTTTATTAATTATTTGTAGGGTATGTTAAGTTTTTAGTGATGGTTAATTTCATTTTTTAAACTTATAAGTTTTAGATGGATTCTCCTGCCGGTATGCTCCCTAGAACCAGTTTTTGTATTATCTTATTTAAATATATAATATATTATAGTGGTTTGCCACTTTCGCCAAAAAGAAAAAGAAAAAGTTTTAGATGGATTCTTAAGTGAAATTTATAAAATGAGTATTTTAAGAACTATAGAATAATAGAACTCTTAGAATGGGAGCCTTAAGATGGAGTAAGTATTTAGATTAATTTTAGTATGATTCAATGATCTATGTACCTATTTATGACTTTTGAAACATCATGCATTTATCAAGCATGGTGATTTTGTATATGTAATTTTTTTTATTAATCAAAGGTGGTAGGGTCACTTTATATTCATATTTAAACAAAATAATTACAAAAGGACCAAGGTGGTCATGGCTGCTACAAGGAGACTTCCATATGACAAAAGAAAATTAAAAGTTTCTAACCGTATGTATAGTGAAAAAAACCATAGATGCAAAGGAGGTCAAACACAAAAGACTCATTAATAGAGCACTAAAAGCCAAGTACAAAAGACAATAAACCAGCCTAGGCTCTTAAAAACTTAAAAACCATAAATCATCCATCACAACTCCCACTAGAGCTAGCAATATCCTCAAGAATGGGCGGAGGAGGAGTGTGAACAACCTTTTAAGTTTTTGAGGAGGAGATGGATTGAATTGAACAAGCTAAAAGTACTGAAGTAAAATTCTATCACCCAAGGACCCCCACAAATGATCCAAGGTAAGGAGGGAATATGAAGTTGTATCGCTAGCCAAACCAACATTCATGATGGAACATGTAGTAGGGAAACCCAGAGAGGATAGGAAATCCTACCAAGGGAGGATAACACCAATAGGAGCCCACGTAGACTTCAAATCATACATGGAAAGCATGGCCTGTAGAGATGACAGAGAGAAAATGAATGGATGGATGCAAGCTTTAGCTACAATAGAGACCATATTCTTTTCCAATAGAAAATCTATACAATTCGAAAGAAATATGGATGCATCTTCATAAAATAACAAACTAGGGTTATTCTTCAACTATTCTCAGGAAATTATAGCGTGAATAGCCTCCTCAACATCCAAACAAGAGATTAGAAATTCTCGTCCAAGCTTCTTGAAGTTGAAGGGATGTGAGTCATGACATTCCCAAAAACATGAAGGTAGCAGAACTCTCCAAGGAAATGCCATACAAATTGTAGTGCACTGTAAAATAACATCGAGGAAAATGAGATGAATGATAGGAGGAAGAATATTGGAAAAGAAATTATAGCATTCAAGACCATCATAACACATTCTTAAGGATCCCAGACTGAGGATAACTAACTGTCACTTTACAATGTAAAGTACCAAAGATGAATACAATGTTAGGATTAAGATGAGTGTAGGAAATACATTCCCCTCAAACACATGTGGTAGTAGCCATAAGGGGACACACCAGAATGTGATATTTTAGAAATAATAACTCCAATAATTCCAAGAACTTGGAACTTGGAAAATAAAATATAACAAATGTTAGTACAACCAATGATGGTGCCTTAATCGACACTAAGGCACCATCAACAAATGCCAACATGGAAAATATTTCTAAATATTCAAGTTTATTTTTTTCATATAGGTAGTATCATTCTCACTTTCCAAATTTGAAAGAATGGCAACCACTTTTTTCACCTCACAATAAGATTGTTTAAATGCAATAAGTAAGGACCAAATTATTTTCATCATATTTTTAAGCTTCTAGGAATAAATTTTATTTTCCTTCATAGCACTAATTACAACCATGGAGTCTCCTTCCAAAAATTTATTGGAAAACTTATCTCAAACAATAATATTGATTCTCAAAGATAAATCCTACATTTCTATCCAATTGTTCAAGTCATTAATTGATTTCTTTTAAGCAATAAAAATAACTTTTACATTATGTTCATAATAACAAAACTAGTACTAAAGGGACTAGGGTTATCCTTTGTTGCACCATCAAAAATGATTTTTCATAATATCAAAGGGGGGACAAATTCATTTTACATGCAAACTTTTATTTACGAATTTACAACTAAGAGCACCAAGTGGAAGAGGGATTTTAAGAAGTGGCCAACTTTTGAGGATGCACTAATCCAAAGATAAAAAACAATTGTTCTTTTGAGAAGTAGAGAGAACATGGGATATAATTGTATCACAAATAGAAAATTCTAGTTTGTAGATCACCAACTCCCAATCACTTGCACATGGTCTCTAAAATTTCTAGAATTTATTTCACACCAAATGTGTCAAATCAATAGAGAAGGGTAAGATTTACAAAGGCAACCAAAGGTAGAATATTGAAATAGTAATGGCCAAATAACAAATAGTCGATTAAGAGGAGGAACATTATACCACTATATCCAACCTTAAAGCCAAGTCCAAAAATTGAGAAAGAGGTGATCAACAGTTTTAGTAACCTCATTACGGAGAGGGAATTTTAGGTCTATAACAATTCCAATCCTTTTTAGCCTTTCCCTAATTAGAAATTTACTTTGAACAACAAACCACATAAAGGAGCTAACCTTAGAAAGACATAATTTATCCCAGCAAAGGTTATATAGCCAATGGTGGAGAGATGAGAATGGGTGACTCTTGTAACCTTCCTTTATAAAGTAGGCTCCATATTTAGAACTTAACCAGAATAATTCATCCTCTTTACGTATGTAAAAAATTTATTTTATTTAGAATTTCTTTAAAGACAATTTTTTGGCTTTTTAGGAATGGAAATTAAGATAATTCCTTCCATTTAACTATTGGGAAGTCATTTACCCATAATATTTTAAATTAATTTTTAACTTTGTCTCCCAAATCATATAATAGATATTTTTTACATCACAAATATCAAGTCTATTATTCGATACCTCATATCCATTCCAAGAATCAAACTAGAAAAAAGGATGTTTACCATCATTAATAATGTAAGACCAGTTCATAGTGAAAATCTCCCTACATTTAATCATAAAATTCCACATACATGAACCTTTAGGGGGATTTGAAGTGGTAAAAATGTGAGCCCCATTAGAGTAATCCAACTATTTCTACTACAAAAATTTGCAACATTTAGAATTTAGAGAAGAATACATTTTCTAGGCTAGTTTAGTCGATTTAAAGATACAATTTTGAATTGCAAGATCCCTTATTCCAAACCCACTACAAATTTTAGGTTTGCAAACATTTTCCCAAGCTATTGGAGGCAATTTATTTTTCTGACCCTTCCAATTCCAAAAAAAAAATTCTTAGAATTTTTAATATAAAGTTAATCACCTTTGAGGGCATTGAGGGATTGGACATCATATAAATGGGAATAACATATAGGACTAATTTTATTAAAATTATTCTCTTAGAAAAGGTAAGCCATTTACTTTTCCAAGAAGATTTCTTTTATATTATGAATGAAGTCACTTTTCCAAAAAAAAATGACCTCCTTTCCCTTTAATGTAACACCTAGATAAGTGCATGAAAGAACCTCTATTTTGAATCCAAGAAACTTAAAAAATTATATTTATGATCAAAATAGGTGTATTAAAAAAGATAATTTTGGATTTACTTTCATTTATTGATTGAATTGATACCTAGCAATAGATTGAAAGAGTTTTTGACATGGATGATACTTCTTCAAATTTAGACACCCCAAAAAATAAGATGTCATCAATAAACAAACAATGAGTAATATAGGGAGTTCACTCTTTCCACAATCTTGATACCTTTCTAATTCCTAGCATGATGCTTTGCCAAAATGATTCTACTAAGTTCCTTAGCTAAAATAATGAAAAAAGTGGAGAGATTGGGCCATGTTGTCTGAAACCTTGAGAAGATTAAAAGAAGTCAATTGAAGATCCATTGAATAACATAGAAGATCTTATATAAGAGATACATTGCAGAATTAATTTACACCAATGATCAATGAATCAAAACTTGTAAAGAACTTTATTTAGGAAATTCCAATTGACCCTATCATAGACTTTCAACATATCTATTTTTAGCGCCATAGCTTTAATCCTTTTCTCTTATATAGAATAAATAAACTCATATGCTAAAATTATTCCTTCTGATATTTCTCTCCCATGAACAAAGATACCTTGCTCCAATAAATTATTTATTGAAAAAATCTTAGCAAATATTCTTTATAAGGATTTTGTAATGATCTTGTATATTATATTACACAAAGAAATTGGCTTAGAGTCTATAAAATTATTAGTATTGCTTGATTTAGGTATTAATTATATGAAAGTGCTATTCATTTCCTTCTATTGAACTACTTATTCTTTCTTTCATAACCAACCACACATCATACCTAAAAAATTTCACCATTTATAGAAAAGATAGGTGCAAAGCCATTTGGCCCCAATGTCTTATCCCCTTGCATAGATAAAACTATAGATGTAATTTCTTCCAATGGAAAAGGGGCCATTAAGATATAGTTTTATGATTTGGAGATAAGGCAAGGAATTTGACTATGAACCCTTTCTTCCAAGATACTATCATAAGAGGATGCATCTTCCTTTAGAAGATTTTGAAAAAAAATAACAACCTTTATTCTAATAACTAAAAATTCTATAGTCACTTGACTATCCATTATCTTTACTTACAAGATTTGATTTAGAGATCTCCTCACCTTAGTGGGTGTATGAAAAATATCAATATTTTTGTCCCCTTCCTTGAGCTATAATTATCTTTATTTTTTCTTCCAAAATACCTCTTCAAGAGTATTGATTTCTTTTGGCTACTCTATAAGCATCTTCTTGGTAGAAAATCAAAATTGGTTCATACGATTTTTAGTTACCCTTTCATTCAGAAATTTCAATTAATCTTCCACTCTACTTTTCTCTTAAAAAATATTCTTGAATAATATTTTGGTCCAATATTTTATCTTTAACGTGATAAATTTTAGTTTAGAATAGAATTTATACATTCTATATCTCAAAAAATAGTGAGCATATTTCCACCAAGTCTCTACCAAGGTTAAAAATTAGGGACTTACAACCACATTCCCTCAAATTTTAAAGAACACCTCTTTGAAGCTTTATCTTCATATATTGAAAGGTGAAATGGAAACTATTAGATGTCTAAATGGGAAGCATGTAAATAGAAAATCCAATATTTAATGTAGTCACTTAGAAGATAAGAGAAATATTTATAATCTCCCAACAATGTATGAAATAATAAATCTTCTATTATTCCAAGTGAAGAGTCCATTGCTATTTTCCACGTCTACAAGATTATTCTTATCTATAAACTCCATAACTTCCATTTGAGATTTTGATATGAGAGACTAGCCACCTAACTTGTCTTCTATTTTATAGATAGTGTAAATTCTCGTCCCAAAATAACCAAATCATTTTAAAAAGGGGCTATAAAATCAGAAATATTATCCCAATGAACCTTTTTGTGCATCAGACTTGAAGGACCATAAATACTAAACAACCAAAATTGAAATTTTTAACATAGATTGGATACCTTACTAATCAGCCAATTTGTGCCAGAAGAAATCACTTCCACTATGGCCCCCTTGGGATACCATATGGTTGCAAGATTTCCAAAATCCCCAGTATATTTCACAAAAAACTCTACCAAGAGAACCAAAGAGCCTTTAGTAAGACCTCTATTTTTTATTTTTTTATTTTAATTATTTTTCACATGGTCTTGTAAAGTTAATTTATATGGTATGAGAGGTGGTGTAGGAGTTTAGGAAAGCTCATTCTTGATTTTAAATTAGAAAGGGGAGCAAGAAAAGGAGAGGACTCTTGAGAAGACCTTCCTCCAACTTTTTTTTATGTTTCTTCCTTGTGTAATTATTTTGGGTGAATCTTGGGGTATAATTTTGATGAATATGTGTGCACTTTAAAAGAGAATTCATTAAAGTGAGTAATGTTTTTCATCTATCACAAGCTACTTTGATGAGGTAAACTCTATTTATTTATATTTATATTCTTCCATTACTTATTTCATTTGTGTATGAGAAAGGAGAGATTTAAATGTATGTTATATTCTATTTAAATTATGTATGTATTTGTGTATTTTTCCTTGACTTGGCCTCTTTTGAATGGGTTCTTGATATTTTACAAATATTCATTATGTATTTAATGTATCCTTTAAATTTATGAATTATTGTTGTATACATGATTCATTTTTGATCTCTTAGCTTTAAGGATGTAAAGATATTTGCATGCCTTGATTATTCCATTATGGCTATATAAAGAAATTTCTCCTCCCATTTCCATGTTATTGTAAGATATTGACGGAGTTCATTAAAATTCAAAAAATAGTAATAAAAAGTATAGGAAATAACATACATTTTACAAGGTCTCCCCTGCTCTTCGTTGGATAAAAAAAAACTTTGATTGTTCTACTTTGGGTAACCCTAGACAAGCATGAGGGGGTGTTCTGATTAGGGACAATACAAGTCAACTTGTTGGTAATTTCTTAGAAAAATTGGGATGTAAGACTAAGAAATGTGATAAATATTAAGCCACCACAAATAATTTAATAAGATTATTTTAGAAGGTGACTTCAATAATATTATAGACATTATAAAATATAAATATACCCCTCACTAGTCCTATAGGGACATCATCAATGAAATCAAGATAAATATTATGAAGTTTGAAGAAGTCAGAGCTATTCATATTTTAGGGAAGGTAACACTTCTATGAGCCTCCTAATTAAATATAGGGGACAATTGTAATGGGTTAAAGTGTTGGATGGCATCCCTAATTTTCTTGAAAACATCAAAACCAAAGTTATCAATGAAGAGTCAAAAAATTATTACAATCTAGTAGGATATCATCTAATGCATTATCCATATCACATGTGAAGGGGAAATATTGAAGTGGAACATTAATAAGAAGGAATACCTGATATTGAATCACCTTATTTCTTTCTAGTTCATGATATTGCATTCCCATCTCAAAAGTTATCATCTTACTAATGATGTGATTAGTGCCAATCCTTTGAAAATCAACATGTGAGTAAAATTGATTAGAATTGAGCCTTCTAATTATGAGAATACGTATAGTAACAAGGAAATTTGGGGAATTCTAAGTATATAAGTAATCTCACTTTCTATATTGAATCCATGAATAGTCACAATGTTGAATTATCTAGACAATTTACTATGTCTTAGAGGTATGGGATGGTGTATATGAGGGGCATATCCTTCAATGTCTCTAAGGAAATAATTTCTTTGGTTACCAATCTACATTTGGAGGGAGAAATACTAAAAAATAAAATAAAGAACCTACCAATGATTCCATGAATAAATTCTTCAAGAGAGGTAAAACGGTGATGAGAATACAAAATAGGTTCAATAGAGAAGTGTTGGCAAGATGTGTTGTCATTGGTTTCAACTCAAGATGTCTTGACATTGATTCCAAATATATTTTTTGAAGGTTGAACATACTCTAGAGATAGTTGGAATGTTGAGTGTAAGTCAAAAATACAGTATGAGGTTGAATAAGGTTAAAATGGCACTTTATCTAATGTCTAAGTATGCTATGGAGGTTGGTACACACATGCTAATATGTTTAAAATATATCTACTTTGATATCATTCCAAGTTAGTGTACTGTATATTGAGATAATTTGTAGAAGATTTCCAAATGTATTAACAATGTATACTCTAAGGCAGTGTCATGAATCATCCACATTCTTTTGCAATGCAAGCCCTTGACTTGGGAAAAGAAGATAAGATTCTCAAGATGAGAATGTGTTATATTCAAGTATTCAAGTCATCATGTACCTTCTACTATGTCGAAGTTATAAGTGATAGTGTTCCTAATTGTGCTTTGGTAGAATAATGTGTTGATATTAGTGCATTGGGAGACTCTACATTCCTCTGAAAGTGATGAGTTGGCCTTACGGTTTTGAAGACGTGATCAGTAATGTGAAATGCACACTACTTTGTAGTATCTAGTGTTATGGTGGTCTACCAAATCAGTTTTCAAATGATAGTTTGCTACAGTTTGTTCAAAATGCTTTAATCTTATATATTCAGTGGGTTTCTTTAGTTGTTCCATCATATGATGATCAAAAACTTCAAGAAAATTTTGAAAAGATATTATGCATTTAAACTACAATGCTTGCATCTTGATCTATGTGATGGTTTAGGTCTCTCCTTGATGTTGTAAATTTGAATAGATGGAAATTTTGATGGCGTTGTCATTATTTGGACTGACATACTTGTTTCCTCCATCAACAGTTAATCTTGATTAATTAATTTTATTTTGGAGGATATGTTATGATGTGTTTGGGTCATGTAATGCCATGCGTCAATTTGAAATTGTTCTTCTTGCAATATTATATGTGTTTGGAGTTGACTAGCGTGATATCATATGTTTCCTCTAAAAGGTTATATTGGAGCCAACCTAATTGAGGTTTTGTGTTGTTATAGAGGATATATATCAAAGATCAAATTCATTTGTGAAAATATTGTTGTTCATAGAGTTGTGATATAGTATTATGTCTAAGATTAAGTGCGTGAAAGTAGTGTGAAGGGTTAATTGTGTCAAAAAGGGAATACAACATTAGCATATGTTAGATGCTACTTCATAGCAGTTCATATTCTTATTTCTCATTATAAATCTCATGTATCTTGCTCAAACATAGTGAGTCTCATTAGGTCCTTTGTATTTTTCCCTAAGGCTATACATCTTAGTCTAAAAGTCTATAGGTAGTGATCCTTAAAACATCATTGTAATACTTGTTAGCAGTGAGCTACATATATTGTGAGTTAATACTCACTGTGGTTTTCCCTCATTGGGTTTTCCACGTAAAAATTCTTGGATTCCTTATGTAGTGCATGATTTATTCTCCACTCTTCTTTTAGTTTATGTGATGTGATGTTTAATCTGAAAATGGGAATAATTAATTTTATATGTTGATTCACCCCCCTCTCAAGAATATATTGTGTTCAACAATTTTTATCAGAGCCAAGTTCCTTAAAAATATTAACAACTAACTTTGTTCCTACTCTTGAATACATGGGTTCTATAGAAAATATCAATGATTTGTTTGTTCTAGAACTAGATATGGAGTCATTGGAACCTAAAGGTTGGTAAATCAATCTAGATGATTGTAAAGTTGATTTTGAAGGAGAAATTTAGTCTACCCTTGAAGATATAGATGAAGCAAGATTGAAAAATATCAAATATGAGTACATTTTGGAAAAATCAAAAGATACAATTAATAAATTGAAGGAAAAAGATAAAGAATCAAAGGAAGAAATTAGAAAATTGAAAGCTCAAATAGGAGGAAATGGATGTGAAATGAAATTCAAAGAAGCTAAAGATGTGATCTCAAATTTGAAAGTCAAAGTTGAATAAGGGAAGAGGATTGAGGATTGCTTGAATACCAAGCTCAATGAAAAAAATGTTGAATGTTTAAATATTGAGGAAGAGATTGTTTCCCTAAGAAAAGAACTTGAAAAATAAAATAAAATAATTGAAAAAAGTCTAAAATTGAGAGGAGGTTCTAAAATTCTTGATTATTTGATCAAATCTCAAAAACCATCTAAAAATAAATATGGACTTAGCTTTGAAAAGGAGAAAAGTCCCATGATCAATTCATATGCAAATCTATATGGTAACTTCAAAGTAGAAGGATAGTCTAAAGCAAGGGAAGATAAATCATACATTGAAATCACTAAGGAGAAATTCTCCAGAGATGCAAAAATAAATCATGAAAGAAAGAAATAAGGTGAATTCATTCCTATCCGAAACAAGAAGAAGAATTTCACAAAGCCTAACCCTAAACAAAATGCTCCTATCAGGTTCAATGGTAATTGTTATGCTTGTAATAAGTTTGGTCATAAGGCAGTAGAGTGCAAAAGCAAGATGGGTTAGAATTCATTTAGGCCTCCAAGGTAAAATTCCATGAACTCTCAATTATTTCATGGTTAATGCTATACTTGTAATAATTTTGGTCATAAGGCTAATGAATGCATAAGTAAAATAATAAGGAATAGTAATGCTATGACTTCTCAATCCTTGTATGATTACTACTACACATGCAACAAGTTTGGTCATAGGGTTGTTGATTGTAGATCTAATGTAAGAATAAGTAATTATGCTTCACAAGCTAGCATCACTTGCTACAATTGCAACAAACCAAGACACATTGCAAAGTTTTGCAAGGGAAAGAGTGTAAGATCTTCTTCTCCTCAAAAGAAGCCTATCATCAATCAATAAAAGAAGGAAATGAACAAAATAAGGAAGAAGGAAGAAAGTAAAGAAAAGAATGAATCTGTACCTCAACATGGTGTAGATGAATCTTCCGATAATTAAAGAGAGAGTATTGACTCAGGGAAAGTTTCAATTGAATATCTTTTCAAACCCCTAAAAAGCATGAGATCATGGAGTTACAATCACAAATCTTTTCAAACCCCTAAGGAAGAAGGAAGAAAGTAAAGAAAAGAATGAATCTGTACCTCAACATGGTGTAGATGAATCTTCCGATAATTAAAGAGAGAGTATTGACTCAGGGAAAGTTTCAATTGAATATCTTTTCAAACCCCTAAAAAGCATGAGATCATGGAGTTACAATCACAAATCTTTTCAAACCCCTAAAAAGTTCCAGAGAAAATAAATCTCTTGTATGAGTTTGTTGAATGATCATGGATCTCTATATTACATATACTAAAAAGTTTCTCATGTCAAAAACACATTTAATGCAAAGCGACTAGGGTTGGTATTTGTAGTGAAAATTCAATCCTACCTTGGGGATCTCTTTTTCCTAATGAAAGAAGATAGGCGCATCACATATTCAATCACCCCATTTTGAGCACCCTCATTTTCCTTTGTTTCATTTTGGTGAACCCGACATTCTTGCACTATAAAATTTATGATTTGGATTTCATTAAAACTCTAGATCTAGGATTTTCAATAGTTTGAATTGCATTGCATTAGTTGGAATTTCATTTAGGGTTGTTAAAATTGCATTTGTTTACATCTCGTTTAGGGTTTTAAATTTTCCTTTTTCATTATTTAAAATCTAAAAAATCTAAAAAATTGTATGCATATTACATTGATTTCACATAGTACTTGCATATTAGTATATTTTCAGTCATTTAAATTAAAAAAATTGATCAAAATTATATTTCAAAAAGTGTCACTTTGTTCATCATTTTTCACTAATTTCATTTGCATTAGGACACCTAAAGCTGGAAAATTCTACCACTTAAACCATAGTTTGCAACTTGAAACTAGGAATTCAAACATTAACTCAAAAATTCAAAATTTGATTTTTAGATCCTTGACCTAGGACTTATTCACCCTAGGGAGAATCAGTCCTTGTACAAGTGTTTTTTTCAAATTTTTGGGCATTATTTTGTCTCTATTTTCTTTTTTTTCTTCTATTGTTAAATCTATGTTTCAATTTCAGAAACCAAACAATTCTATACTTTCTTGTATTAAGTTCAATTGGTCAAATTAAGTGCATGGTTTGAAATAAAAATTGGAATTTAAAGATCATTTTCACATTTTTGCATAGCATAATCAGTAAATTATCTTGTTTCAAATTTAAAAATTTCAAAATATTTTTACATACTTGCATTGTGATTCATACTTTTGGGTGTTCATTGCATTTGTATAGTGCCCTTTCTCCATTTTGGGTGCACTTAGCTTTGGTGAAACTTGTATGAGCTTCACAACCTAGTGTCCTATTACCAATACTTTGGTGAGATGTATTTTGATACTCATGCCATCTCACGCTACTACATCTGTCATGGATCTTGATCTTTCCAACTCTTTCACTCATAGTGTTGATACTAGTCAACCCATTATGGACCATAACTTTGATACCACATTTCCCATGACCACCTTACCCACAACCAATGTGACTGATGTTGACACAATGATTTCTAATATCCCTCAAGAAAAGTTAAAACAAATGGATGAAGCCTTAGAAAAATTGCAAAACTTTGTGACTGTTGAATACATTGCTGGTACTATAGTTCCTATCATAGATAACATGACAAAAATTCTTGATAACAAACAAGGAATGGAATTTGTGTGTAGCCTCTGCTCATATCATTGATACTCATTTCCCTACAATAGCTAGTTGTGCTCAAAATTTTGGGTACACTCAAAGTCAAGGTGGTATTCAAATTCCTCCTTATACAACCACAACCTCTATTCCTACATAAACTAATTCAATTGTTACTACAACAAGGCAACCCACTAGTAATGTCAATACAACCTTAGGTATTTCTACTGGGAATCCCTTTAGCTTTGTGCATTCAAATCTCATATCTCCTAATCCATCTCCCCTCACAAACTTATAATTCAGTTGTCCTCCAAATACATAAACACCTTCACCTTATTCAACTCCATCTCAAAACACAAGCAATGATTACATCCTTAACCAACTCTTGCAAAATGTTTCATCCCTTGCAAAAAAAAATTCCACATTGAACCAAAATGAAAATGGTCAACATTCACAATATGTCAAAAGAAACCCATTATCTTTGGAGATATTGAGAGAAAAAAATTTCAAGGCATAGAGATTTCTAGATTTGAGAAATATGGTGGTAAAGAAGATCCTAGCAACCATGTTTCAGCATACACAACCTTATGTAGTGACTTCACTTTTAAAGAAAAACTCTTGGCTAAGTTTTCCCCTAGGTCTTTGAAAGATACAACCTTGGAATGTTTCTTCTCTTTACCAAATAACTTAATTAGTTCATTCAATGACCTTGTTGATGAATTTCTCAACCATTTGGAGAAGTGCACATTGGTCCCAAGATGACCATAGTTGACTTAATGAATTGTAAACAAACAGATGATGAAAAGATCATTGATTTTATAGCACAATACAAATTGTTTTACTCACAAATCAGCATTAAGATTTTTGATGCTAATCTTCAAAGAATGTTCATTGAAAATTTGCAAAAAAAATTCAAGACAATATTTGGATGATGAAATTTTCCTCATTTACACATTTGTGCATGAACCTTCATGACTATCAGAATTTTGCTAGGCATCGTGAAGCAAAAACTCCCACTAACCACCTTGATAAATCCAAATCCATGCCCCATAACAATTTCCAACCATTCAAGAAAAAAATAAGATATTTTTATAGATAAATCCACCCCAAACAAGTCAACATGTTGACTCTCAAGTAGCTACAATAAAAACAACAAATCCATATAAATTCAGGGAATGGAGTAGATAGTTTACCCTGTTACCCGATACCCTCCATTCCATCATGTTGTAACTTATGAGTAATAACTTAGTTACCTTACCTCCCATTAGAGCCATTGATACCACTAAGCCCTTACCTCCAAACTTTAACTCAAATTCCTTTTTTCCATTATCACCGACAAAATGGACATGATACAAAACATTGTAAGTGTCTTAAACATATTGTGGAAGACCTCATTGATTCTAATCACATTTGGATTAGATATGTTAATGATTAAGGAAATAAGTTTGTTGCCCCACCCAAACAAAATTTTCAAATCTTTACTAATCCCATGCCAAATCATAACATCTCTTTTGTAAAAGCTAATGATGCCAAGAATGATGTGATGAATGTTGACATGAATGATGATAGCATGAATGATAATGGATATGATAATCTAGTCACCTTCATTGATGTTCAACCTCGTAAGGGCCAAACCAAAATGTATCTTCGAATTAATTTCTCACAAAATGATATAATTAATCATGTACCCAATGGTACTCTTTACATCATCGTAAGAATCAATGACAATCCTACTAATGGGATATTAATTTATCTCGTGTGTGTAGAGAATGTGATCACCCAAGAATTCTTATTTGTGCATGAACTTTACCAATATTCTTATGAACAACCGAAAGAATGGATCAAAACAAATAATGGTTTTCCTTTCCCTACAATAGTTGTGATCATTCTCTCATTAAAATTTGGACCAAAACAATTGAATGTCTCATTCTCCACCATCATGTCATCAGATAAATTTTGTGTGAAGCTTGGTTATCCATTGCTATGCTCCATGGATATCATCCCATCAGTAGTACATAAATGATTAACATTTCCATTTGGAAATGACATCTTTACTATGCATCATAGTGGATTTAATCCTATGTTTTCCCATGGAAATTTCTCATTGGATTTCTTTTGGCCCAAACCCATGGAACCTAGTAAGCCTTGTGAGGAATTCTTTTTCAAATCTTATCAAAAGTTCAAGGAAAAGCATATAGAAAAATTATCCCTTAGCAACATGCCTCAACCCATGATTGAGCCTCCTATCATTGATGAAACCATGATTCAACCAAAATCCCTTCCAAGTAACCAAGACCAACCAATGAAAAATCCTCTGCCTATTTCCTATAAAATCCCAAGAGATAACAATATAAGTCCTATGGTGCCTCCTAAGATTAAGAAAGTTTATAAAGCTAAAGAGAAAGTGGTTGAATAGCATTCCATGGTTCCTTATGTTCCTCCCTTGTGGGAAGAAAAGAAACCTATGGTTGATAAACCTGCTCCTACATAATCACAACGTGAAAATCATGTAAAGAGAAATATAAATGTTAAAGAGCATAGTTGTAGACATCGTACTATTGCTCGCAAGTTAAAAGAAGAGAATACAATAGAAAAATAAAGATCAAAGTTTAACTCAAAAAAAGCATGATGATTCTCCACCCTTGCCACAACAACAACATGAAACTTCTATGGAAATCATCATTAGGCTTCTTGTTATGATTAACTTGGATGATGATGATGAGATTGCTAAGATTGATGAGGAAGTACATAATGAGTTGAATTTATTGTTTTCCTCTTCCATGAGCTTAGATGATAACAACCATGATGATCCTCCTATAAAGAGTGACTCACAACATGTTGAAACTGGTGATGCTCCTATTACAACACTTTTCGTTTCCCATTTGGCTAGTTTTCCGCCTTTCATATATGATGAACAATATTGGGATGTAGATGACATGTTATAAGTTGACTCATATGTGACATATAGTATTTTATTTAATTTATTTTCATGTTCTTTGTGATTGCATGCACGTAATGTGATCCCCCATACAATGCTTCTTAGAATGTCTTTATATGTTTGTGAGCCTACTTTGGATGACCCTTGTCACTTTTTTGGTTGAAGGACACAAAGGAAGTGAACCTATTGTGACATTCTTCTATTTGTATCTACATTCTTTTATCTGTCATATCCATTTACCTTTATCTTTTGTCTTATGTTTTCCTTTTGGGTATGACGCAAGGCATGTAGACTTTAGGTCTCTTCCATGACCCAAAATATTTTCTTTGTTTTTCACTCTCTATGTGTCATTGTTCCATGAGTCATTTAGGGAATGATGACGATTTTAAGCTCAATTATATCATTGTAGAAAATACATAAAATTGACTCCAAATCCATGGATCCCTTATGTGTTTGTTCTAAGTATGAGCATTTGGTGTTTTCATTGATGTCAACAAGCTTGTGTTTTCATTGGTGTCAATTGTATCAGAAGAATATTGTTGCAAGAGTATGTGTAGTTGTTGGTATTGCCTATGTTGTTGCATTGATGATGTTTTGATTAGTTGCATTGTGTTGTCATTAGTAAGATACTAGTGTCAACATCTAGTGTTGCTTTCATAATATTCTATCTAAGGTTGAGGAAGTGATGGAGATGATGAGGATGTGTTCTTTGTGCTTGTTTTCCAAGTTTTTTTGAGAAAACTTGATAAAAAGAGGAAACAATGAGTTGTAGTGTGTTTTAGGTTAAAGTGTAATGTTTTGGTGTCGATATGCATTTCTTCTAGGTTGAAGATATGGCTATGAAATTCATATATGTTGTTCAAAGGTGTTTAGAGGTTTTATATTCAGAATTTTGTGTGTTGGATCATTGTGCAAAAGAAGTTGTGTTCACTAGTGTGTGAATAGTGTATTGGACAGCCATCTAGGAGAAATGTTTTCTCTCCACATTCCTCTACAATTTGGTTTTAGGTCTTGCAAATCTAAAGGTGTGTTGATAGTATTGGTATATTTCTTCAAAAAAAATTGTTCAAGGGTTGGTGCTTCAGAAGTCAATTTCTTAAGTTGTAGTGTATGGTAGAATTTTTTGAGTGTACTAGGTGTGTACATTCTTCAAGTGAAATATGTTGTGAAGGATTTTGTTGGTTTTTAATGTATTTGTGGAATATTCCAGATTGTGTTTAGGTGACATTTTTTTTTCATGAGTTGTTGTTGAATCAAAGGAGGTGTGCACTTAATATTTTAATGGTGTTTACATGGGTAACAACCAACCTTGGTGTTTACACTAATTATGGTGGATGTTTATTATTTGTAGAAGCATGTTATAGAATGGTGTTATATATTTGGATCCCAAATAAGGATTGGTGTGGTCCTCCTTCACTTCTATCTGCCATAGAAATGTTTTGGTGCCAACCTAGTTTGAATTTGCATGATTGAGGCGCATAGACGAACTTGGAGAATGTTTTCAAGGTTGAAGATGATATAAATATGAGTTGAGTTGTTGAGGTATGTGAAGATAGACAAGTATGATGTGAATGATGAGAATTAAAGAGTGATAGAGTGAAAATTTGAGAAGTTCAATGTGAACTTTCATGTGTTATATTTCTAGATGAAGTGAGCAGAAGGTGTCTACAATTCATTGGTCAAGCTACTAAGGTGTTGGTGATATTGTGGTATATTTCTCAATTACATTGAGATAGATTTATTTGTATAACATTATTCTCTAGATTCTTTTCTATTATGGTAGTGAGCCTTTCTCTCCTTGGGAAATGATCCCTTTGTATTCGGTGTTGATATTTCTTTATATTGTGAGATTATCCCCATCATGGTTTTTACCATATTAGGTTTTTCATGTAAATATGGTGTTCTCTTGTGCATGTTGTTGATCTAATTCAGTATCTGTTATTTTCTTTTCATGCTAAATCATTATAACAAATTAAGGGTTAATTTAATGAATGTGTATTTGAATGTGTGTGAGTGTTTTGAAGCTTTAAGGTATAACTAATTCACCCCCGTCTTAGTTTTCTTGTGCATTCAACAATTGGTATCAGAGCAAGGTTCCTTGGAAGAAAGCTTAACCGCTTGAGTTAGATCTCGAATGGCACACAAGACAGAGATCCATGTGTTTGATGGAATGAATTATGCATTCTGGAAGACAAGGATGGGAGGTTTTTTTGGTTTATCTTGGATTTGATATCTAAAAGTCTGTTAAGACTGGATACACTAAACCTACAAATGGTCCAATTACTACTGATGAGATCAAATCCTATGAAAGAAATGGTAAAGAAAGGTATGCTCTCTTAAATAGTCTTACTAATTCTAAATTAGTGAAAGTGATGAGTATGAAAAATGATAAAGAAAATTGGGAAAAGTTAGAAAGCATTTATGGAGATGATAAGGTCAAAGAAGCTAAGATTCAGAATCTAAAGATCATGTTTGGGAACCTACAAATGTTTAAAGATGAAAATGTTACAAGCTATATGCAAAGGGTAAAGGAAGTTGTTAGCTCTATCAAAGATCTTGGTGGTGAACTCAAAGAACTAGAAGTTGTAAAGAAATTTCTCAAAACCCTTCCTAAATCTTATAGTCATAAAGTGTCTGCTATGGAGGAATTTGAAAATTTGAATCAATATACTAGAGATCAATTGTATGGTTCCTTAATTGCTTTTGAGATGAGAGAATTTGGTACAAATAGTGGTGCAAAAGTTGAGATTGCTTTTAAGGCTAGCAAATCAGAGGAGATCAAGGAATCAAATCAGGAGCATCTTGATGATATAGAAGCTAACCTTGTAAGGATAATGAAGAAGGATACTGATAAGTACAATGGTGTAAGAGTCAGGGACCAACCACGTTCAAGGCCCCAGGTCATGAAGAGACAAGAGTGAAATACTTCCCTAACTTACCTCAGCTGAAAAGGGTGCTAGGAAATGCAGGATGAGAATAATGAGGACTATAAAGTCCTTCGATCACCCTAAAAACACAAAATGCAGGATGGGGCTAGGTGAGCCAATTTTTGGGTTCAACACTATGCCTCAGGAAGCTCTCTTCCTGAGGACGGAAGCATGGTCCCAAGACGACAATGCGGTGCACTGGCGTCTCTCAAGTGTGTTGGCATTTGTATGACCAGACAATTAAAGAGACAAGGTAAAACTTAGGAAAACAATCTAACAAACCAGCTAACTACTACTAAAGGGCCAAAACAATATTATGAAGTAAGAAAAATATGTTCTAATATGATAAAGTAAAAATTCAAGAGTTAGGGTGGCAAGAATGATCTCACAAAGGAATTTGTTTGCCAGCTAGCTCTCAAAAGCATGTTCACCTACACACAAAGAGGAGGAAAAATTTTGGGTGGTTGTATAGGGGCTTGCCTCAGTCAAACCCCCATTTAGGTGTTTCCACCTCCACAGACAACCAAGAAAGTGAGTATGATAAAGAAAGTAATGTAATGAAGAACACTAAAACACTATAGAACAATAAATGTGCTTACTCAACCAAGTAATAGAGGAGAGGAATGGGAAGCTTACCACCTCCACCAAGAGCACTCAGGGCGAATGGGGGAGAGAATGAGAGTACTCGAGCCTTTATTACAATGGTGTTTTTCTCACACTTGCTCTATTGATGTGGTGGAGTGAAGGAGTTGCTACTATGGAGTACAAAAGTGCTGCTAGAATGTTGGAATGTTTGGAGAGTGATGGATTGAAAGCTTAGAGAATGCAAAAGAAGTTGTGAAGCATGTAGAAGGAGGGAATTTGAAGGAGAGATGAAGAAAAAGACCATATTTGGGTCAGTCGATTGAAGAGGGCGTTACAAGTCAACTTCCAATGAGAAGTGTAACACCTCTGCAGGTTCAGTCATAGGAATCTGCTAGGGATGTAAGCATGATGCGAAGATGTCTGCATGCCACACGGGTGTCCCCAATAGAAATTCCCCCATCGAAACTCAAAACAAGTGCCAAGTGGAATGAAGGCAATGAGCTTATGTGTAATTAAGCCTTCAAATTCGATTTTCTAAAGTGAAGCAAAGAAAAATGGGAATTTGCATAAGGGGTGAAAATTCATTCCTATACTTTTTTCCCCCACTCTAGCGAGCATGAATATTGATGAGTGCTTCGGTAAAGTAGATCAAAGAATGAATAAAGTTAGAAATGCATATCTAAAGTATCAAGGAAGCAAACCACAATTTGGTGAACCTAAAGGTGCAAGGAAAGCGAAGGACTTCATAGATTCTCAAAACTATGAAGTTGAAGAAAGAAAGCATTTTATAGGCCCGCGAACCTCTAAGGAGGAAACCCGCAAGATCTCTCACATGAAGGAAGCCCCGTGAAGTAAGCGCCTTATAGACCCACAAACCTACAAGGAAGGTGTCCCCCAAGAACTCTCACATGGAGGATACCTAGGAAAGCGGACTCCATAGAGTTAGGAAGCGGCCACATAGGGTGGTAAGTAGACAGTCGTGCAGATTGTCAAAAAATTTGGAAGACATTCAAAGGAGTCCACTCAAGGGACACACAACTCGAAAGTACATGTTCTCTTTATTAAATTGATCCATCATCAAGGGATCCTTTTGAAAGATGTTTACTTCATCAAGGACTTTGAAAGGAAGAATATTTCCCCAGGCGAGGGGAAGGTCAAAGTTGTTCCTACTTTGGAAGAAGGGTTTCAAGTTCTTTCTTTATGAACCCATGATGAAGGAAATATGTTCTGTTAGGGTTCCAAGTTGAGAATGTGATTCTGAAGCACTTGGTTTGTGAAGATTTTCGAGAAAAGATTCATTGGAAGTGAATGCATTTTCTTAAAATTGGAATGTTGAAGAAAGGCGTTGTCACACATGAGAGGGACAACTCAAGAAAAGAAGAGAGAAAGATAAAGAGAAAGAAAAAAGGAGAAAAACACAAATAAAGGATATAGGGGTAGCCTAATATTTCAGGGTCAGAACTGCTCATAAATATATATATATATATATATATATATATATATATATATATATATATATATATATATATGTATAGTAATAGCATATAAATGAACTATCATCAACCCCCTACTATATCAGACCATGTGAAGAATGCATGAGAAAACAAAGTAAAAATAAAAAATTGGGTCAACATGGAAGGGAACCCTAAATGCCCCAAACACTTTGCATCATCCATAATTTATTGAAAATCAAGCATAAACATGAAAGAATGATGATACAAATAGAAGGTTTACGACACAAAAATCATGCCTGTATCCAAGCACCAATAGGGGCGACCAGGGTCATCCAGGCACACATAGCACAATCATGGGGGAACACATCACAAAACACACACACACACAAGATCAAGAAGAGACCTCCTCCTAACACTGATCAACAAGGAGGTCATCTGCCTCCCACTCTAGATTATTGTAGGGGGAAGGAGGATGAGTCTGTAGTGGTGGGATGTTAAGAGGAGGAGCATCCATCCCTCCTGCAACAAGGGCTCCAGGAGAAGGCCCTGCAAAGTCTTCTTCACTGCGCTCTTGTGGAGCCAGGGTCAATGATTTCATGAAGATTGCTGACAAGGAAAGAACTCCATCCACAGAGTTAAAAATGCACCCTACAAGAGCATCATGTTTAAATTTAGTGGATGAGGTAGGCTACGCTTGAGATTCACCGTTGGGCTCGCCGAACGACTCAGGAGTAGTGATGAACTCAGGGGAAGTTGAGACTGGTTCAGTCACTAGGACAGAACAAGTCAGCACTCCACCTTTTGCTTCATCGGAGGAGACAAACTCCCCACAAATGAGGCTAGAGGTGTAGAGGAAGAGGAGGAAAGAACCGCAATGGATATAACTAAGGTATTAGTCATATCCATGGGCTTCAAGAAAGGCAGGATATCTGGGATGGAAATCAACAAAGGTGGCTCCACTGAAGGAGCAATGAACACTTGTACCTACTTGGGGTCGGGCACATTTGCACTCGCAACAGAAGTCGGAAGCAACACAAAACTAGACTAAAGAGAAGCAGAAGGGGAGAGGAAGACACTATAGGAGGCCCTAAAGCAGGGGTAGTCTTCTTCTCCTCCTTCCTCTGTGAGGTAGCCTACTCAACCAAAAGATCCTTTTGTCAGTGCTTGCACTCGCACACAAGGCAGTTCCTATGAATCTTTGAGTTGGAGGCTAGAGGCTACAAAGGAACAAAAATATCCTCAACCATAGGAACGTCCACTACAGTCATCTCTGATAGAGGAACAAGTTCCTGAATGGGAGCAAGAGGAGCAGGTCGAGAAGCAGCAGGGGGAGTCGGCTCAAGTACCTTGGCAGTGGGCCTCTTCCCATTCACTACTTTAGGAGCAGGAGCAGTAGGAGGTCACGAAGGTTGAGACAAAAAAGACTTTCCATGGGAGACCTTGTTCCCGTTATACCGAACGGATCTAGACTTCATTGGTAGAACAAGAAGTTTGAATGCAGGATGCTTAGGCTTTCGCCAATTAGGCACCATAGGATTCTCCCACAAGTGTAGAGCAAAATCTGATGGTACCACAACAGAGCAAGAAGAAGTGTCAGACTAACCAATGGAAGAGGAAGGAGGGTCTTGGTATCGCTTCTCTTCTTCCTTCCTTCATTCCTTAGCGGCATCACTGTCAACTTTTAGGTAGGCCCTATACAAAAAAATAGAAGGTGATGAAGGGAATCTCACTTTTGGCCTTAGGCGCCCCTTCTTATAATTCTGATATGTTTAGTGTAGGAGGTCCATCCTAGGAAAAAGAGGACCAATGGGCACAGACCAAGAGTAGTCCAAGGAGTAGCTACCATGAGCAACTAGTGGTTTATAACTGGTGTCATGAATCACGTGTACGGAACCCCCGTGGATAATTTTTAAGCATTTATGCACAACCAAGGGTACTGCATTCATATCCACCAACAAAGGGATACCCAACCTTGACACTCTAAAGAGCTTAGACACGGGGATAATTTCAAACAAGAGTCTCACAAATTTAGGTCCAACCAAGAACGACAAGACAATACTACCCAAAGGGGGCACAAAAAGCCCATTATGCATGCGAATGGTGCTGACAGGTGCATCATACCCATCTTTATGTAAAAAAATAATGAGCATGATCTCCTTGGTTATTATGTTTACTTGTGATGTTAGATCAACGAGAACACCCACTATGAAGTTTCCATTAATCCACACAGGGATATAGATAGGAGATGGTTCCTTGTTAAAACCCATTGGTAGGTCCTATGAAGTGAAGGTTATACCAGTACCACTATCCATAGGCTGTGCAGAGGGGATAGGTTGATGTAGGAAGGAGACCATTACACACACTAGATGATACTTTCACAGAGTCCCTAAAGGTTAAAGGATGAGATGGTGACCAAATTAAGGTTTCGTTATGCAACACCTTTAGAACCTTCCAACTACACCAACTAGGGGTCGCAGGTTGGGTTGTAAGGTGACAGCCTCACAACACTCACACTTACAACACTCCTAGAGTACGAGGAAAGGAACTGTCACTATCACAAAATGAAACCAAAATGGTTCATGTCAGGTTCACCAAAAATGTAAGAGAGGGGGACCAACCATGTTCAAGGCCCCAGGTCACGGAGGGCCAAGAGCGGAAGACTGCCCTAACTTACCTCAGCTAAACAAGGTGCTAGGAAATGTAGGACGATAATGATGAGGACTATAAATTCCTTCAATCACCCTATAGACCCAAAATGTAGGATGGGGCTAGGTGACCCTGCTTTCGAGTTCAACGCTAAGCCTCAGGAAGCTCTCTGCCTGAGGACGAAAGCACAGTTTTAGGAAAATAGTGCAGCACACCGACGTCTCTCAAGTGTGTTGGTGTTCATACGACCAGACAACTAAAGAGACAAGGTCAAACTTAGGAAAATAATATAATGGCCCAACTAACTACTACTAAAGGGCCAAAACAATGCTATGAAGTAAGAAAAATATGTTCTAATATGATAAAGTAAAAATGCAAGAGTTAGGGTGGCAAGAATGATCTCACAAAGGAGTTTATTCACCAGCTAGCTTTCAAAAGCATGTTCACCTACACATAAAGAGGAATAAAAATGTTGGGTGGATGTATAGGGCCTGCCTTAGTTAGACCCCCATTTAGGTGTTTCCACCTCCACAGACAACCAAGAAAGCGAATATGATAAAAAAAGTAATGTAATGAAGAATACTAAAACACTACAGAATAATAAATGTGCTTACTCAACCAAGTAATAGAGGAGAGGAATGAGAAGCTTACCACCTCCACCAAGAGAAATTAAGGCTAATGGAGGAGAGAATGAGAGTACTCAAGCCTCTAGTGCAATGGTGTTTGTCCCACACTTTCTCTACTGAAGTGGTGGAGTGAACGAGTTGTTGCTATGGAGTGCAAAAGTGCTGCTGGAATGCTTGGAGAGTGATGGATTGAAAGCTTAGAGAATGCAAAAAGATTTGTGAAGCATGTAGAAGGAGGGAATTTGAAGGAGAGATGAAGAAACAACCATATTCAAGTCAGTTGGCCGAAGAGGGCATTACAAGTTGACTGCCAATGAGAAGTGTAATGCCTCTGCAGGTTCAATCGTAGGAATCTGCCAAGGACGTAAGCACACCGCACGGATGTCTATGTGCCACGCGGGTGTCCCCAATAGAAATTCCCCCATTGACACTCAAAAAAGGTGCCAAATGGAATGAAGGTAGTAGGCTTATGTGTAATTAAGCCTCCGAATTTGGTTTTCTAAAGTGGATCAAGGAAAAAGGGGAATTTGTATAAGGGGTGCAAATTCACTCCTATACAAATGGTAAGCTACCTTTCAAATGTTCTAGTTGTGGAAAGATAGGTCACTATGCTTCAAGATTTCTAAACAGAGCTTTGAATAACAAAAATAAGGAGAACAAAGGTAAGATGATTAAGAAAATTTATTATGTTAGAGAAGATGCAAGTATTTTTGATGATGAATCTTATTATGGAGATGAAGATGATGAACACTTGTTCATGGCTTTAAAAGATGAATTTGTTTCTACTTATTCTAAGAGATGTGTGAAGGAAATACCTCTAGAGATAAAGGATAAAACTAAAAGTACTTTGGTATTTTCTTTTCATGGTAGATAGGAGAAGAACTAATGAATCATTAAGAGTGGATGATCTAATCATATGACTGGTGACAAGAGTAAGTTTGTTAAACTTGAAAAATATGATGGAGTATGTGTTAGATTTAGTGATGATACATATCCTAAGATATGTGGAAAAGGTTCTATCAGTTTTGATGGCAAGCATAATACTGATGATGTCTACTATGTTAAAGTTATAAGGCGTAACCTCTTGAGTGTTGGAAAAAAGTGCAGCAAAGGATACAATATTATGTTTCAGGATGATGGATGTGAGATCATAAAAGAATCCAGAACTGTGGTTGATGCTGGAAGGATAGATTGAAATATTTATTAGCTTAAGGGTGTTGATGTGCATTGCTTTATGACTCAAATTGATGAAAGATGGTTATAGCATAGGATGATGTGTCACAACAATTTTGATAACTTAGTAAGAATTAGTTCAATTCAAGCTATGAGAGATCTTCCAAAGATTACAAAGCCTATTAATGATTTCCATAAGGAGTGTCAAATTGGAAAGAAAGCAAGAAGAAGATTTAAATTCAAAGAATAATTTACTAACAAATTGTTGGAATTGGTACATACAGATCTTTGTGGTCCTACAAGAGAAAGTAGTCTTCAAGGTGATAGGTATTTCATGCTATTAATTGATGATTATTCTAGAATAACATGGGTTACTTTTCTCAAATAAAAATTAGAAGGTCTAGACAAGTTTAAAGAATTTAAAGTTATGGTTGAGACTGAAATGGATATGAAAATCAAATGTTTGAGGTATAACAAAGGTGGAGTTAACCTCTAATGAGTTAAATATATTTTTTGAGAATCATGGCATAAAGAGGCACTTATTTATCCCTAGGACTCCTCAACAAAATGGAGTAGTTGAAAGAAATAATAGGACTATTCAAGAAGCGACAAGAACAATGATGAAAGAGGAAAATATTTTGGTAGTCTACTAGAAAGAAGCAATTCATACTGCTATTTATATACTTAACAGAGTTCAAGCAAGAGAAAATAGTACAAAGACTCCCTATGAGCTATGGTATGGATGGATTCCTACTGTCAAGTACTTCAGAGTTTTTGGAAGGAAATGTTATATCAAAAGAGATGAAGATAACTTAGAAATTTTTTATGCAAGGTCTGATGAAAGTATCTTCCTTGGATACTCTACTAGAAGCAAAGCTTACCATTTCTACAAAAAAGTATTGAGAAATATTGTTGAGAGTGCAAGTGTCGAAGTTGATGAATATTTACAGAAGAATTCAATGATGATATATGGGTATGAATCAAATGAGTTTTCTTGTAGAGAAGAAGAAAAAGAAAGAGAAGTATATATTGAAGAGGAAGAAGCTCTGGAAAAGACTCCTAAAACTCCTAAGTATATGCAGAAGAATCATTCTGAAGATCAAATCATTGGAGATAATAGAAAAGGTGTACTAAAAAGAAGGAAAGTTGTTGAAGAACAAGTAAATCTATGTTTACTTTCTAAATTTTAATCTAAAATAGTGGTTGAGGAATGAAAGGATGAATATTGGATCAAATCTATGAAAGAAGAATAGTTGTAGATTGAGAAGAATCAGAATTGGGAACTTGTCCCAAGACTAGCAAAAAAAAATGTAATTTGAACTAAGTGGGTATTCAGAAATAAACTAATTGAGTGGAGAAGTGGTAAGGAACAAGGCAAGGATTCTGTGTAAAGGCTACTCACAAGTTGAAGGAATATATTTTGAGGAGACATTTTCTTTGGTGGCAAGAATGGAAGCTATCAAGATGTGTTTTGGCTTTTGTAGCACATAAGTATTTCAAATTTTATCATGAATGTGAAGTCAACTTTCTTAAATGGAGAATTGGAAGAAAAGGTATACATAGAACAACTAGAAGGATTTAAGTTATTAGACAAACTGGATATGGTCTGCAGATTGAAGAAGGCATTATATGGATTGAAGAAAGCTCCTAGATCTTGGTATGCAAGGTTAGATAGGTATTTGGTACAATAAGGGTTCAATAAATGTACCATAGATAGCAATCTTTACTTTAAATTTGAAAAATATCAAATCTTGATTGCGGTTGTATATGTTAATGACATAATATTTGGAGGCAATCAAGCTATCTGCAAGAAGTTTGTAGAGGAAATGCAAAAAGAGTTTGAAATGTCTATGTCTAGGGAGATGAATTTCTTCCTTGGATTACAAATAAATCAGATAGACAAAAGTATTTTAATTTTACAATCAAAGTATGCCAAGGAAATGTTGAAGAAGTTTGGAATGGAAGAATCTAAATTGGTGTGTACTCCTATGGTTACTAGTTGCAATCCAAGCAAGAATGATGAATCTCTTAAGGCTTATTAGAGAAAGTATAGATCAATGATTGGTGAACTACTATATCTAATTGCTACTAGATCAAATATCATGCATGCAGTTTGTCTTGTGGCTATATTTCAAGGAGATCCTATAGAGTCACATGTTGCAACAATGAAGAGGATATTTAGATACTTGAAGGGCACTCCAGATCATGGCTTGTGGTATCCAAAGGATACTGATTTTACTCAGAGTGCTTACATAGATGCAGATTGGGATGGATAGGTGGATGATAGGAAAAGTACAAGTGGTAGTGCATTCTATCTTGGATGTAGATGGGTTTCATGACTAAGCAATAAATAAGATTTAGTGTCTACATATAATATAGAGGAAGAATATTTTTCAGCAACATCTTGATGCACACAAGTGTTGTGGATGAGGAAAATATTGAAGGATATTAGAGTGGTATATGATGAACCAATTTCTATCTTCTATGATAATAGAAGTGCTATCAATATTTCAAAGAATCTAGTAATGCATTCAAGGACAAAACGTATCTCAATCCAATATCAATTTCTAAGAGAGAAGGTTGTAGAGAATGAAGTTAAACTTGAATATGTGTCTACAAAGGATCAGGTTGCTGATATATTCACTAAGGCTCTTCCTAAGGATACATTTGAGTATCTCTAGGAGAAGTTGAGGGTTATTTCACCTCCTTCTTTGAACTAGATACATAAGGAGATGTATCAGTCTAGTGGATTTCAAGATTCATTCTTTGGTCGGGACTAATATTAGTGTCTACCTCTAAGGGGGAGTAGGTAGTAACATTGTTGGTTGATGCAGTCAGGGGGAGTGTGTGTTTTTATTAAGCAGTGGTTGATGATTGGTGTAGTATGGTGTGTGATCCTAAGGGGGAGTATATTGAGTAATAAAGAAATATAAGTTGTAGAGTAGTTTTTAGAAGGTTGATTGATGTCAAAGCAGAAACATAAGTGATGCAAATATTTTGTCATTTGCCATTGATTTCAAAGGGGGAGAGAGAATCATGTTAAAAATGTTCAGTTGTCAGTTGAGAAAAGGGGAGAGAATAGTATAGCTGGAGAATGCAAAGCATGTAAAAATAATAAGTTTGAAAGGGGGAGAGTGAATAATGAGAAAGAGAAAAGGAAATAGGTATGGAGTAGAGTTGTTGTTGATGGTTATTCACATCATGTGTTGTCATCAATGACAAAGGGGGAGATTGTTGCAAGTATGAGAATTTGGTGTTGTCATTCATGTCAACAAGCTTGTGTTGTCATTGGTGTCAACTGTATGAGAAGAAGATTGTTGCAAGAGTATGTGTAGTTATTGGTGTAGACACTAAAAAATGTCCTAAGCTTGCGAACACCATTTTTCCTCGTCAATTCCTTTTCTTCCCTACATAATTGAATAATCTTAATTATTTGATTATTTTCTAAGGTCACATTCTTCTATTAATTAAATTATTTTAATTATTTAATTAATTCATTTCTTTCATTTATTCTTCCTTTTGATTAATTAAATAAATTTTATTTATTTAATTACATCACTAATTAACCCCCTTTTCTCTCTATAATTAAATAAATTCTTATTTATTTAATTATTTACTATTTTGTTATTTTCCTCCATTTTGAATTAAATTATTATTTAATTAAAAAGTCAACTTTTCCTCTTCTTCTATAATTAAATAATTGTTTTAATTACTTAATTATTCCCTTTCCCTCCTAAATTAAATAATTATTTAATTATTTAATTTACTCCAACAACCTCTTTTTTGTGCCAACCTCTTTATCTATGCCTTTCTTATCTCTTCACATATGAATTATTTTCCACCCTTGATTGAATTAGTTTATAATTTAATCTCAATCGTCCATCCTTAACCAAACCCTATCTTTTCCCTAACCTATTTCATTGCTTCTAAAGCAATCTTAGCCATTGATTTTCATGTCATATTGCCTTTTAATCCTAGCCCTTCATTCAAATTTGGTTTTCTATAAAAGGTACCTATCACTGTCATTCATGGCTAATTCAAGTACATGTTATTCAAGGAGACAAGTACAATCTTCAATATTTTTCTATCACTATCACTAGGCTTATTGTTACATACTCAAAATCTGAGGGAAAGCAAGCATATAAAGTAAAATGGAGAATGGAAATGGAGGTGAATCAACCATGGCATAGGAATATTGGTAATATTGGTTTATTATTTTATCTTTCTATATTCATTTGTGATTCATTGTTTGTTTAGGGCCTTTAGGGTTTAATTTTTATTGATTCATGCCTTTTACCTTAATTTTACCCTATTCTACATTGGTGAACCCGATGTGAACTAACCAGATTTGAAGGAATTTACAAGAAATTTTGATTTTCATATCCAAAACGCATCTGTAAAGCTGAACGACGCATTTGTGGTACGTTATGATGTGTTTGATAGATATTGGGACACATTTGTGAAGGTAGAACACCACATTCATGGAAACAAGAACCACATTTGTTTCACTAAATGGGGGATTATTAAATCAGTTTATTCTTGTTATTTTCTATCATTTCATGGGTCTCTGGTATTTATTTTCACATCTTGACAAAATAATTACATTATTTCTATTTCAATATTTTCTAAATTTTTCCAGATTTGAGTGTTTTTGTAGCTTTCAGGTCATGCACCACATCTATTTCGACCATGATCCATAGTCACAATCCAGTTTTCCATAGTCGCAATCTAATTCATCTCAGTCACTTTTTGGTTCACCATAGTCATAATTTGGTTTTCCGCATTTTCTCCATCACAGTGACCCGCATCTATGACACTATGAACCATATTTTCCTTTTATTGTTAATTAGGGTTTTAATTAGGAGTTTTCATTTTCCATTTTTTTCATTTGATAGAATAGAGGTTTTTGTGTTACTAATACTTGGTTTACAGCTTGTGGTATTCATTGGGACAAGACTTTATTATCAAGACTACTAATCCATGTTCTTGAAGGGTTTTATTTTACTTTTGACTTCTAAGTAGAATTATTTGGATTTGGGACCTAAAAATAATCAATTGTCTTTGTGTTATCACATTTTCAATTTGGGATTACAAATAACCATTGTTTGCTTTGTTTGGTGATATTTTTTGTGTTTTGAGGTATGTATTCTCTTTCCTCACATTTTTATATGATCTTGGGAATCAAAAAACTTCTCAACACTTTCATTTTTTACATCACACATTTCATTTTCTAAAGGTTAATGAACATTCGCTAGTGTGTGAAAATACATGTGTATGTTCTCTCCTCACATTTTTATATGATTTTGGAGATAAAAATAATTGTATTTGTATCACTTTTGTATAACCCTCTATAAGGGTCTACCTTTGGAGAAGTAATCACTCTAAGGGGTACAACCCAAAGCAATTTTTTCCTTCAGGCCACCATATAAAAGGATAAGGCCAAAGCCAAGTCCAAAGTGACGTTATCCTTTGTCGTACAATGCCAATCTAAAAGGGGAAGTACCCACATTTATGTGAGGTATTCTAATGTACCCAAGTAGGGTTGGTTAAAGCCTTAAGTGGCTTGTTGGATGCTCACAAGGTCTCAAGTCCCTGAGCAACAACTAGAAACCAATTAGTTAGAGTCCCACCCTTATTGATTGAGTTATTTTTGGTGTCATTCTCAATATAAAGGTGTAGCATCACACCTTTAAGTTACTCACCATATGGCTCCCTTGATATGAGATAGAAATCCATGACTTAGCATAACCTACTTGTTTACTTGTAACTTTCCAAGGAGAGGGTGATTGGGTCATCCTTCCAGTCCTAGAGGCCCCTATATATCCTCTCTCTTAAAGACAAGAGTGAATAAACCCCCTAAAGGTGTCCCTACGCTTGTGTCCAAGGAGATTCCAAGTTGTGGGCCTGAGATTTGCTTCCATTGGCCATCGACCTTAAGAATATGAAGTTTTTTATGTGGGTTAAGTGTTTTCAAATTGTGATTAGATCCATGGAAATTGGGTTGAATAACCCTTGAACATACACATAATGCATAAAATTTGGACACTCAATAGTCAAGACTTTTTTTTCAAATTATTTTCTATTTTTTCAATCAAATTTCACAAAAACCCAAGAAAAAAAATCAATCCAAAACATTCAAACCAAGGTCAAAAATAATGTTCACCACATCTACAAAATAGTAAGTTGAAATTTCAAAATAGAGCACTGCATCTACTGAAACTATGAACCGCATTCGCAAGACAATATACCACATTTGATAGGTCGTGAACTACATTTGCTAGTTGTCAAATTTTTTTATAGATTCTTATGTTGTCTTATTTTGAATCAATTCCTAATAGTAATCATCTCGTCAAACTATAGACTTTCTCATTTCATTCCATTCATTTCACTCCATTCACTTAGATTTCCATTGCATTCTTTAGTTGTATACACCTTAAGTCAAACCCTCTATCATTCATTGGTTGCATATGCTTTTTGTAGAATTTAGACTAGGAGACTTATCATACCTTTGATTAGATCATTGTCACAAATTTAGATTTCCTTCATCTTGTATTTTCATCAACCAATCTTTGTCATTTAAGTTGGCCCTTTAAACTCATGAGTCTATTTTGAGGTCCACTTTGTTAATCATCACCATATTTAGTCTTTGTCCTTTTTAAGGTCTTGATAATCAGATTTGTCACTTTGGACTATCTTAGCTTAGTTAGTAACCTCTTCTTAGGTCCACAAAGGTTCTTATTCTTCATCTTTATATCATAACTTTAGTCATACCATATCCTTGATCATAATATCACATTTTCATCATTTGCATACTTTAGTCTTAGTCCTACCATAGATTTTGGATCATAGTCACATTACCACATCTCAATTTCATCTATTTTCACTTTGTACCTTAATCTTGGCCATAAGTTCATCATCATTTGGCATCTTTTATATCTTAAAAATATTAAAAACATATCATAGTTGCATACTTACCATTGCATTATCATTCCTTAGATTTCATATCCCTCCATCAACGTGCAAGTCTTATATGGTCCAAATGAGATTACAAAGGAAAAGAAAATAAATGGAATACAAAAATGAATATCCCTTTTTCAATCCTACTAGAAACATGAAGTTTAGGTCCTCTTCCAATGAGACACCTAAGACACGATCCTCATTTTTCAATCCTTTTGAAAGATTCACAATAAAGGATATCCAAAGACCTTAAACGGAAGAAGAAATTGACATAGTAGCTCAAGACCCTAGTGTAGCATGGTTTTTATATGAGATGGTAGCACAAGACCCACAACGATTCCTAAAAAAATTGATACAAAGTGGAGTAAAACTTCCTCATGGTTTTAATGTTTACATACTTTCCACAACATCAATCAATGAGACCACACAAAACCAAGGACACAATGTATCCACTCCTAATCATACTATTCCACAAGTACATACTACTATGCCATTAAGAGGGACATCACAAAATACCACAATAGTCAATGTGACACCAATTTTTGAAACACAAGGTTCACAAGCTATGACACAACCCCCTAGCAGTAAATTTAATATGTTTATCTCATCATCTAATGTTATGGGGGTTTCATCATCCAATCATTTTTTAATAGGTTAAAACAAGTCAAAAAAAAATCCACCTAAAATGCAAAAAAAATATATTAGTGGGCCTAAGCCATAGACAAACACCACACCAAATTCCAATTTGAACTTGAAAACCAACACATCACAACAAGGTCCTACTACAAGTATTCCTTTTCATCAATATGGGAACCAAAATACACATGGTAAAAAAAGTTCAATCCCATTGCACATGCAATTCAATATGAGTCCCTCACACATTAATCAAATTCCAACTTTCACTACCAATTTCCATAGCCAAATTCCATCCTTCACTCATAACATTCAAAGCCAAAATCCATCACATGCATTTGGGACCAACCTCAATTCATCCACCCCAAATATTGGATTGCAAAACTCAAACATGGGCCCCACATATCATAATGTGGTTTCTAATGTAGTGGACACATCATTGACTCAATTTGATGTCTTGACAAACCAAATGCTTGCACAACAAAGACAAGTTGGCAACATGAAAATGGGTATGTGCTAAGTGGCGATAAAATTCAGAAAAATCAGAGTTAGGAAACTTGACATAAAAATTTGAATAAGTTATCTATATTATTTCAAAAATATGTAAGAATAGAATCTATAGAAAATTGAATGTAGTTTCTAAAATACTAGGTTTTTTTTTTTTTTTTTAAATCTATTTGGTGAAAATTTGAAATTTCAATGTAGTAGCACTTAAATTTTAGGGAAAAAAAAATAAGAAGTGTAAGACCACCCTAACCACAATACAATGATAATATTTTTTTATAAGATTTTATATATAAGTAAAGGACCCATGTCCTGATGTGATGCATATTTTTTGTAATTTTTTTCCAAGTAAATAATTAATTATGATTTTTTTTAAATCCTATAGTATGCAAAACATAGAATGTGATGCATGTTTCGATTCAAAAATGTGATACCATTTGAAAGCTATAGATGTTTTTCAATCAACCTATCAATCAGGACTTTAGTCATAATTCAAATAGAAAATAAATAATAATTATTTATTAAATTCAAAGTAAAGCATAATTTATATTGGTGGAAAGATGAGAATCTCCTTTAAAAACCCTTTTCGTTTCATCAATTTTGGGTAAAAAAAAGTCATCAACCACATACCCTACACATACCCATCATATCACCACTTTTTGGCCCATCATGATCCTGCACATACCCAAATATCAAAAAAGAAGACCTATTCCACACAATATTTATGTTTGTATCCTTTTGACGAGAGCATATATATGGCTCCCTTTCCTCACAACTATGTTATTCCAAATTTCACCAAATATAGAGGAAAGGGAAGCCCAATTGAACATGTGAGAGAGTTTCACGTAGCTTGCATAGACATCACATTTGAACATGCATACCTAATTAGATTATTCCCAAGAAGTCTCGTACGACAAGAACTTGAATGGTTTTCCCATTTAACTATAGGCATAAGAACATGGGATGAACTAGTTGACAAATTTGTGACACATTTTTCTTACAACATTGAAAATGACATTACCATAGCTACATTGTGTCATAAAAAATAAGGAGAGACATTCATATCACTCTTCCAACGATGGATAAGTTTTTCTAGTTGATTTACTTGGGAGATACCTGAGAAACAAAGGGTTGTCATGTTTGTTGAAAACTTGGTCACAAAACTGAAATACCAATTGCAAGTCCATTGTTGCACTACATTTTCTGACCTTGTGGAGAAAGGAACTACCCTTGAAAAGGAATTTTTTAAAAAAGGGGAAATTAAAAATTTCAACAAAAAACAAAACATCCAAAAAACCCCTAATGATAAAAACAAGTATTGGTCCTGCAATATGAATGCCACAAACGATGGAGTTGTAGATGAAAAAGGAAATACACAAATCTGGTCCTACAATAACCCTTAAGGGACCTAATACATAAAATAACCCACCACATGTTCCTGAGCACACAAGAAACACAATACAGAATAACCAAGGATGTGGAACTCAAAGAAATTTTCAACCAAGGTGCAAATACACTCCCTTAGGGGAACCAATCAAATATGTCTTGAAATAACTTTTACAGTCTAATGTCATACAACTTCCAAAGGTGGAACATTATGATCCAAGACCTTTCAAACCATCATGATTGGATGAAAATTCCTTTTGTGACTATCACCATACTAAAGGACACAAGACCTCATCATGTTGGCAACTCAAAAACATAATTCGGGACCTTATCAAGAATGGTGTCATAGAGGTAGACAACCAATAAGCGACCTCCAATAGTGACCATACCATCTTTAAAAATCCTTTGCATGACCATGGGATGGGGAAAACCTTTGGTTTAGGTACAAATACTAAAAACCAAGCCAATTATACCAATGTCACTCATGACTATACCATAAATACTAGTTGTGCCTCAAATTATAATATCAATACCATTACCATTAAGAAACCACCAGAATGTGTAGTCACAATGTGACGAACCAAGGTAACCTTAGAAGGGGATCCTCCTAAACAACAAAAAAAAATACCAATATAATATCTTAGACCATTTTGGGACACCTACCCAAATATCTATCCTTGAGTTACTTCGCATATTTGTTGAACACAAAGTTATCTTGGATAAAGCCTTGAAAGACATTTTTGTGCCTATCGACCTTGATATCAATCGATTCTAGGAAATGGTGGGATATTTAGCCAACACCCACCATGTCAACTTTTCTAACCAAGACTTATCCTCACAAAATCCCAACCATAACAACCCTCTACACTTAGAAGTTTATGTCAATAAACATAAAATCAGATGAGTCCTAGTAGATAATGGAGCAGGATTGAACATTTACACTTTAAAATTGGTTATGAAATTAGGTTTCTCCAAAGCTTGTGTGGATACAACAAATATTATTATCATAAAGGTTTATGACAATGAAGAGCATTCTACCATGGGTGTCAATTCATTACCTATTAGAGTTGGTCCCACCATATTGGATACCATATTCCAAGTGTTGGACCTGGATCTCCCCTATAACCTCCTCGGACAAACATGGATTCATGCTATGAATTTTGTCCCATCCACATACCATCAATGATTAATGTTCCCCCACAATGGCACTGAGATCACAATAGCTAGCAATCTTGACCCTTTCCAGTATTGCAGCAACTTAAGAGGGACACCTGAATAGCAAGTGTCAATCAATCGGGAAGCTCCATCATCTACTGCATCACATTACATTGATCCCTCCACTTTAACCAAAGAATCCACTTCCAAAATTCCATCTTCTAATCCCAAGATCTAGGTCCAAGATAAGGGGTGTGGACAATATCATATGAAGACATCTTATTGTGTTAGTAAACTACATGCATCTCAAAAATCCTATGGTCAGCCATCAACAATCAAAAAGGAATCCAAGGTCACTATCTGAGCATCTCCCACCATAAATTTCACAAAGTGAGGGAGTTGAGTAAGGAAGCTATTAATGAAGAGGACATCACCACATGGTTATATAAGGAAGAAGACATCAAACCCAAGCAACTCCCAACTTAACAGTATGGTAAAGGATTTGAGATCATGAAACTCAAAGGTTATAATAGACAAGCAGACTTGGTTTGCACAAGAATGGGGTGAAAGAACCCTTGATTCTTCCCAAGCGACCAAAGAATATAGGGATAGGGTACAAACCATTAAAAGTGGGTGCTCCTAGTACTAAGGTACTTTCAAGTGAGGAAGTGGGTGCTTCAAAAGATATCGAGACATCCAAGGACTACCATATTGAGATTGAATCCAATGAATGGGAGTGTGACTCTTGCACATCGAGTTATTATGACCTAGCCAAGACAATCAATAAACTTGACCTATCTGACCCCTCAACTAAAGGAAAATCTTGGATAGATTACTTTTGGGATCCCAATAATACTTCCATTTTCATTGAACCTTGATAATACTAATGATAGAATGCCTCTAGTATACCCTCAATTAATGGAATGGGACCAACAAGGACAACCAACCTTAGACATGTTTGAAAATGATGAAGCAATAGCCAAGTTTATGGGACTAGTTAAGGTGTACCTATACCAAAAAAAATGTATTTCTTTCTTGATATGGGAATAATTGATGACAAATTAGACTTAATGGGGCCTTGATATAGTGTTGTGAGGTGTTTTACACATCCACACTAGGTCTTGGATCCTTGAAAACTAAATAAAATGTATTTATTGATGTCTTGTAAAGGTGTTGTAAAGTGTTGTAAAAGACTTTCAAACTTTTCTAGATGAGTGGACCTATTTCCCCCTAATTCAACATTGTAAAATGTATTTAATTGCATTCTCACATTAATCTAGAAGGCTTGTAAATTAAATGTTGTAATCTAGTGTTGTAATGTGTTTTACACATTCACATTAGATGTTGTTCCTTTCTAGGCTATGTGGACCTCATTTTAATGTTGTAAAGTGTATTTAATCACACTTTCACATTGGACTTTATGTCCCTATCCCTAATATCCATTTACATCATCATTAATAGGCCCCTATGGCCCCATATTGTGCATCACAAGGCTTAATTTGATCAAAGACTTGATGAAATCAACATAAAAATTGAAATTCTTCATTCCATGACAATCCAACTGGAAAAAGAGGCCCTGTGAGACTAAGTCGCCCATATAGGAAAATTATTCCCATCCATGTGGGACTAAGTCACCCATCTGGGTGAAATAGTCCCATCCATGTGGGACTAAGTCACCCAACTTGGTGACTTAGTCTCATTTGGGCTATTTTTGAGGTTCAAGTGGGAAAAATTATATTTTAAGTTTACTTTTCCTTCATGTCAGCCTTGGGGATCAAATTAATGGGAATTTTAGGTGGATTTCTTATATAAACAAGCTTCTAAACCCTAATTCATAATTCATCCATCATTCATCCATCATTCATCATCTCTCTCAAGTCAAGCAAGGTAGGTTTTTAGCATTCTAAGTCATCAAGATAACTTTCTAGGACATTCAAAGGAAGATCCTTCATCCAATGTTGCAAAAATTCAAGATAAATCATCATGGAAAGTTTCTAATCCCTTAATTTCATGTTCATGCTTCATCTCATTTCTTCATTTGGTTTAATTACCTAAAAGGGGTTTCACCAAGGCAAACCCCCATGCCCTAATATTCAACATTTCTCTTCCTTTCATTGTGTGCTTGCAGATTTAGGTACTTTCAAGGCTTGGAAATAATTGAAGGATAAGTTGAAAACTTTTTGAAGACATCTCCTTGTTGGATAGGTCAATATATCAACAAAAAGTCACTTTTAGGCCTGAATTTGATAGTTTCAGAACCAGACACCTAGAGGAACAAAAAGTGTAGAACGAGGGATTTCATTTCCACTTTCAGATTTTCAAAAAAGACAAAGTGGACTAAGTCACCATCAATGGTGACTTAGTCCCACTTAGCATGTTTTTCAAAGTTTTCTATAGATCTGGATACCCATTTGGCTGAAAAGGGCTCTGCTGTAGTTTTCCAGATCTGGGACTAAGTCACACAGAATGGCATAAGTGTCCTAGTAGGTCAAAATTTTAGGATTAACAAAATTTATAGTCTCCATTCCAGTTTGTAACACATTTCCAAGTGCACCTCTTCAGTTCCACAATTTTCTATTTTGTTTCATGGTCATTTCTAGGTCATTCAATGTATGTTTGCATATCACAATGTGTTTTCAAACACTTTACTTTTCCTTAGATTTCATTAATTAGTCAACATCTTCTATCCATTCTTTGCACCTAGGACATTCTATTTAGACATATTTCAATCATATTTGCATTAGTCTTTACTAAACCCCTAGGTTTTAGTGGGATACCTTTCTCCTTTTAGGTGCAAAACCCTAGAAGTGTAAGAGAGCCCTATCCCCAAAAATTTGTAGTTTATTTTGGTGAACCTACTTTTTGAATACCTTTTTGTTTGATTTGGAGTCCATCATCATCCTATAATTAGCTTGCATTGCATTTTGCATTAGTTAAGTTGCATTCCATGGTTTCAAATTTTGCATTAGTGAAAGTGCATATAGGTTGCATTTTTGCATCTCAAATCATTAAATATTTCTAAAATTATGCATTTGCATCTTATGTCTGCATCATATAGCATAGAACACATTGAAATCAATCAAAAAATCTGAAAATTCTAAAAAAAATTCCCAACTGGGACTCGTTCACTACCTTAAGCGACTTAGTCCCTTTTCACCCCTGAAACTTCCTTTCACAACATTGAAAACCCTACTTCTGCACTTTTGTTTGCTTCCATGACTTATTTGTATCAGTTGGTTGAGTTTCTATTACATGTATTCTATTACATTTATCTTAAATTAGATCATTTCATGCATTGTTAAAATTCAAAATTGTAATTCCAACATTTCATTGCATTGTCCTTTCTTCACTTTTCCATGATAGCATGTTTACTTTCAAGAGATGTGGCTTTGATTTGATTAAAAATGGATTGCATAAATACAACATTACCTCTTATGAGATCAATTTTGATTACAATGATGAGGTCATTAAGAAACATGTTAATCATCAAACCATTGACACAATCCTTAATATTACATTACCTATTAGTGAGAATGGTAATATAGACAATCATAAAAATCATACTTGTTCTTCTCTCGATACCTCTCCTATTAGTGACAAAGGTATCTTGGAGAAGGAAGCTACAAGAATTGAGGATCTTGATTATCTCTCTCCTCATTCCCCTTTGGAGGATATTGGAAAACAAGAACAGGAGATTATAGAAACATTTCTAAACATCACCTTACCTAGTCTCCATAACCATGATAAGCAAAATTTTCTATCTCCTAATATCCCTCCTCGATGCAAAGAGGATAGGTTGGTGTTAGAGGACATGCCTATTAAGAGTCATGAGAACCTTGATCCTCCCTTCCCTAATGCTCCTACCATTTGGGACAATCTATTTGAAAATCATAGAGGTCCTTCTCTTGATGCCTCCCCCACTTGTGATGTAGCTACTTTAAAAAATTCAACCTTGGATGAACATATTACAAGAACTCCTACTAGGGTAGATAATATGGAACAAGAGAATGAGACCTTAGAGACAAAGGACAATCAAATAGAGTCTTCTCCTAATTTCCCCACTATTTATAAACAAGAAAATTTAACCATTAATCATTCCCCTACTTGTGATGAAGTCATTTTAGAAGAACCAACCCTCGAATGTCAAGCACATGTGGTTTGTAGTTCTCCTAAAAACTATCCTCCTAGGGAGGATATCATGATGCAAAACAAGGATAATATTGAAAATAATGATATTATTCCCTTAGAATAAGATGAAGAGCCCATGTTAGACTCTCATTCGCCAAGGGATGTTAGTATTATTCAACCTCAACTAATCCTTTATCCCCCTTCACACAAACCTCAAACTCAAAATAAACCTGAACTTGTCCTTTACCCACCTAAGAACAATGTTTCACAACAACTGACTCATAATACTATTTCTCATACATATCCCACTATAAATAATTTGCAACCACCACAACCCACCCCAACACCATTACCTTTGCCTAATCCCATCTTTCCTAGTGCTCCTTGATTAACTCCTAAGGAGTATGATCTTGTTGAACAACTAAAGAATACTCCTGCTAAGATATCATTGTGGGACCTTATTCAAGCATCCCCTCACTATCATAAGATGATTCAAAATTCCTTACAACACACTCCTATCCCTTCTAATACGCAACCAAATGACATATCAGCCATGATTCAAGGAAAAAATGCTGACATTGGTTTCCGCAAAATTGAACTCCCCCCTTTCTAAGTGCAAAAAAAAATGACGCTTTCATGATCATAGCTCAATACAAATGAAAAGGGATAAAGAGAACTCTTGTCGATACCGACTCTATCGTTAATGTGTGTAGTGTGAGCCTCTTGCATAGACTTGGAATTAATAAATCAAACATTCTTTATCTCTTCAGGGATTTGAAAATTTCAAAAAGAAATCGCTTGGGGTGATCACTTTACCTCTTACAGTTGGAAAGACCACATTGGATACACCAATCCATGTTATGCCTCATGAACTTTAATGTAATCTTCTCTTAGGTATACCATGGATTCATGCAATGAATGGGGTGCCTTCTACTATTCACCATAAAATGAAATACATCCAAAACAACAAATTATACACACTCGATGTTGATCCCGAGCCTTATAGTGTCTTACAACTTGAGAAGAACAAAGAAAATCCCTTGATTAGATCAACATCAACTACACACATAGAACTCATACAACAAAAAGAAAAAGAAAAACACATTGACAAAGTCACAAAGCTATTAGAAGATGATTGGGGTTCCCTATATTTCACACCAACATTCATGGGATATTACAAGATCATAAACAAGGCCTCTGACAAGGGAACTGAAAAAGTAGTAATGTCCACCCAAAATTTAGAAGACCCTTCAAAAGCATCCACATCAACCACTTTAGACAAAGAAGCGGATTACACAAAAAACTTTGACGAACTTAACCATGAACAACCACCCGATCCAAAAGCAATGAGAAAGCTTTATGGAAAAGGTTATAAACTTATGAAACAACTTGTATCCAGTGGAAAAGGATGTGGTGCTAGAGAACAAGGTATCTGTGTCCCCATCGATCCTAACATGTAAGAAACAACTCATGGTCTTGTTTATTTTCCTTTGATAGAAATAAACAATCCTTCACTTAACATCAACACCAACACAAAGCACCCTTCTAAGATGACTTTAACAATAGTAATGTCTTGCACTAATAGACACTAGTGGTCTTGATAATTCTCTTTTGTAAGCAATGAAACAAACAAAGACATCTTCACTTAATGTCAATGTCATCTCTCCAAACACTAATGATTTGAGTGTGCTAGATTTTACACCCTCCAGTAAAGGAGAGAAAAAAATCTCGCACTATCAAGAATCTTGTGTAGATATGTCATCTTGTACATCTAAGAAAGATATATCTTTGTCGCATAATACCAGAACCTCTACTATTAATCAAGAGGGTATCTTATCGAGACTCCTCCAAGATCACTTGATATCCCTCCCTCCAAGAACTCAAAATAAATTCTATTAAAAGACTTCATTTTGTGCCTATCATAGTCGTTAAGCTTTCATGAATGTATAAGAGAAAGCTTGGAATGTGGACGACATGCCTTAATTTGGCTCGCATGTGATATACTACCTTTTTCATGATGTAGCTTATCAGAAATATATCACTTGGCATAGGGATTTTTGAGTAAGCTCTCATGTCTTCTACTTTAAAGCAATTTCTCACAGTAATGGTGTTAGCAACTACTTTAAAGTGGGGGAATACATCAACACTCACATTTCATTGTGCAATTTTCTTTTTCTTGTGAATTCCTCTCTTGGAAACATTAGGTACAATGTTGCCCAGGATGAGACCATTTTCACTTTTTCCTCTCTTGGATACATTAAGCATGATGTTCCATAAGATGAGACTTTTCATGAACTAACCAAAATACCTTTGAACATTCCTTACACTATTTTGCATTTACAATGTCTATGAGTTTCAAGCATACAAAGTTTTTCTTTCCTCATAGAGATTGAAGATAATTTTAATTGTGGCACCTTATTAAAGTTATCAGGAGGTATAACTTTGCTATGGTTGAGTGGGAAGCCCATTCTGAGGCATGAATTTCCCCATAGCCACCTATGTGTCTGAGTGCATACAAACCATGAGTGTATGTTTCTCACCTTTTAGGACTTCTCACCCGACGAACATCCAAGAGTTTCATCACCTCAGAGTGAATATAATTTTTTGGAAAAACAACCTAGATCTGATCCACAATGTGTTGGAAAAATGGTCAAAGCTTGGTCCACCTTTTTATTTTCTTTTTTCTCTTCCTTATAGTTTTTTCCAATGTATGATCATATATCTTGTCTTGTTGCAAATCATTCACCTTGTGCCTATCCTTTTGTGCTTATGTTGGTATGACTTAGGATCTTGGATCCTGGGGACTTGACCAATGCCTTGATCTTTGTCATTCTTTGTCATCCACATTGGTACCATTGGACTCGTCTTGAATTTCTTCTTTAGTGTGAGTTTGAAGTAATTTCATCCTCTCACTAAAGTGGGGGCTAAATTTATCACAAAAAAATGTATTTCTTGCTTGATATGGGAATAATTGATGACAAATTGGACTTAATGGGGCCTTGATTTAGTGTTGTAAGGTGTTTTACACATCCAAACTAGGTCTTGGACCCTTGCAAACTAAATAAAATGCATTTATTGATGTCTTTTAAAGGTGTTGTAAGGTGTTGTAAAGTGTTGTAAAATACTTTCACACTTTTCTAGACTAGTGGACCTATTTTCCCCTAATTCAATATTGTAAAATGTATTTAATGGAACTCCCACATTAATCTAGAAGGCTTGTAAATTAAAACTAATTCTAATATAGTGTTGTAATGTGTTTTACACATTCACATTAGATGTTGTGCCTTTCTAGGTTATGTGGACCTCATTTTAATGTTGTAAAGTGCATTTAATCACACTTTCACATTGGAATTTTTGTCCCTATCCCTAAGCACCCTTTACATCATCATTAATAAGCCCATATGGCACCATATTGTGCATCCCAAGGCTTAATTTGATCAAAGACCTGATGAAATCAACATAAAACTGAAATTCTTCATTCCATGATAATCCAACTGGCAAAAGAGCCCCTATGGGACTAAGTCACCCATCTGGGTGAATTAGTCCCATCCAGGTGGGACTAAATCGCTCAACTTGGTGACTTAGTCCCATTTGGGCATTTTCAAGGTTTGAGCAGGAAAAATTGGATTTTAAGTTTATTTTTCCTTCATGCCAAACTTGGGGATCAAATTAACGAGCATTTTTGGTGTATTTCCTATATAAACAAGCTTCTAAACCCTAATTCATAATTCATTCATCATTCATCCATCATCTCTCTAAAGTCAAGCGAGCTAGGGTTTTAGCATTCTAAGTCATCAAGATAGCTTTCTAAGAAATTCGAGGGTAGATTCTTCATCCATTGTTGCAAAAATTCAAGATAAATCATCATGGAAAGTTTCTAATCCCTTCATTTCATGTTCATGCTTCATCCCATTTCTTCATTTGGTTTAATGACCTAAAAGGGGTTTGACTAAGGCAAACCCCCATGCCCTAACTTCAACATTTCTCTTCCTTTCATTGTGTGTTTGTAGATTTAGGTACTTTGAAGACTTGGAAATCATTGAAGGATAAGTTGTAAACTTGTTGAAGACATCTCCTTGTTGGCTAGGTCAAGATATCCACAAAAATTCACTTTCAAGCCTGAATTTGATAGTTTTAGAACTGGATACCTAGAGGAACATAAAGTGCAGACTAAGGGCTTTCGTTTCCACTTTCGAATTTTTAGAAAAGCCAAAGTGGAATAAGTCACTATTAGTGGTGACTTAGTCCCACTGATCATGTTTTTCAGATTTTTCTATAGATCTAGATACCCATTTGGTTGAAACGAGCTCCATTGTAGTTTTCCATATCTAGGACTAAGTCGCCCAGAATGGCATAAGTGTCCTAATAGGTCAAAATTTTAGGATTAGCAACATTTCCAGTCTCCATTCCATTTTGCAACACATTTCTAGGTGCACCTCTTTAGTTCCACAATTTTTTGTTTTGTTTCATTATCATTTCTAGGTCATTTAATGTAAGTTTGCATATCACAATGTATTTTCAAACAATTTACTTTTCCTTAGTTTTCATTCATTAGTCAACATATTCTATCCATTCTTTGCATCTAGGACATTCTATTTAGACATATTTCAATCATATTTTCATTAGTCTTTAGTGAACCCCTAAGTTTTTTATGGATATCTTTCTCCTTTTAGGTGCAAAACCCTATAAGTGTAAGAGAGCCCTATCCCCAAAAATTTACGGTTTAGTACCTTATGGAGATCATAAATCTGGATTTACCATAGATCTTGACAATTCATGGCCTACTTTGGGGAGTCTATCCTGCCCTATAAAAAGAAAGGTCTCTAGATGAAAACCAGAAGGCACCTATAGACCCAAAAAAAAATAAAAAGAAAGGACACATCCAAGGGTGAAAACCTCTCTAAGGTGCCCAAGGATGGAGGGTTGGACTTACTTCCCATAAGCCAAGAGAAATCACCCATGGTAGTAGAGAAGTCTATTGAATTCAATACGTACACTGATGAAAATCCTAAGATCACCCATTTCATAGCTTCTTTGCAGAGACAGCAGCTGGAGTTTCATGCCTTCTTCATAGAGAGATAAATCAACTTCTCTTGGTCCTATGTTGACATGCCTGGTTTGGATTTTGAGTTGGTTTTGCATCACCTTCTTCTATTTCCTTATGCTAAATCGATAAAAAAAATCCTAAGGAAAATGCATCCTCAAATTACCCTACTGGTAAAGGATTAATTAAAGAAGTTACATGATGTTGGCTTCTTTCAACCTATTCACTACGCAGAACAGATTTCCAATCTATCACCAATAGGAGGAATTCACATATGTACTAATTTTTGAGATTTAAACAAGGCATGTCTAAATAATGATTTCCCCTTACCAAACATCAACATCATAGTGGACTTAATGGTAGGGTACGAGATGCTATCCCTCCTGGATGGCTTCTTGGGATATAATAAATTAAGACAGCACCTAAAGACCAGTATAAGATAGCCTTCAGATGTTCTTGGGGAACATAATGCTAGAATATCATGAAATTTGGATTGAAAAATGTTGGAGCTACATATCAGCGAGCTATGACCACCATCTTTCATGATCTCATGGACACTCTCATGGAAGATTATGTAGATAACCTATTATCCAAATCATTAACAAGAGGTGATCATCTATGAGTGTTAGATAATATTTTAAAGAGGCTAAAAGAATATAAAGTATGGTTAAACCCAAAGAAATTTGTTTATGGAGTAGCATCAGGCAAGCTCCTAGGGTACACTATCACTAGAAGAGGTATTGAGGTTGACCCTACCAAAGTAAAAGATATCATAGGCATGCCATCACCAACAAATATAAGTTAACTATGAACACTCTAAGGCAGATTACAGTCCATCCAAAGGTTCATCGCATAATTGGTAGATAAGTGTCAATCATTCTATCATTTTCTAAGAAAAGGAGTATCATTTATGTGGATAGATTGATGTCAAGAGGCCTTTCAGTAGAAAAAATATTATCTATTAACACTGTCAATCCTAATGCATCCTATTGATAGAAGACATCTCATACTCTACATATCAGCAACCACGTTAGTGTTGGGGGCATTACTTGCACAAAATGATAATGAAGGAAGAGAAAGAGAAATTTACTACAACAACTATACACTTGTGGGATACGATCTCAACTATAGTCCCATTGAATGTGCCTTCCTTGCAGTGGTTTTTACCACTCAAAGACTTGTGCATTACATTTTGAACCATCAAACAAAGATCATAGCCAAAAAAGATCCCTTAAAATATCTCCTTAGCAAATCATACTTGATAGGTTGGTTGGCCAAATGGGTAATGATACTAAGTAAATACGATATTCAATATGTTAAGCAGAAAGAAATAAAAGGACAAGTTATAGCTAACCAACTCATAGATGCGCCTACAAAGGTAGATCATCCGTTGGTATTATACTTTCCTAATGATTCTATCTTCACACTAGATACATCAGTGACATGAAATTTATATTTTGATGGATCTCACACAAGTTGTGGTTCAAGAGTAGGCATATTGTTTGTTACACCCCAAGGAGATACCAAACCAAAGTCATTTAGAATTGATTTCTCTTATACCAACAACATAGAAAAATGTGATGCCCTACTCACAGGACTTCGCATGGCTATCAAATGGAAGATAAAAATCCTTCAAGTATATGGTGACTCACATTTAGTTATTTGACAAGCTAATGAAAACTATGACACAAAGGATGAGAATCTCACTCCTTACAAATAGATGGTTGAAAATTTTAAGTAGTACTTTGACGAAATCATCTTTTGGTGAGTTTCAAAAATCCAAAACAACACATCTGATGCAATGGTAACAATTGGTTCTCTCTTGTACATTCCAAATAACATGATGCAATACAAGTTCTTGGTAGAACAACTATTGATCCCTGCCTTTGATATCCTTGAGTCTGAGATGGTGTGCAAACTTGTTGGTCCTCACTCCACTTGGTACAAATATGTTTATTACTACCTACATGACCATGTTATTCCCCCTAACCTATCTACCAATCAACACAATACCTTCATCTGTAAAACCTCTAGATATGCCATCATCGGTGACACTTTATCACCGAAGCCTAGACAACACCCTCTTGAGATGTCTCGATACTGATGAAGTGCAAACAACCTTACAAGAGGTACATGAAGGTAAATGTGGAGCCCACTCTAGTGGTCCTACTCTAGCTAATAAGATCATGCACATTGGAAACTATTGGCCCACAATGGAATTTGATGCATACCACTTTGTCAAGAAGTTTCGACAATGTCAAATTCATAGAGACCTTATACATGCACTAGATCAAGATCTCTAGCCGATCACATCACCATGGCCCTTCATCCAAAGGGGACTCAACCTCATGGGTAAACTCCATCCCACCTCATCCAATGGCCATAAATTAATTATCACAACAATTGAATATTTCACTAAATGGATTGAATTTATTCCCATGTCATACATTACTAGCAAAAAAGTATCTAAATTCATCCTTAATTACATCATTTTCTGATATGGTGTCTTGCATCCATCATCACTAATAACAATCATCCCATTAAGAACCAGGATGTCATCCAATTATGTGAGAAATTCCATATTCATCATCACTTTGGCCACTCCATATTATCCCCAAGGTAACAGACAAGTCAAGGCATCCAACAAAGCCATTATGAAAATCCTAAAGAAGACTATCAATGACATTGGTCATGACTAGTACCTTCAACTTAATCCCACCTTATGGGTCTATCGTACTAGTATCTACACCCCCATAGGAGCCACACCATATTCCTTAGTCTTTGGTTATGAGGCCATCTTACCTATCAAGGTCGAGTTACCTTCCCTAAGGGTATCCATGTAAGGGATTATTGATGATGAGGAATATCGTGAATCTAGATTGCATGAGTTGGAATTATTATATGAGTGAAGACAAAATTCATTGGTCCATATACAATTTTATCAAAACCATATTCGTCGCAACTACAATAAAAGGTTTTGTTCAAACATTTTGAAATTGATTATTTGGTCTTAATGGAAAATCCTACGAATCAAGTAGAAAGAGAGAAGCCTAGAAAATTTGATCTATATTGGTTGGGTCCATACATCCTAATAGTATTATATCAATTTGGAGCCTATCAACTTTCTACTCCCAAAAGGGAACCATTTTCAGATCCTATCAATAGCTTACATTTGTGCAAATTCTACACCTAGCTTCAAAGAGCCTTGTTAACACCTAAACACATAAAAAAATTGAAAAATAAAAAAAATTGTCACCTTGATGAAAACCTGGCAAACAAGCGTCTTGTGTGACCAATTTTTTTAAAAAAAATTAAGAAAATAGGAAAGAGAAATAATTTTTCCAATAGTGAAAACCACTTTGTTGGTGCTTTGGATAAGTGCCATGGTGAAAACTTGGAAAACAGGTGCCATGTGTAGTCATTCTTTGCTCCATCATCTACCATCATTCTATCTAATTTTTCACCATCACTCATAATAAATTTTCTTCCACACTTCTGCACATCATCTATAATAATGCTTTGTTTTCCTTCCCATAGCCTAGAATGATTAGCATTTCACATCTTTCACCTTTCATACCTATCCACAATAAGGCTTATCCAATTCCATCCCTAATAAATTGGTCCTATACTTGACTAGGGGAAAGTACTTAACTAGTGTCTTCAATAGATCCCACACTTGGTATTAGAGGTCATTATATTAAAAATCCAAAAAAAAAAAAAATCCCCAAAAACCTAAAAAAATATAAATATCCTCAAAAGGCCAAAGAAAATCAAAATATCCCCAAAAAATCTAAAATATCAAAAAACTTCAAAAATCCAAAAAAATCAAAACATGGCAAAAATCCAAAAACAATGTCAAGTCCTATCAGTCCAAATCCATCAAACTATGTTACCTCCATGACTTAATGTAGGCAAGGCCATCTTCAATGAGCCCCTAAGGCACTAGGTCAATCCTTTAGGGTTTGTAAGGACAAGTCAATCATGATTCATTCCATAATAAATAATCCAAGGTCAAGTCAATCGAACTACAATGTCTTTGTGCATGCTACGTAGGCAAGGCCATCTTCCATGAGCCCTCGAGGCACTAGGTCAATCCTTTAGGGTTTGTCAAGTCAGCCACTATCCATAACATAATAAATCAAACACAAACAACTATCTGAGTCTCAATCAAATCACGAACCAACAAACTAACAAAAATCCAACTAGTCTTCAAACCAAATCAATCAATGTCAAACCAATCAGTCAATGGTCTTATACAAGAGGCAGCATTGTCGAAAAAAAACTTGATGTCTTATATGATTTTCCTCATTCCTTGAAACCAAAACCAATCCTATCATTTGTCTTATACAAGATGTGTCCTTCCTGAAACTAGACATCATCATTCATCAACCTGATCATTTTACTTATATAGGTGGTTGCATGGTCGAAACTAGACTTCAAATCTTATATGACATGTTTCCTTTCTTGAAACTAGGTGTTATTAATCAATCACTCTCATCAATCCTATCAACAAACAATCACTAGCAAACAATCTAAATGGCTATTGAATTTTTGGTCCAATTTGTCTCATATTTTTATTGATTTATCATTGGCCATGTTACTAGCCACCTCAAGGATGTCCCAAGAAGGATTTAGAGGAGCGATGATGTCTCGTGACCTACTTTTCTTTTGATTGTTTTTTGCAGCTTGTCTTGACAAAAATATTGGGGAAAATTGGCACCTAGTATGAGTTATGACATTCCTTATCTGTTAACTGTCCATTTTTGGAAGGGGGTAACATTGCACCTTAGTTATGTCATATCATGGTGTTTATTGTCCAATTGTCATATTTTTAATGCCCAATGATGATAATCATGCAAACCTAATATCTATCAAGAAAAATATCAATCCCTCTCCATTCATCTTCTTTCCAAACTATCATTTTCCTCTCGCTAACATTTCTCCTCATCAATCCTTGCATTCATCTACTATTAGATTTTCTTATCAGAATAATTTTTCAAAAAAAATTGAAACTCTTTCAAAATTTGCAAAAAAATTTCAAGGGGGCATGGGTCTATCCTGCCTTCACCATGACACACTGGGGCATATTTTTGAGTTAAATTTCTTTGACACAACATGATAAACTGCATTGTATCAAAGAGCGGAAAAATGTAGACACTGAAAAATGTCTTAAGCCTGTGAACACCATTTTTCCTTGTCAATTACTTTTCTTTTGTACATAGTTGAATAATCTTAATTATTTGATTATTTTCTTTAAGGTCACATTCTTCTATTAATTAAATAATTTTAATTATTTGATTAATTCATTTCTTTCCTTTATTCTTCCTTTTGATTAATTAAATAAATTTTATTTATTTAATTATGTCACTAATTAACCCCACTTTCTCTCTATAATTAAATAATTATTTTAATTATTTAATTATTCATTAGCCTCTTCCTCTATAATTAAATAATTTTTTAAAATTATTTACTAATTTGTCCTTTTCCTCCACTTTGAATTAAATTATTATTTAATTAAAAAGTCAATTTTCCCTCTTCTTCTATAATTAAATAATTATTTTAATTATTTAATTATTCCCTTTCCTCCTAAATTAAATAATTTTATAATTATTTAATTTACTCCAACAACCTATTTTTATGTGCCAACCTCTTTATATGTGCCTTTCTTATCTCTTCACATCTCAATTTATTTCCACCCTTGATTGAATTAATTTATAATTTAATCTCAACCGTCCATCCTTGACCAAACCCTATCTTTACCCTAATTTTTCCCTAACCCTATTTCATTGCTTCTCAAGCAATCTTGGCCATTGATTTTCATGTCATATTGGCTTTTAATCCTATCCCTTCATTCAAATTTGGTTTTCTATAAAAGTGACCTATCATTGTCACTTCATGGCTAATTCAAGTACATACTATTCAAGGAGACAAGTACAATCTTCAATATTTTTCTATCACTATCACTAGGCTTATTGTTGCATACTCAAAATTTGAGGGAAAGAAAGCATATAAAGGAAAATGGAGAAGGGCAATGAAGGTGAATCAACCATGGCATAGGAATATTGGTAATATTGCTTCATTATTTTATGTTTCTATGTCCATTTGTTCTTCATTGTTGGCTTAGGGAATTTGGGGTTTGAGTTTTCTTGATTCATATCTTTTACCTTAATTTTACCCTATTCTACATTTGGTTTTGTCTATGTTGTTGCATTGATGATGCTTTGATTAGTTGCATTATATTGTCATTAGTAAGCTATCGGTGCCAACCTCTATTGTTTCTTTGATAAGATTTTGTCTATGGTTGAGAAAGTGATGGAGATGATTAGGATGTGTTCTTGGTGCTTGGTTTCCAAGTGCTTTTGAGAAAATTTGATAAAAAGATGAAACAGTGAGTTGCAGTGTGTTCTAAGTTAAGGAGTAGTGTCCTGGTGTTTCTCTGCATTTCTTCTAGAATGGAGATCTACCTAAGTGTTTCCAATATGTTGATCAAAGGTGTTTAGAGGTGTTGTCTTCAAAATTTGGTGTGCTAGATTGTTGTGCAAAATAACTTGTTGTGTTCACTAGTTTGTGAACAGTGTATTGCAGAGGTTTCAAGGAGAAATGTTTTTGCTCTATGTTCCTCTGCAATTTGGTTTTAAGTCTTGTGGATCTAAAGGTGTGCTGATAGTATTGGTATCTTTCTTCAGTCAAATTTGTTTGATGTTTGGTGCTTCAGAATTTAGTTTCTTAAGTTGCAATGTATGGCAGAATTGTCTAAGTGTACTAGGTGTGTACATTTTTCAAGTGAAAGATGTTGTGAAGGAATTTGTTGGACTTTAAGGTATTTGTGGAATATTCCAGATTTCATTCAAGTGACATTTGTTGTCAATGAGTTTTTGTTGAATCAAGGGAAGTGTGCACTTAAAATTTTAATGGTGTTTACATGGGTAATGACCGACCTTGGTGTTTATACTAATTGCGGTGGATTTTTATTGTTTGTAAGCATGTTGTAGCATGGTGTTATATATTTTTGTCCTAGATAAGAAGTGGTGTGGTCTACCTTCAATTTTATTTGCCACAAATTTGTTTTGGTGCCAACCTAATTTGAATTTGCACAATTGAGGTGCATAGCCGACCTTGGAGAATGTTTTCAAGGTTGAAGATGATATAAATATGAGTTGAGTTATTGAGGGATGTGAAGATGGAAAAGTATGATGTGATGTGAATTGCAAAGTGATAGAGTGTGAATTTGAGAAGTGTAGTGTGATATTTCATGTGTTAGATTGCTAGATGCATTAATGAATAGGTGTGTACAATTCTTTGGTCAAGGTGTGAAGGCGTTGGTGATATTGTGGTGGATTTCTCTATTACATTGAGATGGATTTTGCTATGCAACATTCTTCTCTATCTTCTTTTCTATTTTGGTAGTGAGCCTTTCTTTCCTTGGGCAGTGAACCCTTTGTATTTGGTGTTAATATTACTTTATATTGTGAGCTAATCCTCACCATGGTTTTTCCCATCTTGGGTTTTCCATGTAAATCTAGTGTTATCTTGTCCATGGTGTTGATATGATTCAATTTTTGTTATTTGATTTTCATTCATACACCTTGTAAATCTATAATCAGATTTCATGATATCTAGATCATTAAACACTTCTATAATTGGCTCTTGTTTCACTATAGTGTTGTGTCAAATCAAAGCTTCTATAAATCAACATTATGTAGCTTCAGGAAATTCATCCTAATATTGATTATAATTCAATTACACTCTAGCATGGACACTCCAATTTTTTTACAATTTCTAGATGTCAATCAACCTTTTTAGGGAGTAGTACCAACCAAAGGCTCATAAATATTTTTAATATTAAAACCTACAAGATCTAAATAGCTCTCAAAATGGTCCTAGGCTATGATTTAATAGAGCATGGTGAGTGCTATCATGTGAATTCTAGTGTCTCTTCAAGGTTTGTAGTTTCACTTCTAGATATTGGAGTGCCACAAATTGAGGTATTGGCCTTGGCTATGCTTGTGGTAAACACATACTACTTGGGAGGATTGGCTAATGTTCTAGCTATAGCAAGGCTTGGAGTAGGAACCCCCACTCCTATGTATATACCAAGCTTCCTTAATGAATGTGTTACACACACAATATCATGAAGATAGGTTTTATTATATAAACAACTCTAGAACCTATCTATCTTGAAAGGATCACTTGATTTAGTTAAGAATTAGCTATCCCAAGGCTTGAGAATGTTAGGTCTTGACTAACTAGGTTTACTCAGAGTTCATTTTTTAGGTGTTATTTTCACATGGGGGCATATTGGTACTTAAGAGTACTCACCTATTACTAGAAAGTGATACTATTAATTCTAACAAATCGTGCATCCATCACTTTCCACAATATTTTAAAATAACTTTATCCAAAATAAAGTACAAAAGATTTAAGGTAGAGAGAAAAGATATCTAAGAAATCTGAATTACTTTAGATATTACCCATGCACATACTGAAACATAAGTAAACTAAAGCATAAACTATTTATATTTCACCATAATGCTTCACAACTACATACAAAATATTGCAAGATTTTAGAGAATTGAATAGTTCATCAATGAGATAGCTTCAAAATGAACCCAAAGATGGTGTAGAAAATTGATTATTTCACTAGGAATGAAAGATTTACAGTCATGCAAATTTTATGATCAGAAATGACCTTGATTTCTTTAGTCTTAAAAACTCTATAGTATATACAAGTCTTTACTGAAATGAATAGAAAACATGAAGTAGAAAATAAATTGGTGATATTCCAACTTAATTTCTATCATCTTTAATAATTTTTTATCCCTTAAAACTAGAAAACCTACTACCTTTTATTGAACAAGACAAAGGTTAATTGTAAAATTTACACATGGAAAGAAGAAAACAAGTGAATCATTACATGGTGGCATGAAAAAATCTTCTGAACATGTTGCATGTTAGAAGATAGTTTCAAAATAATTGATCAAGTCTGTATCTCATTGACTTGGTCCTTGTTGATGATTTCTCAACTCTTTAAAACTTCGAATATCATCCATATACCTTTATGATTGGAAAAGTATCGATGGCCAAATATTACATTCAACTTATCCACCCACATTTTACCAATTCTAGTATTTTAATTATTTATCCTTCATCTTTCTTGCTTTTAAAACTTAAAATTTGATCTGCTTCTAGTATACCTTTGGATTCTCACATCTTTATGTAAGTGTTCTTGCATCAATGTAAACACTCACTATCGAGTATGCATCTGAATATTTTCCCTCCATAAACCTTTCCTACATCCTTACTTTTTGTCGTCTTCCAAATCTTCATCCTATATCAATACATCATCATATGAAATATCATCTCACTTTTATTCATATATACCAATATACTAATTTCATCATTGTGAAACTCTATTTACAACATATGGATGCAAAACATCATTAATAAAAAAAAAAATCACCCTTAAATCTCCCTTTCCTAGTTAATTTGTCCCTCAACATCCCTTAAATTTACTTAAACATACTTACAGAGATTTTTTGAAACTTTTATCTTTTACCAAAAAATCAAGAATTTTTGTAAGTGTGAGATTCTTAAAAAACCTCTAGTATCCTATTCAATAAGCCTTGAAATCTCCAATTCAAATCATTTTTTCTGATTTAATAAATTTTGGGTCTACCTTATGACCAAGAAATCGCTTGATGATGCACACTTTGTTGGTAACTACCCACTTTATCCCATGACATTGTGGGCCAAATGATGAATATAGAAACTAATGTGATACTAGATAAAAGATTCAAATATGCAACATCTATTTTTGTAGGATCGAATTCCCCAAAAATCATCTTTTCACTTTGACCATTTTAAAGAACTTTAAAGGAGTAATCACCATGATTTTTAAACCTTCCCTAGACTTAAATTCATTAAAGAAACCTAAATCTAAGAGCCTCTTACCTTATGATGAAGTAAGACATGTTATGTTAGGAATGGGTCCCCATGTTTCTTTAAGCATAATGGGGTGTGTTGTGAGACCACACAACAACTAGTAACCAATAAAATAAAATTAAAACATTTACAAAAGTTAAGAATGTATTAAACATAAATTTCTAATCTTATCAAAATGAAACATCTTCATTTTTTTTAAAATTCAATACTCATTAGAAAAAACAAAAATTTTGATGAACCTAAGTGTGTACTCTTTATTCATTCCTTTCTTTGCAAGAGTGAAAAGATAGTAATTATGAATATTGAGCTACATAATTTGGTTTAACATTCTCAACCAACCTTGGATAGAACCTTACTACTAGTAAAGCATCCATAGCTCCAACAAGGTTATCTCCATAATTCACCCCAAACATAGCTCTACTACCAATCAAGCATCCATAGCCCTGCTAGAGATATTTGGATGACCTAAAGAGTTGAATTTCTCTTTTCTCTTGATATTCAATATTTTATTTTTTCCTTTCTTTTGATATATCTTTGAATCTCTTTTATTTCAACTTGATAGTATTGAAGCCTACTATTAGGTTGGAAATTATAGTGGTAGCAAAGTAAAATCTTTAGCTTTTTCACTTAATATTCACACTCACTATCCCCCACTAGTTTAAAGAATCTTTTAAAATATTGAAACATATAATTCCTTGTGAAAATTTATGTGAACCATGCTAAATAATTATTTCTAAAACAACATGACAATGCATTTTACTAGGATTCTCAATTATATGTTTAATACATTATTAGACTCTTAAACCTTAAATTTTCATTTTATTACATTGCCATCGAACTGCCCATTTCAAAATTAAAATCATGTCTATTTATTTGGAAAATCTACTGAAGTTTTCTTAATGACTTACCCAAGATTCTTCCTTTACACAGTTTAACACTTTAACATTTATATGTTACATACTAGAAATTAGTGGCTTGTCTTATCCCTAGAAAAGAATCATGGCAAAAAAAATTAAAACGTTGACCTGAATTTGCATCAAACTTGAGTTCTTCCCTAAATTATTTTGTACCATTTAGCTTGAGAAAGAACATCATTAATTACTTGTTGACAACATTCACACAATCATCTCTTATTTCAAGAGGCAAATATAACGGTTGGATCACCTTACAATTTTTTTATTTAAACACATGCATTCGAGATGTATCATGATTATTTATTTGACAAAATAAATTCTTGATTTAGAGATCTTAATCATTCTAGTACATTTCTTGAAAAAGAAAATATTACTCACACAAACATCTCATCTTAATCAATAGGAAGTGTTAAATTTTTAAATTACGATAAATGCTTAATCAAAATTCTACACATTAAAATGAGGCATTCGAACACTTTATAAATCTATAATCAAATTTTATGATATTTATATCATTAAATGCTTTTTTAATTGGATCATGTTTCACTATAGTGTTGTGTTGAACCAAAGTTTCTATAAATCAACATTATGCATCTTAAGGAAATTCATCCTAATCCTAATTATAATTTAATTACACTCTAGCATGGACACTCCATTTTTTTGACGAGTCCTAGATGCCAATCAATATTTTTAGGGAGTATTACCAACCAAAGGCTCAAAAATATTTTTAATATTTGAACCCACATCACCTGAATAGCTCTCACAATATTCCTAGGCTTCAATTTTGTAGACCATAGTGAGCAATATCATGTGAATTTTGATGTCTCTTCTCAGTTTGTGGCTTTTCTTCTAGATTTTGGAGTGCCACAAGTCGAGGTGTTGGCCCTAGCTATTCCTTTTGTAACCATAGACCACCTTGGAGGATTGACTAATGTTTTGGTTGCAACAAGGCTTGGAGTTGGAATCCTTGCTCCTAGGGATATGCCACACTTCCTTAATGAAGGCGCAACCATACCCTAGCCTCCTTTTGTATGGAATTTCCATAGTGTAACCTTAGGAAAGCATTGACAACTAGCTGCCATTGGTTATGATTTTTTTTTTAAATGAAGCCTAGAAAACAGACTAAGGTCATGCTTAAAGGTAGCAGTTCTTGTAAAATTTTGAAATACATGTATACCACTCCATTTTCACTAATATTTATATATACTATATATTTATGCTTTAGCAAATGATTTTGTGGAGAAGAAAATGTTAGTACGTAAGTTCAAGAATCGAATTTTAAGTAATTCCATGAATGAATTTTGAATTTATGAGCATCCAAGGGTTCTGAGATTTATGGAAATTAAACCAATTTATCCAACCCTAAACCTAATCTAACCCTAAGGAAATGTACATATGTTTACAGAAGATAATTTTACAATTATTACCAATATCTTTTATGAGAAAAAGTGTGTTTACCTTAAGAAGCATCTCTATAATATCTAAATAGTTTTCAATTTGGAAAAATTGTATTTAAATTCAAATATATATGTGTTAACTAAAGCACTATGATGTGTGTTTCAATGACCCTTGAATTTGCAATTTTTGTGTTTTATCCTTTCAAAATTGACATCATAATTTTTAGTTATTTCATTAAAATGAAAAAATACGACCTAAGTATTTTCTTCTCTCAACTTACAATTGTTGGAGTAATATGCTTTGTTGTGCCATGGTCTAGTATTGTGTAAATTTAGAATGCATTCTTCTTTTGATTCTTTCTTTTACATGATTGCAACATCTTCCTTTATCTCTTTATTTTGGGTAAACAACATATCTTCATTATTCCTGCCATTTTGCATAATACCTATTAGCAATAGATCGCTAATCAGACCTCTTTAACCTTTTTTATTGGTAATTTGGTAAATGGATATCATCAAGCAAAAAAAAAGAAATATTTGTATTCAAATAGTAACAAATAATTATTCAAATATAAATCTTCTTTATTTAAATTATTTTTTGTATGTTCTCCTAATGCTCAAAATTTTTAGAATTCAGGGCATTTGAGAGATGCTTTCCTAATCATGGACTCATCAACATTTTCTAATCCCTCATTTCCTACATCTAACATGTAAGCAGAACTAACTACATCTATTATTTTCACATTAGGCTCATTGGATAGAAGAGAAGAAATCTCCTTTAACTTTAAAATTTCATTCTCTGACCCCTTTTTCATAATTGTTGCATCGGGAAGCAATAAGGAATGTATTGTTCTTTTTGAAACCTTGTGATATGATGGACATTGATAATTTTTAGGCATCAAGAAAGCTTAAGTCTATGTCACAACAATCAAACAATTAATTACTAATCTCAACAATATTTGTCATCATCCTTTCTAATTTTCTGACTTTGTTTTCCTCAAGCACAACTTTCAATTTATTTTTAAAGTCATCTTCACATTTAAATACTTCAGTTAGGGAAATTAAATTTCTTATGGCTAGATCCATCCTAACCAAAAAAATTATACAGTTGATTTCATCATGATCTATAGTTTTATGAATTTCGCATTTATTTTGTCATCTAAATTTAAGAATTTTTTTAGGAAAAATCCTTCTATTCAAAATCTTTTGAATAAATGCAACATTCATATAAAAAAAATATATCTATTTTGTGGCTTAATGTGTACTAAAGTCCTCATGATCATCTAAGATTCAAAATTCCTGGTACCTTTTCTTTTCTTTTCTTTTTTAATTTTTAAATTTGATCCATTTTCTCTAAGTAAATATTTGAAAATCATATTTCAGCTTCAACCTATAGTAAGCATTTTTGCATTTCTTCATATGACAACCTTTCAATGAGGCCACCAAGTGGGCCCTCCTTCTAGCACCACTTTTTTTGATGAGGGTGTTACACACACAATGACATGCAAATAGATTTTATTATATAAACAACATAACCTATCTATCTTAAAAGATTCACTAGATTTAGTTAAGAATTATCTATGCTAAGGCTCAAGAATATGAGTCTTAACTCACTAGGTTTGCTCAAGGTTTGTTGTTTAGTTGTTGTTTTCACATGGGAGCCTATTAGTACTTTAGAGTATTCACCTATTACCATCAAGTGATATTATTAATTCTAACAAATCATGCATCCATCAGTTTCTATAATGCTTTATACTAACTTTATCCAAAATAAAATACCAAAGATTCAGGGTAGAGAGAAAAGATATCTAAGAAATCTAAATTACTTTAGATATTTCCCATGCACATATTGAAAGATAAGTAAACTAAAGCATAAACTATTTTTCTTTCACCAAACTACTTCACAACTACATAAAAAATAGTTCAGGAATTTAGAGAATTGAATTGTTCACCAATGAGATAGCTTCAAAATGCACCCAAAGATGTCGCAACAAATTGGTTATTTCACTAGGAATGAATGATTTATAGTTATTGAAAATTTATTATTAGGAATGACCTTGATTGCTTTGGTCTTACAAACCTCTATAGTATGTACAATTCTTTACTGAAATAAATAGAAAACATGAAGTGGAAGATAAATTGGTGATATTCCAACTTAAATTCTACCATCTTCAACAATTTTTGATCCCTTAAAACTAGAAATCCTACTACCTTTTATAGAACAAGATAGAGGTTAATTACAAAATTGACACATGGAAAGAAGAAAAAAATTGAATCATCACATGGCATGTGACATGAAAATATAGTTTGCATATGTTGTAAATAGATAATTTTAGAAGAATTGATCATTTATGTCTCATTGACTTGGTCCTTGTTGATGATTCCTCAACTCTTCAAAACTCTAGATATCATTCATATAACTTTTATGATTCTAGAAAAGTATCAGAGGCTAGACCTTGGATTCATCTTCTCCACCCACATTTTTCCAATTCTACTCTTTTTTAATTATTTATCCTTCATCTCTCTTGCCTCTAAAACTCAAATTTGATTTGCTTCTAGCAAACCTCAAAATTCTTGCAGCTTTATGTAAGTGTTCATGTATTAATTAGGGAAAATACCCTCTATCGGATTTATATTTGGACCTTTTCCCTCCATACACATTTCCTACATCCTTACTTTTCACTACCTTCCAAATCTTCATCATGTACCAACACATCATCATATGAAAGATCATCTCACATTTATTCATAAACGCCAATATACTAATTTCATCATCATGAAACTCTATTCACAACATATGGATGCAAAACATCATTAATAAAACATTTTTCACCCTTAAATCCCCTTTTCCTAGTTAATTTATTCCTCAACAAACCTTAAATTTTCTTAAACACACTTATAGAGCTTTTTTGGAACTGTTATCTTTTACTAAAACTTCAATATTTTTTGTGAGTGTAGGATTCATAAAAAACCTCTGGTATCCTATTCAAGAAGCCTAGAAATCTTTGATTCAAATAATTTTTTTCAATTTAACAAATTTTGGGTGGACACCTTATCACCAAGAATTTCTCGGTGTGCACACTTTTGTTGGAACACAACTATTTATTAAGAGGGAGTGAATCAGTAAAGTCAATTAAAACTAGTACTTTAATACTTTTAATACAAAATAAATGCATATGCATATATCACACACACATAAGCACACATTACACCAGATGTATGTGGAAAACCCAATATGGGAAAAACCATAGTGAGAATGGCTACTAGGATCTACTATCCTAATCCAGCCTCACAATAAAAGCTCACTGGTTAAAAAGTTTAAGGGAAACAACCCTAAGGAGACACCAATCGCCTATTTTAAGAGAACCATTTCTAAGGAAGCACCAACTCCCCAATTAAGCATGAACTCAACTTTTTGATGGCACCAACCAATCAGATTTATGGAGCTACAACTCTAGTTACAAAAGTGATTCTATAGAATCCAATTCAATGTTACAGGTCTAATCTGTAACTGTGCATTTTATTGTTTTACTCTTCTATGTTTTTTGTTCTTTAGAACACTCTTTTTTCTTTGCTACTATAGGAACAATTCCTCTTCTAATAATCTCTTATTAGCAGCTCATTCTCCTCTTTGAATGTGTATCCTAGATGTCCATCTACATTCGATCTAGGTCTTCATTAATGTCTCAGTTCTACTAAACTTTTCTATCTTTACCTTGATCCATATACATAGTCCTTACTAACTTATACACTCTCTCATCATGCACACACACTTCTCAGTAGCATTCACCAAGCAGTTCTATATCCCTCTCTACTCTATCCATAATGATAGGTCTTCTTTTTATATGCCTTGTATCACTACTTGACTTCTTTGTATCAAACCCTAGATTTGATACACATGGTATGTTACTCAATAAATGACCATACTATTTAATTGCACTAAATCTAAGGGTGATCCCACAATACTGGTTTACAATTTTTGGCAAAACTAGACACTGATATAATTTTTTCTAACTAAATCTTCACTTTCGAGCACCTATAGTGGCTAAACCATGAAGAATTTGAAGATGATGCAAACTAGTGATTTGTGACATTTTGTCTATAGATTCTAAATATATTTTTTTCACAAATTTTGGAATCATATTGCACTTCTTTTTCCATCTCCTTCGAAAACTATATTTTTTCAGTAAACAACATTGTTAAGGAGTGACACTCACTGTATAACGCATAATTTTTTTCCATGAAGGATAAAATTATATTTTTTTTGAATTTAGATTTGTAACTACGATATCTAGTGCTTCCAATTGGTTTCATAGTGTTTTATTGAATATTTTTTTCTTAATCAAGTTTTGAAGTCAAACTAATTACAATTCGACATAGGCAAACCGTATAATGCGAACTTTTTAGTATGTATCAAAATTCAATTTTTATTTTTGTTGGATCAAGGACTTCAATATCTAGTGCACTAATATTTTTCAATTTTTTTTTGATAATCTTATTTTCCACATGTGTAGAATAGAGAGCTTGTTTTTGGTGAAAACCTACATTCACAAGAAATAAAAAATTAATATAATAATCAAATTAAATTTTAATTAAAATTATAATTTTTGGAAGCTTATAATAAGGACATACAAAATATAAATTTTAAATGAATTCATTTGATCCCCCAAAAGGTAAATCAAAAGTGGTTTTTTATTAGCATTTTGATAGGTGTAAAGGAGACTCTATTATAGGTATGGTTTAAAACTAGCGGGGTTCTATCCAAGGGGGCTTGGTCTAAGGTGGTTTGATCAAACCCTCTTCAATTGGAATCCTTTAAATGGAACTTTTCAAGGCTTAAATCATTATATTTTCTAAAAATATGTGATTTCAGCAAAAATCAGGATCTCCCAGAAAGTGTAAACCGCTATTGTGATAGCACCCCTAATCTTATCACCACTTGAATGTCTTAGATGTTATTCAACCAATATAAATTCATCTTTGAGTTTTCATGGAAAATTGGATTTTGTCTTTTGTGTCGAGCTTCACCACTTGACTGCAACTTCCACTGCCTGTCTGTTGAGAAAATCATATCTTTGAATATTGGTTGTAGATCTCTTTCTTTGCACCATGATCTGATGGTCTTTGTTCAATGTCTCAACCTTAAAATGTAACTGTTAGATCTGATCTTATTTGAATATACATTGTTGATCTATATTGCACATTGTTGTCTTAGCACATTTTAGCTTCGCACTTAAAGAATGATAGATGAAATGCATATGAATTATGCGATTAAATTTCCTTTTGAAACTTATTGTTTAACATATCATAGTTTTATCTTTGTTAGAGAGACCTAGAAATATGATGTTGTGTCAGTCGTCAATCTCTAACTTCTTGTGTTGATCATTGATCTTCTCAAGAAAAGAGTCATGAGCTTGGTCTCACTAGACATGTAGTGAGATTACACAATCCTGCAATCAAAATAAGTGGGCCTACCACAAATATTGTATACGAGCGAAAAACCATTGATCTGTAATCTTTGATTACCATCGTTGATCAATCTAGGCTAAAATATTAAGTACTAAACTTAGGAAATATTAACTGTGTGTATGAAAAATAAGTGCATAAAGGAATTTAAATGAAATATTCAAACACACCAATAAGACATTTAATAAAACATAATATAAAAGGAGTAAAGAAGTGCAAACTCTATTCTACTTCCATTGTCGTCCTATTGTCCTCTATCTTTAGTGTTTTTGTAGATTCCAGCCTTGTGTTCTGAGATTGTATGGCTAGGCTCAACAAACTGTCTTCCTAAAGAATGAGATTTTGATATTATATGCAAGATTAAGCTATGATGATGGTGATAAACTTGAAATTAAAATGATTGAATGAACTAAGTGCATGAATTCTACTTAATTGCCTATTACCAATGCTTGGATTCACACAGGTATTTATAGATTTTTCAAATGATTTTGATTGGCTGATATGATCAATGGTTGTGATAATTCCTGGCAGATCGAATGGTTGAAGAAAGATGAAACTGAAGGAGAGGATAGAAGAACCCTAAAATCAGATTTTTCTATTTTATTATGAAAGAGGAAAAAGAAGGGAAGATAAGAATAAAAGAAAGATTAAAAGCTGATAAATAATTAATTAAAAAAATCAATTATTTATTTGTGGAGGACATTCAGCTTTTCTTAATTAAATAAAATATTTAATTAAGCTTTTAAAAGCAGAAGAAAACTTGTGGTGAGAAAAGAGCTTTAATCAGTTTTATTGAAAAAAAGCAGAATATCTCATAATTAAATAAAATATTTAATTATGATATGAGAAGATTGCACAATTAGGTTAAAATACCTAATTTTGGATTTAGAAAGAAATCATAAGATATTTTTAATTAAATAAGATCTATTTAATTAAATCACTTTTATGAAATTAATTAAATGAAACATTTAATTAATTAGAAGAAGAATTAAAATAGAAGAAAGGGGAAATATTTAAACTTAATTAAATCAAAAGATTTAATTTAAATTCAAACAGTGATAATTAATTTAAATAAATAGAATGTATTTATTTAATTAATTAAGTGGACATGTGAAAATAATTAAATAAAGTAAATTTATTTAATTAGGAAAGAAGAATAAGATGAATGAACAATATAATTAAATTAATTAAATTTAATCATATGTAGAGGACTTTTAGAAAAATTAATTAAATAATAAATATTTAATTAATTGCCAGGATTATAGACATAACCATTTTTATGCGTATACATTTTGCCCCTCTTTGAAGTGATGTGTGAAACATATTACTTCAAAGAAAATAAAATTTTTTTGCCCCTGATATGTTTATGATTTTTGATGTCGATGATGCCCCCTCGAGAGAATAGGTGGGTTGGAAAAACACAAGTATTCTCTCGAAATGAAATGAAATGATAAAGGAGGGATAAGTTGAATGATGCAAGAGAGAATGTGGATGAAGGAGATGAAAGGATGTGCTATGCTGCAATGAAAGTGAGCAACCATGATGTTTGATATAGCACTAGACATTATGCACCAAGGTATAAGGACCAAGGTGACGATGTGTCTTGTGCCCCAGCGTAATACAACCTTGTCTAGATGTATGAGGAAGTAAACTTAGAGCATTAAAGTCCTAATGCACAAAAGGTATTATGTGACCTTAGATGCAAAGGATAATGCAAAAAGATATTCCAACACACACAAGATATGAATATTAGCTAGAATGGTATGGATTTGATACAAATGCAAGATAAAATGATAACACACACAAGCAAGCAAGCAAGCATGCACAAATGATACAAAAACAACAAGACATTGCCCCCGTCAAGCCGTAAACTGTTGATTGATTGATTGATTGATGATGATGATAGTGTTGTCATTGTGGGGAGCGGCATGTCCCTAGAGCAACACAAGGATGATGATAATTGATTGATTGGTTGGTTGATTTGGTTTATGACAAGATTAGGATCAAGACCAAAGGATGTGATTAGATAATTTGACAAGATTGATCGACTTGATTAGTATGGATTAAGGATTGACTTGCATTTGGATTATTGCTCGGAATGATTGAAGATGATTTGATTGATTTGAAGAAACTGTTTGTAATGATATGATGATTGATTGGATGATAGGATGTGATGAATTGAATAGAAGAAATGATGTGTTTGGGATGATTTTATTGCTTGGATTTTTTGTTATAAAATGAATGATAAAATGAGAATGAATGATGAAATGATAAATGAACCATGAATGGATGCAATGAATCAAATGTCCAAATGTCCTCCACAAAGACTCAAAACTATAGGACAACCGTTAATGTGTTCATTCAGCCTTGCAAAATACTAATGTGAATCCAATATGCAGATATATGCAATGATCTAATGAATATGCAACTATATGAAACTAACCAGTTTGTTGAGCCAGTTATAAGCCTTCTTGAATCATCATAGAATGTTTTGAAATGTTGGAAGTATGTACAAGCATCAGAGGGGAAATTAGCGCCAATGATGACCAGAGTACAACTTTCATGAATTTTGATATAGCAAGCGAACACAAGCATCGAGGTATAATTGAACCGAGATGACCTGAGCATTTCTTGCATAAACAGACAAAGATTAACCACCGTTCTGATGCAAATGTGGAACTGTCATCGATGATGTTTGCTTTGAGTGTCATGTCCTGTGACATATTTGCATCAGATTGGACTGTTAACCTTAAGACACAGACAAAGAAAAATCATTCTCGTTCCTTGCAACTCTAGTGCAATACATCATTGAGTATGCTCCCGAGTAATGATATCGAAAATTAAGCAACTTGTGATCAAACATATAATACTGTTATTTCATGCATTATTCAGATTTCTGGATCATCCAATAGACAAGGATATGACATCTCGCTGAAAAGTGTTTTATGATCGGACAAAGTGGTTGCATGAGTTTGTTGTTTGTTTGCATGTTCGGATTTCTATGTCATGGTCTAGCTGTTTTGGTATGCTCTGAAAGTTAAGTGCCCCCAGCTGAGTTTTTGCCCCGTTTATTGACACAACTTGAGGAAAGGAATATGTACAGACGATCAAGCCATGGTAAGACGTTTTAACCCTCTAGGCAAATGGCGGCAGGATGATGCGATTAATGACCTTAAGATGCGGAAAAAGATGCAGAAAAAGGGGAGCTTTGAAAAGATAAAGTGCAAAACAGGAACTAATAAATGGAGAGGTACAGATAGCGTCTATTTGCCAGATTTTCACTATCCGTATTTATTGCATTTTTCTGATTTCTTTTTGATTTTTTTGTATTTTCTGTCAATAGACTGCCTGTTTGCCAGGTTTTCACCCTATGACATTCTTTTTGATTTTTTTGATTTTTTTTTCTCTTAGGACTTTTTCTGCTGTTTTTGGATTTCTTCAGGACTTTTTCTGCTGTTTTTGGATTTTTTCAGGACTTTTTCTGCTGTTTTTGGATTTCTTCAGGACTTTTTCTGCTGTTTTTGGATTTCTTCAGGACTTTTTTTTTGGAAGAATTTTAAACATAGTACTTCTTAAGATGTATGCTGTTGATGGGTTCATCGAACAGGTCTCCTTCTGGCATTGATAACTTGTATGCTCCCGAGCCGTAGACTGCAATAACCACATAAGGGCCTAGCCAATTTGGTTCAAATTTTCCTTTCTTTTCTCGGTCTTGTTGATTTCATGGGTTCTCTTTCAGGACTAAATCCCCCACCTGGAAAGTACATGGTTTTACCTTGTGATTATAGCTGCGAGACATCATCTGCTGGTATGCCTTCAAATGGTCAGCTGCTCTCTGTCTCTTTTCATCTAGAAGTTCTAACTCTTGTAGTCGGGAAACTCTGTATTCCTCATCTGTTATGAGACCTTTCAGTGATACTCTTAAAGAAGGTATTTCTACCTCTAAAGGCAATATGGCTTCTGCTCCATAGACGAGGGCAAAAGGCGTTGCTCCTGTCGGTGTTCGGACACTAGTTCTGTAAGCCCACAAGGCGGGATTGAGTTGAACATGCCAATCCTTCCCTGAGTCATTGACAGTTTTCTTCAAGATCTTTAGGATAGTCTTGTTTGAGGCCTCTGCTTGGCCATTCCCTTGAGGATAGTAAGGCGTGGAATATCTGTGCTGAATATGGAATCTTTCACAAAGTTCATCAACATCCTGATTTTTGAACCATCGACCATTATCTGTAATAATGGCATTAGGAATACCATATCGACAAATAATGTAGTTGAGTATGAAGGATGAGATTTGTTTTACAGTGACTTTAGAGAGAGGTACTGCCTCAATCCACTTAGTGAAATATTTTGTCGCTGTGATAATGAACTTATGCCCATTTGAAGAAGCAGGATGAATTTTTCCCACTAGATCTAACCCCCATTGAGAGAATGGCCAGGTGGGTGTAAATGAATGAAGTTCTTGCACAAGAGCATGAATAAGATTCCCATGAATCTGACATTTTGAGCATGTTTTAACAAAAATGAATGATTCCCTTTCCATTGTAGGCCAGTAGTAGCCCATTCTAATCAATTTCTTGGATAAGGTTAGTCCACTCGAATGAGTACCACAAATGCCCCTATGAACTTCTTGTAAAGCTTTGTCAGATTCATCACGTTCAAGACATCGAAGTAAAGTACCATCAAGACCACAGCAATAAAGGGTATCAGCGATGAGGGTATATCGAGAGGATTGTCGGATAAAGTTACGCTTTTGGTTGCAGGATAAGTCAGGTGGTAAAGTGTCATCTTTTAGGTAGGTATAAATTTTACCATACCAGAGTGAATCGGATCCTACTAGGTGGCAGATAATTTGGCTTTCGGGTGTGTCATAGGCGGGTGTCAATAATTGTTCCACTAGAAATTCATAGTGAGTCTGTTTTTCTGGGAGTTGTATCAATGAGGCGATCGTGGCCATAGCGTCAGCCGCTTTATTGTCAATCCTTGGAATTTGTGTGAACTAAATGTTCACAAATTACTTTTTGAAGTCATCAATCATCTTCTTGTATGGCAACAACTTGTCATCTTTAGTCTGATAGTCATTATTGATTTGATTAATGACTAACTGTGAGTCTCCATAAATGTGTAGCTCTGTAATCCTCCATTCCAATGCTGTCTTTAATCCAGTGATTAGTGCTTCATATTTGGCTATGTTATTGGTGCATGGAAACATTAGCCTATATGACCGAGGAATGGTATGTCCTTGAGGGGTGACAAAGAGAATGCCTGCCCCCGATCCATGTTGAGTAAAAGAACCATCAAAGTATAAGGACCATAATTGCTTAGAGTCTGCCGCGAAAACATCAGCATCTAGAAATTCAATGTGTAAGGGGTGCTCTGTTTGTAGAGGAGCGTCTGCTAGTTGATCCTCAATAACTTGTCCTTTGATTGCTTTGCGATCAACATAGTGGATGTCAAACTCGCTCAAAATCATGACCCATTTTGCTAACCTTCCTATTAGTGATGCTTTACTTAGTAGGTATTTGAGTGGATCAATTTTTGAAACAAGATTAATTGTATGAGTTAGCATGTAATGTCAAAATTTATGTGAAGCAAAGACAACTGCTAAACAAGCCTTCTCAATGAAAGTGTAATTAAGCTCATGACTTGTCAATGTTCTGCTAATATAATAGATGGCACATTCCTTCCCTTCATGGTCTTCTTGTGCTAATAATGCTCCCAAAGATGTCTCGGTCGCAGCAATATATAGGATCAAAGGTTTTTCTGGATTGGGTGGAACGAGAACTGGTGGTTTATCAGGTACTGCTTGATTTGTTGAAATGCCATTTCACATTTGTCATCCCATCTAAAAGGAACATTTTTATGTAGGAGATGTGTGAATGGTAGACTTTTGTCGGCCAATTGTGCAATGAATCTTCTGATGGACTGTAGCCGCCCTTGTAATGACCTCAATTGACTGATGTTCTTTGGAGGAGGCATCTGCATGATTGCCTGAATTTTTGCAGGATCTACTTCAATTCCTTTTTCTGAAACAATATATCCTAGCAACTTTCCGGATGTGACCCCAAAAACACATTTCTTAGGATTTAGGCGAACTTTGAATTTCTCCAATCTGGTGAATATTTTAGACAGTATTTCCAAGTGTCCTTCTCTGGTGTGTGATTTTGCCAATATGTCATCTACATAATCCTCCATGAATGTGTGCATCATGTCATGAAAGATCGTAGTCATAGCTCTTTGATAAGTAGCTCCAGCATTCTTTAAGCCGAAAGGCATAACATTCCAACAATATGTTCCCCACGGGCAAGTGAAAGCTATTTTCTCTTGGTCTTCTGGTGCAATTTTGATTTGGTTGTAACCAGAGAAACCATCCATTAATGAGTACATGGCATGGCCTGCTGTCAAGTCAACTATAGTGTGGATGCTAGGGAGCGGGAAGTCATCCTTTGGGCACGCTTTGTTAAGATCTCTAAAATCAGTGCATACTCTTACACGTTTGTCTGGTTTTGCTACTGGTACAATGTTGGAGATCCATTCTGCATAGGCAATTGGTCTTATAAAACCTGCGTCTAGGAGCTTCTTGAGTTCTTTTTTAACCAGTAGTGCTACATGAGGATTCATCTTTTTGAGCTTTTGCTTTACTGGTTTAACTCCTGGTTTGATAGATAAGTGATGCATAATGAGATCAGGATCAAGGCCCAGCATGTCTGCATATGACCAAGCAAAATTAACTTGATTTTCTTTGAGAAAGTTCATGAATTCTGGGATTTCTTTATCTGTCATTGATTCAGCTAGCTGTAAAATCCTTGGATTATCTGTAGTTGCAATATTGATTTCCTTAGTAGGTTCGATCAAGATGGGCGATCGCTCATGATAGTGCTCTGAGAGAGTGTCAAGAGTCCCATCAGCTAGTGCCTCAAAAAGGTTTTCACCATCTGATACACTCTTTATTTTATCTTTTCCTTGATCTAGTACTGCCATATTCTGGTTTTCACCACTAGATCATTTTTCTTTATTTTCATTTTTGCAGCTAGGAGACTTGACACTCTCCTGATTAAAAAATTCATACCGAAAATCGCTAGTGGAACAATTATCGACACTTTCGGCGGAAAGGAAGTTTATGATAGCTTCGTCATTGGGAAAAATAGGTATATCAATAGGTTCTGTCAGATCCCAGTCAATGAGATCAGGGTGAATTAAAGGTAACATGTCATTTGGTTTTGTGAAATCGGCGATAGTTAGGGTCAAGACAGAGTTATCTGTAGGATCCGAGTTATGAGATAAGTCAATGATGGTACTATTCTCCTGATAGTCTTGTTCGTTAAAATCTGACTCAGTATCACTAGACTCATAGTTGCGTTGCGGTTCAGATTCTTGTGGTTGGGATCCTGAACCTTCCCCTTTGATTAAAATGGGTGTGTACTTGTGTATGACATCTACCTCTTTGTCCCTCCAAACTTCATCATTGTGGATGGTATCCCATTCATATTCAGCAGAATCAGTATCAGAATTATTTTCTATGCAATTCAGGATTGATGCCAAACATATCTTTTTCTTGTCAGAACCTTCTTGTAGTGTAAAAACATTACCTTGTGACTATTTAGATTGGGTAGCATCATAGCCTATTCCAGTTTTATCATATGCCGCGAGCCCTGGGAGATGGATAGGCTCAACTATGCCTTCTTTTCTTTTTCCAAGAGGACCATTGTCATATCCCTTCTTTTGCATGATGGAACATCCTTTCCCATATTGAGCTGTTGGTAAGGTAACATTTAGAACTATTTCTTCTTCATCCTTATAAAGCCAATCTAGAAT
>VDFB02373365.1:103485384-103564362 GCA_007258455.2 Sequoia sempervirens | reverse complement strand
CTTAAAAATGGTGGAAAGAGTAAAAATGCGCAGGAAGAATCGTGTGACTAGGGCCAGGCGACTAAAAACAGCTGAGTAAATTCGTGCTTGGCTAAAATGGAGATGTTGACTCCATACAACTTGGGAAATAGTCTTACATTAAACCAATGCTTATCCATCACTGTTGAATCGTGCTAAAACCAAGAGGTGTCACGATTTTACAAACTTGACATGTGCGAAATGAAAGTATCTCATTGTTGTCAGTTAATGGAGGTCAAAATCCTCTCCACAAAGCAACACGTTTCTCCTTTGAAGCATTCCAAGCTCCGTTGGCAGCACAGATGCCATAAAAAGGGGAAATAGTTAAGTTTTCCAACACTATATAAAGCCTACAAATGTTCACTCATAACACTTGAAAAATACAAATCAGTAATTTGTTCTGTTCATTCAAGAGTGAAGAGCATTTTCTGTTGAGAAGGAATTTATCAATTTGAGAGCATTATTTGAGTATTCATCATTAGTTATGAAAGACTTTAGTCTTTAGTTTGTTAAGAGAGGTATTTTGTAGTGTTGAAAGAAGCATTCTCAGTGTCTGAGAATAGCAGCTTGAAACTGTTAATAGCTAAGCTAGGAATTCACTAACACAGTCAGCTGGAAGTCCTGTTGGTGGTAGACTGGAGAAGAAGAATTCTCTTATTTCAACCAACTGAAGGAAGCTCGTATCAGGCATGTTAATTATTGTCTTAATTATGCTTACTGCTATTTTTGTGTTCAAAACTTAGACTGTTTCATGTCTTTTGATACAATGAATAGAGAGAGAAGATTGGTGTTCTTAGTAATAAATATCTAAAGGATAAATGTTTATTAGCAAGCAGATATAATTGATTTGCATCTCTCGCATTAATTAATGATTACATTAGGCATCAAGGAGAAAACTGCAATATTTTATTGACTCCATATATGGAGTATATGCTTGTACATAGCTAATTAATACTAGGAATGAATTGAGAGAATTAATAAGCTACAAGTTACAACTAGATACAAGTTAACTTAGCCAAGTTAATGAACCTCCTAGGATGAGAGTATCCTATTATAAGGGAGTTAGTTGTAGGTACTTATTAAAATGATCTCCATTCTAGTAGTTAGACTGTTGTAGGAAGTCTAGGGTACGGACTACCCCGATAGATCAACCTATGCATAGTGTAAGAAAGCCTTAATGCAAATCGGCCCTGAGTAGTGCATATGATAAATGACCTTCATTCAAAGTACTGAATGATAATACTTTGGCCAAAGTAGTGAAATGTACAACATCCACTTAGGTGTGAAATAGTTGAGACTACACTGTTCAGTTCATTGTGATCCCGAAGTACATACTAGTTCAAGAGTTGTTGTATGCATAGGACCTAGTTATGTAGGAACACAACACTATGCTCAGTTGGTAATCATTAAAGGATACCCTACCAATCTCTTCTTCGAAGGGAGGGCCATCTATCTAATGATAGGTGTGCGGGGGACCGCATTATAAGTCTGTGGTTGGCGGAAAAGCGCCCGAGTGATGTTTCTCCTCCTCAGCAAGTGGCCAATGTACCAAGATTTGAAAGGATGGACTCCTGGACCTTCTTACTACTATTTTTTCTAAAGCTCATTGGAGCTATGTTAGTTAAGGTATGTATTCTTGTTTCATGTACTTGTGAAGTTATTATATTGAGATGGAATCATTATTGTAAATTGATAAAGCAACATGTTCATGTATTATCAATAAAGAAAAGGAAAATTTTTATTGCAATGTCATGATAACACGTTTACATACTTGTAGGATGTAAATTATGAAAATTTTAATTTTACCGGTATCCCTGGAGTAGGAACTCCTAAACCAGCAATTTATGATAATACTTAGGATTGCGGAAGAATATGCAATCAAGTTATGAAGAAAGGTTAGGAAGAATAAACAGTGTATACCTTTATCCAACGAAATATTTTTATGACTCTAAAGGCAGCCAAAAGGAATAATATAACCCTTGTTATAGTAGCAAACTATAGTTGCAAAGAGTCAGGAACTTTTGGATTTAGTGAAAACACTATGAATCTATGTATATGCAATATTAGCATAAATTAGATTGGATAAGGAAGTCAACGAAGGAAGTATCCACGTGAGTTGGAGAACTCTTGACATTAAGCTAATTCTTATGTAAAGATAGGAGCTTGCAAGGAAAAAGAGTTAGTACCTTAGAGATAAGAGAAAAGAACAGAATGGTTTGAATTAAAGTAATCAACAAAGTGGACAGGGTTCCACTGACCAAAATCAATTAGATTATTGGAGTTTGATATGAAAAAGAGACTAAACAACTTTGGTATCTTAGAAGTTAAAAATGAGAAAGATTCCAAGCATTGGAATTAAGTCACTTGAAAAGTGACTGAGGAATAAACTGAGGTGTTAAGTCAGGATGGTTTTACCAAAGGTTAAGCATAGATTGATTTGAGTATAAGCTGAACTCACCTTCATGTTTGTGAAAGTCAACTTTTTTTTAGAATGTTCTGAATGGAAAGGGAATACAATGTGGCACTATGTGTCAAAACAATAGAAGTTGCAAAGGAAGCAATATTTTTAAGTAGAAAATAAAATCAACCAACAAAGTTTTGTGGATATGAAGTATCCTCCATTAAAAGGATGTTGAAAAGAGAATGGAATTAATGAAGTGTCTCGTAACTTGTAAGTTGCTGATTATTCATTAGATCTCCCGTTGAATGATCCAAGTTATTGAAATCTATGGGATAGAAATCAATGACAAATCTAACTTTGGAAAAAAGGTATTGAGATTTCTGAAGAAAGATAATCGAAAAGGTCAAGGATTATGATCTCTTATTATCTCATACCTTATATTTATTTTATTGGAAGAATCAAATGAAATTATCATTTGTTGCCTAGGAAAAAGGATAGGTAGATAATTTGATCATGATAAGAAAGGTCATTTCCTATGAGATTGGCAAGGAAAGCTTTAAAATACTCATGACTGAAAGAAAGTGTCTCTACATTCCTATACACCTTATATAAGGAAAAGTAGATAACGATGTTATATCTATACATAAGTAAGTAATATGAAATATATTCATGTCGTGAAAATGACTTGAAACTGTAAGTTTATTGTACTAGGAAACCCGAGAATAAAAAGGTTTATCTTTACTTGGCTGAACACTTAATCACCGTCTCGCTCTTTAATGAAACCCTAGGTTTTTTAATAACCCTAATGGGAACAAGAAGTTCATTCGAATGAAGAGAAAGATCTTAGGATAAGATCTAACCCATTGAGTTGGGTTAAACAATTGACTACTCTTTAATGCCTTGTAGTTGGAATAAATCTACTTGGTTGAGTTGTACATTCGATCTTGATTGAGTGATATAGAGGTAGAGAAACCTCTAACATCGGACTGATCATTGATAGAGAATCCCAAGGGTTGGAAGGGAATATTGGGAATGTGATTCACCAATGGAAATGTGTATATCACTTAAACTTATGAGATTTTGTGAGTGGGAACAAGGGTAGAATACTTAGTGAGTTAAAGAAGCTACTTTACACTCCAGGAAAGAAGTCATCGTATTGACTAGAACATTGTTGAGTGGCTCTTATATTAAAGAGAATACACTCTCAAAAGGGAAACATCCATTGTTATGTCAGAGCAATATAACATTTTATGTGAAATAATGGGAAATTTTATTGAGTAGAGCACCGGGGATGTTACTTGTACTCAAAAGGATGTACCAAAGTTGGAACTCTCCTATATGATTAAGAGGATCAATGGAACCGAAAAGGATTGTTCATGCTTGGTAACTAGGTATGTAATTAAATTTACCATCATCTAAACGGAACATGGATTAACAATCAAAATTAGTACCAAAATTATTGGGAAAACTTGATTGAGTTAAAAGATGGATAACATCTTTAAAAAATCAAATCTAAGGACAAAAGAGATCCAAGATATGGATGTCCTAAGATAAATGAGATTTATCTCCGCAAAACCTATAACCATTATTACATGGAAATGAAAAGGTTGCATGAGATCGTAAAATAGGTTTCCAACTAGTCAAAGAGTAGACTATTATTGGATGTAAAAGAACCTATGTACCCAAAATTTTGAAGAATTTGGAATGGAACGAGGAAACTAATATCAGAGTTAGGACATTGGAACAACAACAGGAATTGTTGGATGATAAACTACTATAAACTTGGAAAGATAGAGTGCGAAGCTACATGGAATGTGGCAAGGTAATGACTAGTATACTAGGAAATGAAGACCGAATGTCATCATCGATAAGTCATGTATACTCTCTTGAGATTCCAGAAGAAAAATGGTAGAACAAGAGACATAATAATCTGTCTATGTTAGTATAACTGACATAATGTTCAAGTAGACAAACTCATCAATGAAACCAACGTATTTGGAAAATTTGACTTATAGGATATTCTAATATATATTGTGGGCAAGTAGAGGCTTAGTAATCCTGAGAGGTTATCTCATTTTAGCAATAACGATAAGGTTGTGTAAACCCTGGTCATACTAAAAAACACTCAATGGATCGAATGTGCAGTACATTATTATGTATAGTCAAAATAAGCAAAGATGGTAGAATAAGTCTTGAATGATTTATAAACTTCTAACATTGAAGTTTGGACCATTACTTGGAAAAGAAAGTTGGAAACTCAATTAAGCTGAAATAGGTTTGCAATTGAGTGAACCATAGAATTGATAAAATGTCAAAAAGGAGTAATAGATCAAAGTTATCAATGAAACTTTGTGGTACAAAGCTTAAGAATGAAGCAGTATCAGCATTTGGCAGGTGTCTTGGAGTAAAGTTGTGCTTCCGATGAACAAGTAATCAAGTACAAGTACTATGTGGTAAGGATAATGAATGTGTAAGTGGCAAAATGACTCAGTTTATGAGTTGTCTAAAAGTGTAAATACCAAAAGAGAAGGATTGGACCCACGATGTAGTGTATAATGCATCAACTTTCCTTTTCTATTTGGATTATGCTAAGGATAAATTCATGGACCAATGATTTTCGATCACTGTGTGTTTGGTGTGATGTATAGTCACTATTATAACTCAGATGTGTATATGTGTTAAAACTCTTTGGGAGAGTAAGTAAGTGTGAAACATACGAGATTTCCCTATGTGATAGTGTGAACATTCGAACCAAGTTCCAGGAAGGACAAGATTGCTACATAGGTTGAATGTTTTATAAATCTTACGTATTTCGTGAATTGTAAGTAACACTTTATTTGATTTTAACTAAATGTTGAAAAGCTATACCTCATCGAGTACGATGATTCACAAGGGGGGAAGTATGTTACATCCCAAATTGTAACGTTACAATTTACCATTACTAGATAGAGTAAGTGAGAATTTTGGAGGTGAATTAATGATGCTTGTACCTTGTTTTCAATATGAATGTTGTTTCATTTGATGTTATTCTTGGTAAAATACTGCATGAAAGAGAATAAAAGGTTATTGATTCGTGAATAATCTAAATTTTGAAATGTTTCATGTATTCTACTTTTTTTTTAGCATATGACTCTTGTTGTCATGTCATTATGTGCAAGAAAACAGGTTTATACCTCCAAGCAGAGGAGAGATATCACTCGGGGAGGAACTTGGTCGGGTAAATAGTAACGAGTACCAATTGGGAATACACACACATACTATAGACTAAGTGAGCTAAGTCATTGTTGAGGTTAAGGGTAAGTCATCCGTAGGCTTGTTTAGTATCATTAGGAGTCGTATCTTCTTCTAAATGCAAAAATAAGTGATGCTTTCCAGTATAATCTTATGTGGAGTAATGTTTCTAGTTAGAGGTGGGCATGTGTATATGTATATATACATATAAATACGGTATGTACAAGTGTCCATAGGTACATTCATATTGATACAACATATTAGAGCAGATGGATATGCCATACGTGTGTGTCGATACAAGTGTATTTATGAATACTTATACATAAAGTAGATATACAAGTATATATACATGTAAACGTATCCAAAACTAACCTGTTGTATGCATATATTATGATGATATATTACCTTAGAATTTACATATACACATATATATACATATACATGAGTACGTATAGTGAAAGTATGCTAACTGACTTGCAGTATACGTACGTATAATTTAAAATGTAAATGTATATACATGTATAGGTGTAAAGGTAAATATATTTATATATTTAATATTATATTAAAGTACGTATATAATATAGTCTTTACAAAATATAGATATGTATACGATATTATTTAAATTATTAATTTAAATAATTATACATAAATATATAATGTAAATTAAAACTATGTTATATAAATACTTTAATATAATAAAATATATATAGATGTATTTAATTAAAAGATTTGAAAATCAAATGAAATTTAATTCAACATTTTATTAAATATTCAATAGAGAAATGAGACTAAATCATGAATTTGAGAATATAACGTTTTTCTTTAAAAATGACATTTTTCTCTAAAAAGGAATATTTCTTTGAAATCAAATTATTTTGACTTCAATATTGAATTTAATATCATTGTCAAATGCGTCATATATTTCGTGTTGGACTATATCGAAATTGTAAGAGTAAAATAAAATTGAAAAAAGAGTTCAGGCCATTAAAAATGATGGAAAGAGTAAAAATGCACAGAAAGAATTGCGCGACTAGGGGCAGGTGACTGAAAATGGTTGAGTAAATTCATGCTTGGCTAAAATGGAGATGTGCACTCCGTACAACCTAGGAAATAGTCTTACATTAAACCAATGCTTATCCATCGCTGTTGAATCGTGCTAAAACCAAGAGGTGTCATGATTTTACAAACTTGACATGTGCGGAATGAAAATATCTCACTGTTGTCAGTTAATGGAGGTCAAAATCCTCTCCACAGAGCAACACGTTTCTCCTTTGAAGCATTCCAAGCTCTGTTGGCAGCACAGATGCCATAAAAAGGGGAAATAGTTAAGTTTTCCAACACTATATAAAGTTTTTGAATGTTCACTCATAACACACGAAAATACAAATCAATAATTCATTCTGTTCATTCAAGAGTGAAGAGCATTTTCTGTTGAGAAGGAATTTATCAATTTGAGAGAATTATTTGAGTATTCGTCATTAGTTATGAAAGACTTTAGTCTTTAGTTTGCTAAGAGAGGTATTTTGTAGTGTTGAAAGAAGCATTCTCAATGTCTGAGAACAACAGCTTGAAACTGTTAATAGCTAAGCTAGGAATTCACTAACATAGTCAGCTGGAAGTCTTGTTGGTGGTAGACTGGAGAAGAAGAATTCTCTTATTTCAACCAACTAAAGGAAGCTTGTATCAGGCATGTTAATTATTGTCTTAATTATGCTTACTACTATTTTTGTGTTCAAAACTTAGACTGTTTCATGTCTTTTGATTACAATGAATAGAGAGAGAAGATTGGTGTTCTTAGTAATAAATATCTAAAGGATAAATGTTTATTAGCAAAGATAATTTGTGAAATAAGATGATAATTGACATGTTCTCTTCCATTAGTTTTGCATTCATCAGTGTACGGATTACATTAGGCATCAAGGAGAAAATTGCAATTATTTTATTGACTCCATATATGGAGTATATGCTTGTACATAGCTAATTAATACTAGGAATGAATCGAGAGCAATTAATAAGCTACAGGTTACAACTAGATACAAGTTAACTTAGCCAAGTTAATGAACCTCCTAGGATGAGAGTATCCTGTATAAGGGAGTTAGTTGTAGGTACTTATTAAAATGATCTCCATTCTAGTAGTTAGACTGTTGTAGGAAGTCTAGGGTACGGACTACCCCGATAGATCAACCTACGCGTAGTGTAAGAAAGCCTTAATGCAAATCGGCCCTGAGTAGTGCATATGATAAATGACCTTCATTCAAAGTATTGAATGATAATACTTTGGCCAAAGTAGTGAAATGTACAACATCCACTTAGGTGTTAAATAGTTGAGACTACACTGTTAGTTCATTGTGATCCCGAAGTACATACTAGTTCAAGAGTTGTCGTATGCACAGGACCTAGTTATGTAGGAACACAACACTATGCTCAGTTGGTAATCGTTAAAGGATACCCCACCAATCTCTTCTTCGAAGGGAGGGCCATCTATCTAATGATAGGTGTGCGGGGGACCGCATTATAAGTCTGTGGTTGGTGGAAAAGCGCCCGAGTGATGTTTCTCCTCCTCAGCAAGCGGTCGATGTACCAAGATTTGAAAGGATGAACTCCTGGACCTTCTTACTAGTATTTTTTCTAAAGCTCATTGGAGCAATGTTAGTTAAGTTATGTATTCTTGTTTCATGTACTTGTGAATTTATTATATTGAGATGGAATCATTATTGTAAATTGATAAAGCAACATGTTCATGTATTATCAATAAAGAAAAGGAATTTTTTTATTGCAATGTCATGATAACACGATTGCATACTTGTAGGATATAAATTATGAAAATTTTAATTTTACCGAAGGGTCGGGTTGTTACAGGAGGACACTGAAGCTCTAAATTCCAAATACATCATAGAGACCTCTGACCAAGAGCTTCAAGAGGAGTTGTCCTAGCATCTCAAGGATATAGGAGAAGAGGTTGAATCTAAGAAGTAGCCCTTTGGAAAGAAAGAGGGCACTGATGTCAACATGGAGATACTCAAGGAGCCTGGAATAATTGGCCAAGACAAGGGCCTTATCCAAGAAGAAGCGGCACCTCTTGAAGAAGAGAAAGAAGAGGAGAAAGAAGAAAGAAAGGAAGAAGATGCACCATGAAAGAGCCTTGAGCCTGAGCATCACAAAGAGTTCAAATAGGAAGAAGAAAGAGGGCCTCAAAAAGAAAGTGTCTCTAAGGAAAACATAGCCACTACTAAGTTGGACACAAAAAATGCTATACATATCAAGGTCTCAAATGAAGAAGAAGAAAGAACTAAACAAGAAGGCTAGGGCCATGAGGAGAAACAACTCCAACATGTTCAAAGAGAGGAGGGTGATCATGAATCACCAAAAGGAGAAATTTGGATGCCCAACTGGATAGAGAAGCAATTGCAAAAGAAAGCCCTTGGTCTCGTTGATCCAAAGGATAGACTTGAGGATATACTGGAAAGAGCGCAAAGAAAGATGAGAAAAAAGAAGAAGCCAAGAGTCTGCTCCCATATCATAGTTGATGCATATGGATCAAGGATAGTGCAGATCCCCACCCCAGTGATAGACAAAGGAGAAGGGGTTAGCTACAACATTTCCACCATCAACTTGGGCCCTACAATAAGAGAGTATAAAATTTGATGAATTCTAGGGGTTAGTGGCAACAATTATGCAATAGATGAACAAGGATCAATCCTTTGAGGAGGAACTAAAGGCACAGGTGGCAGATCTTACTTCCTATATTCAACAATGGACTTCCTTGGAGGAAGAAGCCCCAACAACATCTTTCACACCCTCGCTTCTTTGCTAGGAAGAACTCACCAGAATGGAGAAGATGAAGAACTTGACTAAGGCTACGGTAGATTGGTTCCAAAGAGTACTTTACAATGGTGACATGGGCATAGACCACGCTACCCGAATGACCAAAAAATTTTGAGATGTGCAAAATTAGCTAGAGGGAAAGGAAAATATGTCACTAGTTTACTAAGCTGTACAGGATCACCTATCCTAAGCTCGAGGCCATTCTCAAGATGCCTCAGAAAATATGGGAGAAAGAACTAGCCCTCTTGAAAGATGATCATTGGCTAGTGAAAACATGGAAAATGGGCCTAGATCACATGAGGGACGTCCTAGAAAGAGTGTTGCACGAAGTTAAACTTGACCTCAAATGGGTCGCAGAACATGGAATGAAAAACAAGGACTACCTCAAGCTGATGATGGACTATGATATGCCCACCTTAGAGATGGATCTAGAGAAGATCATGCCACTCTTCCATAAGAAGATGGAGCAAGGAGCAATAGACACACTAAGATCAGATTTCATGGACTTTGTTGCAAGAGTGTTCACTCAGTCCAAATAGGTAATCAAGGCTACACCAAGATGCACAAAACATTAAGAGCAAATAACAAGCAGATTTAAGAGGCTGACCTTCCAAGTTCTTCAATCCCACATCATGGAATGGGGCAAGCTTCAAGAACTAATTGGAAAATGCATGGAATATGCCACTCTTCATAAAAGTGAAGGGAAATTAGTGATTTATGGTGAGTTTCTGACAGTATAACTAAAAAGGGAAGGTAGTCACTAGAAGACAAAACTGTTACAGTGTCAGAGCCACTAGAGGATGAAGTAGGAATAAAAAAAATTGTATTTTATATTAATATATTTTGGGGGTAGGTGAAACCCTAATGTAAAATGAATCTTGGCCACACAATGAGAGTAAATCCTGGCCATTCATTCCACTTTTGGAAAACTATAAACATGGGTTTCCTCTCATTTTTAAGGAGAGAGTTGAGTTGTTGCAAAGGCATGTTGCAGAAATTTCAATATCATTTGATTGCTTTGGTAGATTCTTGTGTTTCTCGCATGTTGCATGATTCATCTTCTCAAAATTGATAGATTTAGATAGATTTAGTTTGTTGTTCTAAGTACTTCAAGTTTCTTTTAGTAGTTTAGCTTATGTTTTCCATTAATATTGAAGAATGATATTGTGTTGATTCTTTCCATGTTCATGTTTTTTGTTGTTTGTTGATGATGAATAGTAGTGTAAACCTAGTCTGAACATTAATTTATTTCTACACTTAAAATTCATCTTTTATTCATGCTTTATGGTGAATGAATAACATAAAATCTATAGACCTTAGAAGATAGCACTAGTTTCATGAGACTGTATGCTGTTTGGTTAAGTGGAACTCAGTTTTAGGAAGGTTGTCCACTGTAGCATCCTCCATTATAACTATTCATCATTAGTTGCAGGTCTAAGAAATCTTACCTCCCTTTTCACTTTTAACCTTTCTTTGAAATAATAGTTAAGGAAAAGTTCCAACATCATTGTAAAGCTAAATCTGATGTTGAACGTGGAGTTTTAGACCATTGTTCTGAACTTGTAACAATTGTACCTCACTTTCAGAATCTCATAAAGTCCATTTGAAGACCCAATTCCCTTCCAATTTACGAAATTGTCCACGCCCCTTGTGATTACCAACAAATCACATCAATCCACTGAGTTGTTTTTGCAAGTCATGACCTAACACCTGAGAGACCTTGGGGTAGTCATCTAGAACTTGCTTGCATATTTCTACCTTTCAAGATAGGTAGTGCACTTGTGTACTGCTAGTGTTGAGAAGGTGCAAAAACACCCATGAACAGAACTAGAACTAGAAGGAGGGCCTCCCTTTTTGCTAAGTTGAATCGAATTGGTTCCTTCTCCCCTAAGAGGTTCTAAAGAGTATTAAGATCTACACCAAACAAAGGGGAATTCCAAGAGCTACCACCCCCTACCAATGCTAAGAGAGCTAAAAGAGGGGAAGAATTCACTTCAGCCTCATCCGCTCAACCCACTTCACCTCTTCCTTCCATCCATTCATCCCACTCTTCCCCTTCCTATTCGACAACTCCTTCCTCTTCTTAGTTACTCCAAACTACCTTCCAGCCCTTTGCTTCCCACATCCAATGTGTTTCTCCAAGCACTACTACTCTTTTGCAGCCCCAAGTTGTTGCACAACCAACACAACCTCCACCTCCCATCATGGCATGGCTGGGTAACAACCCCTCTCCCTTGTCCTTCAATGACTATCATGACATGCCAAAGAATTCAAAAGGATTTTGCACCAAGTTTCATCCTTGTGATTTGTAGAGGAAAGAAAAAGAACATATCAACATCTTCCAAACAAATTTGAAAGACATGCAAATAGATCATGAAGATGTAGCTTGTTGGCTCTTTCCCTACTCTTTGGGAGATGAAGCCTTTTATTGGTATATCAACCTGCTGACTGGATCCATCACTTCTTGGAATCTATTAAATAACACCTTCCTGTAGAAATACAAGATTTTGATTAGCCCTTCTCAATTATATCAGCAATTCATTTCCATTTGAAGGGAAGTCAACAAACCAATCAGCGCCTTCAATGATCAATTCCATCACGCTTACATGAGATTGCAGTTGCCCTATATGGTTGATGATCCCTCAACTTGATTGGTTTATTATGCTGCCTTAGACCTCACATCTACACTAGTGAAGAGAATGTTCCCACCACCTACCAGCCTGGTGGAAGCCTATGCGAAAGTAGTCAACAAGTACTAATTTGGGATAGAACATTGTTGGCCCACTACCATTCTTGGGGCCAGATACTCATCCAATGCACATCCAAGGACTCATCCAAGCCTTGGCACATCAAATACAAATCATGAACCAAGTTCCACAACTGCCGATGGTACCTCATCCAGGCCAGCCATTGAATCAGGTGCCTCCCGTGCCTCACTACTTGCAACCACAGTAGCAACAAGTTTATCCTTAGCAACCTCAAGTGCCTACATACCTACAGGGATCCTAGTTTCCTCCAATTTAGTAGAATCAACTAGTAGTATAGTTGGACTTCCTCCAGAATCAAGAACCTCAACCGAACAACACAAAGAAGGACTAGATAGATGAGCTGACAGAGTTGTTAAAGATGTCAACTAAAATGACACACCTAAGGAATCAGAATAACCAAGTGTAAGCCTCATAGAGAAGCATCCAAGCTAATCTCAACCAAGACAACTGTGATGCAGGTGCTTCCTCTAGATAGAATTATGAGAGAGGTCAAAGTTCTAACCAAGGCTTTGAAAGGAGGCCTTCACAAAGACAAAACCAAATGTGGAATACAAGGCCAAACAATGGAGGTGTTCCCACCCCTCTTGACCAGCCAACCAATGTAGATAAGGCTACAAGTGGAGTATACTTAGTACAGACAACCTTATCCAAATGGTGTCACATTCACAAAACTAATAGAAATTCCTAACTAGATTACCTCGAGTTCCAAATAGCCACAAAATTTTTCCAAGTAGAGGTTCAAAATACTATAGATGGTGTGGGTTGTAGTGACATAGTCTCGCTAGAACCATACGATTCCTTAGTGCTTGTGGTTAATCAAGCTCCCTTCCTGCGAAGTGAAAGCAATGTGCCTGAAAAGGAGACTACTGCCCCAAAAGATGAAGAGGCAAAAGAGGCAGGAAAAATAGTTCTTTTATCTTAGCTTTTTGATTCAGTAGATAATGATCTAGTAGATGAAGAAGAGTCGTGTTAGGATGAGGTCCAAATGTTCCATCAGAAAGAAACCCCTTATAACTTGAGGAATAGATAAGTAGGTGGTCCCTTTACAACCTCTACTCCACCTAATAACTTCAATACCCTACTTGATCCCAATTCCAGTAACAACCCAGGCTACCCCCACATGCCCACTCAGTATTTCAAGAAGAATAGGTAATCAAGTCAAACCCAAAACTAGCCTAGTGGCTCCTCTCAAGGCAATTATTTTGAAGCCGAAATAGAGAAAATGGGTGAATATGTGGTTGAAGAATTTACGATGGTCAAATTAAGCCTATCAACCTTTGTGTTACTTAAGGTCACAACAATTAGAAATGCTTTCTTAAGGATGCTTAATGGGACTACCACATCCAAGAAAGCTCAAGAGGTGCTTACTACAAGGGTCTCCTTTGATGATTCAAAAAATGAGCTTGTAATCAAGGAAATCCTAGGGAATAAAATAGATCAACCCTCAAATTAACAAACAAGTAAACAAATTTCCAACGAGAAAAGTCAAGCACAAACCCGAGATAAGACTAATGATAAGGATAAAGCTCAAGTAGCTTAGGAAAATACACCCATGGGTTTGTTCCAAGGGAAGTTGGAGACTCCTCCCTTCTTGAGCACTATTAGAATATTTGGAAAGAACTTGCACAACTACCTGCTTGATTAAAGAGCATCGACCAATGTTATACCTCTTGCACTATGCAAAGCTTTGGGAATAGTCTCGACCCCCTCCTGACAGAAGGTGGCCCAATTGGATAATACATAAGTGAATATAGTAAAAGAAATCAATAGGATATCAATGTAGATTGATGTTGATCCAAGGGTGTACTAGGTCATTGACATCCATGGAGGTGATATCCCAAATACATATGGCATAATACTGGGAAGAGACTTCACTCGGGCATTAAATGGATATGTTGCAATAGACTTTCTCACCTATGGCTACCATGGAAAGGGTTTTCAAATCAGATTTGCATAGATTAGGAGCCTTGCATGAAACTTATGATCACAAAAAATGCAATACAAATGAGATGTTGTTTGCTGAAATAAAGCTGGGAAATTGCTTCCTTGTGGCATATCAAGAAGAGCCAGAATTCCAGAAAGAGGAAGTGACCGAAGAGGTTCTCCTCGTGTTATGTAGTCTTCCTGCTAACTTAGCCTGCACACCTCAGAGCACAGAGATGCTGATTGAATCAGGCGATGAAGAATCCTATGAGGATGGTAATCTAGGATTGTTGGATGGATTCTAGGATTTTATGGAGAAATGTGTGCAATATCAGCTCAACTTAGGAACAAGAATGTTCTTCCAGGAGTTCATATTACCTAGTTGGTGTAGGGTACACAATGTTTCCCACTCAGAATTTGAATGTTGCTTGTGCTAGATAGCAATCAAACACATTAGAGGGAAATTCATCCCAAAGGGAGAACTCCAAGCAGTGCAACCAAACTAAAGTGATGCAAAACCCATGCAATCCCTTAAAGTTGTTGGAGCAAATGCTTTGTTAAGGAAAGAAACGAGTTTCGTGAGTTCCAAGATCAAAGAGGCCTCTAAGTTTTGGACATTGCACTTTGACAGGTCCAAATCCAAGCAAGAGGAATTGGATTCGAGCTTATCATCCCCACAGGTAAGATGACCAATATAGCAGAATATGAAGCATTAGTCCATGGTCTCTTGATGGCTCTGAGAAAGAAGGTTAAAATGATACAAATCTTTGGTGACTCAGAGCTAGTAGTAAAAAAATTCAGGAAGTTGTATTCCTACCATGATAGGAGGTTAAAAAATTATCGACATAAGGTCTAGGATCTCATATAAGGGTTAGATGCATTTAACATTCAGTTGATCCCTCATTCCAAGAATCATACTACCAATACCTTAGACCAGGAAACTAGCACCCTCCAACCCCTTTCCTTATCTGGGTTGAAGAAGTTTACTATCGAGCTTACCTCCACTCCATTGACACCAGATAATATCACCAACTTCCAAGTGTTCAATGATGAGAAACATATCTTATATTTCATCACTAGATCTGATGTGTTTATGACTCAAATAATTGATGAGGCAAAGCCTGAAGAGGCTTAATTAGACATAGAAGGAGTAATTAATCTCAAAACAAACACAGTACCATGAGGTATGGTTCAACTTGAGTGACTATTTGACTTAGATCAGATCAGGGATCAGGATCAACAAACAAAGAAGGATTCCATTGATAACTAGTGCGATGCTCACAACCTAGGGACTGTCAAGGAAGTTAAGAATGTGTTCATTGGAAAAGTGTGCATGCCAGAAGAAAGAAAATGGATCATTGATTCCCTATGCAAGTACCACAATGTGGTTTCTTGGAGTTACGAAGAGTTGATGATATATGACACCTCAATCATCACTCACACTATTCCTCTCAAGCTGGATATGAGACCTTTTTCATCAACGTCAGCGCCTTATCAATGCATTGCTAGAACCCATCATCTACAAGGAAGTCTAGAAGTTGTTGTCTACCAGAATCATATTCCCAATTAGGCAATCCACATGGGTGGAAAACTTGTTTCTAATCAGAAAGAAAAATAGAGAAATCAGATTATGTGTAGACTTCAGCAACATGAACAGAGCCTCAGGAAAGGACAACTATCCAATACCCTCACTGGATGAAGTGTTGTAGATAGTCAATGGATCTCAAATGATGTCCTTCTTGGATGGATACTTGGGATACAATCAGGTGATGGTACAATATGAAGACATGCATAAAACAACATTCACCACCAAGTGAGGAACCTTTGCATACAGAAGAATATTGTTTCGACTAATCAACATTGGCGCAACATTTTAGCATGCAATTGATATCACCTTTAAGGACCTAATTGGAAAATTCATCATCATCTATATGGATGATCTTACGGTGTTTTAAAAGAAAAGAGGGGATCACGTCTTTAATTTATGTAAGGTCTTCTAGAAGTGCATAGAGTTTGGAATTTCCCTGAATTCGAAGAAGTGCATCTTTGGAGTTATGGAAGGCAAGTTTCTAGGGCACGTGATCTCAGAGAAGGAAATCTCTATAGATCCCGAATGTATCCAAGCTATTTAAAAAATTAAGCTTCCCAATAGTAAGAAGAAACTAAAATATTTTTTTGGAAAGATCAATTTCATTAGGAAGTTCATCATAGGCTTTGCTGAAATTGTCAAGCCATTGAATGTTATGCTAAAGTAGGACGCCAAAGTCAAGTGGACCCTGGAAGCCAAGTAAGCTTTTGAAGAAATCAAGAAAGTGATTGTTGATGCACTAGTGCTAGTCATCCTAGACTACCTAAAGTCATTTTACATCTATTCATTTGTTTCATATCACTCTTATGCCAATATACTAACTTAGAAAGATGATGAAGGGAGTGAACAACCCATTCCCTTCATGAGTACTCTGTCAAAGGACTCAGAGTTTGTAGAACCCTAATACTTTACCTACACAAATATAAGAAATAAACACAATATTATATCAAATGCAAGCAAGAACAAGGATTCCCCATGAAATTCATTTGCAATGCTCAAATAGGAAAGACAATGAAGAAATGATCCAAGAAAGCAATGAAATCCTATTTTAAGATGCAAACTCTCAATCCCATGGGGGAATTGGTGCCAATTTGATGTGCAAATTGGCCCTTTCCCAACTCCTATGTAAGCTTTGATGAAGATTGGTGGATGATTGAAGCTCCTTGGTGAAATTTTGACATAATCTTGCTATGAAACCATGAAAGTGATGAACTTTGCTATGAAATGGATAAAATTAGCTCTCAATGTGAAGAGAGTAACTTTTCTCTAAGTTGTGGATGATCAAATACAAAGAGAAGCCTTCTATAAATAGAATAACAAGATGAAGGAATAAGAAAAATGGATGACTGTGGGATCATTCAACATCCAATGGGCAAGTGCCATGTGTCAACATGTGAATGGAGGAAGCTTGAGCACATTTTGATCAATGTGCAAGTTTGAAATTTGAATTTGATGAAATGAAATGTTTAGTGGGGATGAAAGAAGAGAGTTAATGCCAAGTTGACTTGTGTAAGAGACATGTAAGAGCTCATAAATGCCAAGTTGGAGGACAAGTCCTTTTGGGGGGAGATTTTCAAACTTAGAGGAATATTCCCTCTTGATTCCCTTTTGAATGATAATAGAAGAAATAATAAATCAAATAAATTGATTTATTGTGCAAGTGGGAAAAGCTAGAGGATGTGACATGGATTATATTAGATTAATCAATATTTGATTAATTTAAGAGAGGATTAAGTGATTTGACCCATTTTCTTTAGATTCATGGATTAAAATAAATCAAAAGGAGATGAAAATGATTTAGACTTAGTTAAATAAATTTTTTGATTTATTTAACCAAAGGGAGGTGATGTTAGATTAAATTAAATAAATGTTTAATTTATTTAATTTAATAGGTAGACTTTAGAGATTAATTAAATAAAATTGATTTATTTAATTAAAGGGGGACTAGGGTTAATTAAACCAAATTGATTAATTTAATTAACAAGAGAGAATGACTTAATTAGATAAATGATTTTTTAATTAAGGGATGAAGAGTGATGATAAGTTGAAAAGGTGATTTAGGACAAAACGATGTTAGTTAATCAAGATCAAGTGCATGAGATCAATCAATATATTTTACGTGTCTACATTTTTCCCCTCTTTGAAGCAATGTACTTGCTGCATTGGTTCAAAGACTAAACTGTCTCAATCAAAATTAAAATATTCTCTGAGTTTTTTGGATGCCCCACTGTTGCTCCAACAGAAAGAATTATGCTGGTATACAACCCCCTCGAGAGATCAGGTGAGGAGGTTTGATTTGAGGTTCAATCTCTCAACAAAGAGGTTCAAGATCAGTTCAACTCAAATATTTGATGTAGATAGATTTGATGATGTAGACAGTCATCCACCATGGGTAGCCTCGTGCCTATTTTGATATATTACACACACTTGATCTTGATTCTGTACCATGACAGTTACATTATTGATGATATAAATGAGATGATTATGATGTTTATATGTAATAGATGATATGATGATGCATGGATGATATGGATGCACATGATATGATATGATGATGCTTTTATGATTATGCAAATGGATGATAAATGTATGGTTTATGAGATGCTTTAGAATAACCAATCTATATTATGCAATGATGAAATGCAATGCATGCTAGATGATCAATGTTTCTTATATGATATGATATGATATGTAGATGGTTATTGGATGTAGGATGGATGCATTAGTGATGATTTATGATTAACTGTCATGGTACCATGTTAGCACGAAAAGCAAGAGATAGAAGAAACAAGAGATTCCAACAAGACATGAGATGATGATAATGATGATGATTACTTGCCGAGGAGTTAGAATTTTCAAAGGGTCAATTACCTTATGTTTGATAACACACGGAGGCATGATGTATCAAGGTATAAAGAACCAGGATGGCGTTGTACCTAGTGTGATGGACTTTGACGCAAAAATCAGATAGGAGTATCCTTGTTCACACCTGACATACGAAAACCTTATTAGGATGTACCTCAGGTACTTCAAACATCTCAGAGAAAAACATAGGAAGGAAAGCCTTCCTATGTGGTCAACAAGATATCTAAAACACCTTCCATACACACCTAATAAAGCAAGTATTCTTCGAGGTTATATTACAAAGACATCCAACAAGAACAACAAATAAAATATAATGATCGTTGCCCTATTCCTATCTCTCTAAATCCGATTGTTTGGGATATCATCGAGAGGTCCTTGGAATAAGCGTAATGAGATAAATCAATAGATCAAGATAAATTAAACAAACAAGCTAATGTTCTTCAAGATCGCTAGCCAAGACTAAACTACGATGATGCCTGATGTTGATGTCCATTGTAGGAAGGATGCATCCTAGGACATGACGATATCAGATGATTTGATATGGTACTAATTGGATGATAGGCTATTGACACAAAGAGTTGACCAACTTATTTACATACTTGATCTAGACTTTATATTTTGATGTTTATGTTTTCACTTTCGGATTGCCAGACTTGTTTTTGATTGTTTTGCCAAAGGTTGAAGACGATGATGATTTATTGTGAGTGATGTTTATTATGGGTGAAAGCGAGATGAAATAGATGGATTTTCAAATATTTGGATGTTTTGATGTTTTCTAAAATTTTTTGAGGCTATTTTTGGTATTTTTGGGTTTTTTGGATTTTATGAGATTTTATGAATGTTTTTGGGTTTTGATGTTTTCCAATGTTTTTGTGTTTTTTGAGATTTTATGAATGTTTTCGGATTTTTTGTCTCAGGAGATGATCAAAGATTAGACTTTCCTATGTTTAAGCTCAAAGAAGACGTAGTTTAGATGACCAAGTTTTTATTTGTTTTGGGATTTTGACATGTTTTGAATGTTTTTGGATTTTTTGCACGATTTTGACATTTTGGATATGGATGTGTGTGACAATATTAGTGCTTTTTTTTGGGATTTTGTTGAAAACCAAGCTAAGGTTGATTGATCAGATTGATGGATTGATGATGATAACATTGTTGAGGATACACAACAATGCAAGGACAGTGTTAAGCAACACGAGGATTAAGATGGATATCCCAAGATGATGCAGGATTGATGATGATAACATTGTCGAGGATACACAATAATGCAAGGATAGTGTTAAGCAACACAAGGATTGGGAAGGATATCCCGAGATGATGATGGATTGATTGGATTTGATTTGATCAAGATTTATGAAGCTTGGTTTGAAACAAAATTTGTTTTGGATGATTTGATGTGATGTTGAAGCACACATTAGATGCGACTGGTAGTGATTGTTTTGATTGATGTTCGATGAAAGATAAAGATTGATAAGGAATGTCTTCTCGTCAAAATATGCCATGAGCTAGTGATTTGGATTTTTTCTCACAAGTGCTTGACCAATTTGATTTCATGTTTTCCAATGTTCGGATCACCACATAAGTTGGAAGATATAGATCAAGATTTATTCCTGAAGCAAGATGTAAATATCTATCCCTAGTGTCTAGCAATGTATGGAATGCCATGGGTGGATGCCAGGATAGGTGTGTGTATGGATGGATATGGTGTTCGGATAAAGAAAGGTCATTTGGATCGTGCTTCATGGCTCAGATAATGTTGGATAGGATAGGATCAATGAAAATGACCCATGTCAAGATGTTTTAATGTAAGCAAGTGTAAAGTGTGCACCAAACTTTGTCAAGATCAAGATGACTCAAACTATGGATGCAAATGGATAAAGATGGATTGGATAAATGATTCATGGGTGAATGGATTTATTATGGATGAGATGGATGGAATGATGGATTATGTATGGGATGAGATGCTTTCACCTAAACTAGTGCATGAAGATGCTCGATTCTACACATGACGCCTATTTTCCAAGTTTTCATCATGGTACCTGTCGAAAGTGTCGCCCATGTGGTTTTCACTAGAGGACGATTTTTCTCTTTACTATAATCAATCCTTTTTTGATTTTTTTTTTGGTTTTTTATATTTTTTTGATTTTTTTAGTATTTTTCGGTGAGATTTTAAGCTCATGCTAAATCACCTACTAGTGTCGATGTAGATGCTTCTGTCATGATGTGCCATCGATATCATGCCTGAAGAAGCTGCTTTTCCAAGATACGTGCACTTGAATACAACTTTATAGATTCTTGATTTACTTTATTGATACCATAGTTAACTCTATCTTTATGTGCACATCGCAATAGAGTGCCTTTTGAATCCTTATGATGAAGGGTTGTTTCCAATACATGGTCAATGTGAGAATTGGATATCATGGGTGGAGGCGTGGATGGAGTGTGTTTAGGGATAAAAAATGGATTGGTTGATAGTTCAAAACCTTTGACTCTCCAAACTTGGGAAGATGAGCAATGATGGGTGGATACAGAAGTGTGCATGGAATTAGGACCAACTGCTTGATACACTTTGTATGTTGCTTGAGAAGCCTGCTTTTGCTTTTGTGGACTTCTTTGGTGGATACTTTTCCCTTTTTTATTTTACCCCATAGTTTCTTTGACTAATGGAGTTTGATAGGGATAATCTTTCTTTGTACTTTTTGGTATCCACTTGTATTTGATTTGTCCATTATGCTTTCCAAATTATTTTGATTTGATAATGTTCTTCGTACTTTGATTCAAATCTTTCTTTTGATGTTGGTCCCAATTTGTGGATGGGGTGATGAGTGGATGAAGATTCATGACTTGGATGATTGTAGTATTGGCATTGGTTTCATCATAAGGATTCATCATGCTCCCAAGCTATGTTGAAATTTTCTTGAGACATAGTTTCCCCTAGTATGGTGGTACTAGCACTTTTGTTCCTTGATTCTACCTATTTTGAGATGTCTTGTTTAGTAAGCGTCTTTTGATAAGTGACCATTATGGATGACACTATTTCAATTTGTTGCTTTGTTGACTTCAGAATATCTTGTTCTATCTGACTTGTTTCCTTGAGTGGATAATAATAGATATCTTCATACATGATGTCCTCGGTCTGAATTTGGGATTTATCTAATCATGATGTTGACAAATCAGTTTGACTATAGGAATCAATAACCCGCTCCTTCTATGTAATACTGTCAGGAGTAGAGGAATCCTGTTATAAATGAAGATCATCTACGTGTCCATCCACAAAAAGCATCTCATGGGTAGATGGAGGAATATGTGCTATGTGGATGTGATCATCATTTACGACATCTTGTATATAGATAAGAGAGTATCCATTAGATCATTAATGTAGTATCTTGGAGATACGAATTCTTGATCTTGATTAATTTTGGAATTTCTTTTGACATGCTTTGGATCAAGTTCTTGACATGGGTTAGTTTCAAAGGGTGGATTTCTTACAAAGGGTTCTTGGATATCTTCTTAAAGCATGGGAAATGGCTCAATATCCTCTTGATATTTGAGTGGACTTGGATCAAATGTTGAGTTGAAGATTCCTTCAATATTAACAATCATGAGGTCAAAGGATGTCAATATGTCTTGGAAAGGACCATTGCTAGACTTTGGTGAGAGATGTTGATCATGCTTTAGAATAAATTCTTGAGATATGTCCTCTAACTCATTAGGTGATGTAGAGACATTTTCAACATGATCATTGGTCGATAATGTTAACACTCCTTGAAATAGATCATTGTCAGATATTGTTGAGGGATTCTTATCATGATCAAAAAGTGACTCTTGATGTATGTTGATTTGATCTTTGGATGAGGTAGAAAAATCTTCAAGATCTTGATCATGAGATCATTGACTTGGATCGATACATGGAGTCGTTAAATTTTTTTTGGGATTTTGAACATTTACTTGTTGGCCTTGAGCTTGTGCTTGCGCTTGAGCCTGGGCTTGTGCTTGTTGGGCTTGTAGTGTGGCCTAGGAAACTTGAGCAGCTTGTGCAACTTGCTGAGTAGCTAGTTGTGCAACTTGTCGGTTCTGGTTTTGTTGGAGTGCCTTCTGATAAGCAACCTATTGAGTGGCTTGCAACGCAATGTTGTGTTGGTTTGGGTGGTGGAGGTGGTTTTGGAATAGTGTTTGTTATGGTGATAAGAGGTACCGTCATATTAATGATTGGGATTTGAGTGGTGGATGGTGCGATTGATATTGTTAGTCATTGAGAGACCATGTTTTGAGGGATGATAGATGATGTGTTGGTTTCTTGTGCTATGGGGATGGTTTCCATCTATTGTTGCGATATCGAAAGAAAGGGGGGAGGATTTGGTATGATGCCTTGATTGATGGATGGGGGGATGTTTTGGATGAGCGATGGTAGGGAAGGTAGCCCCAAACCAAGAGGTGATACATATGTTAATGGAAAGGGTGGGAGTGGTGGGAAAGTGAGTGGCATGCTCCCTTGGGGAAATGATGATGTTTTATCAAAAATTCCCCTTGGTCCAAATAGGTCACCTTCTCCTTGTGAGGTCATAGGGAGAGAGGTTTGAGGGGTTGTGTGAAATGATGATGATGGGTCATTAGGATTATGAAAGGTGAAGGGAAATATGCATGTGATGGATTTTGAACAACATTCGTCTAATTTTCAAACATATCTATCCAAAATTTTACCAAGTGTGGATTCAAAATGTTCATGTTTGGTATAGTTGTAGTTGGTATATTCACATTTGGCATGTATGGATTTGGTGGGATAATGTTGTTTTGTTGAAGACTCATGCATTGAGTATTTGGTTGATATATTTGTATGTTTGGACTTGGATTTAAATCTACCATCGGAAAAGGTGTTCCAAAATTTAGATTGGGTATACTCACATTTGTTGTACCATTGATGTTTGTAGGAGATAATGATCCCATGTATGGACTGTATAAATGTGAGTTTTGATCATCAATTGGAATTGTAAGGTTTTGAAAGTTTGGTTTATTTGGATTACTCATGATGTATGGAGCAAGTTTATATTCCATGTTTTTCTTGTGTTTTGACCTTGTTGCAAAAGTGACCTGTAAGGTGTTTAGGACCAATGATGAGATGAAGGATGAAAGGGGTGAATGATATGGGTGTTGAACGTTTAGGAACTTTGGATCAATGCTAGACTTTATGATTTGATTTTGATGTTTTTGATTGAATAATGAGCTTGTAAACCCTAAGATGTTGGATGTGATCTTTAGGATAAACTTGTTGAAAGGGGTGCTAATTTAGCTAAGTATGTGAGGAAGGATTCATCAACACATACCTAACTAAACATATGATTTTGATTTGGTTTAAGGATGTGCCCAAGTCTAGATAATGATGTTTCCAAAGATCTTTTGTGGGATGGAGATGATAAATGTTTGGGGTGGATGAAGTGTTTCATTTTGATGCTAAATGAACCTAAGGACTTTTTTACAAGACCAAGATATTGAAGAACATGCTTTTCTCTAAGAGTAGTTCAAAACCAAAAGACCAATGTTTGCATGAAAACCATATGACCAAAAGATGCCAAGCACATGTGTGGGGTCCAATTGTTCTTAACTTTGCTTGGTGACTTCTTTTTACCACAAAAAATTCTTGATTAGGTTTTGAAACTAGATGTCCAATGTCGTAATTACATTTCACCCCACAAAGTGCATTATGTGGAAATCAAGGAAATCAAGGAAAATGTTACCTAATGTTGACTTTAGTAGGAGAAAATTGAGATGAAATACAAGTGATTAGAAGCCTCTAGGGATACAAATCCCAAGGGCAAGCAATAGCATGTGAATTTGTTCAAGGGCATTTGCTTATCCTAAAGGGTTTGAAATTTTTTATGCCAATGTTAAATGCTTGTTTTCCAATGTTTTCGATCAAGCAATGTGTTTTGATTTCAAGAACGTGCACAACCCTATGGATATGAAAGACTATATTTGTTGATTCCCCACTTGGACAAGTCCATCTATGCCTATTTTTAGTGAATGGTTAGATGCTTGACCCCTCTAGCCCCCCTCCACAACACTCATTTCTTGGGGCAACCAAGCATCAATACCCATGAAACTCCCATGACATACTTTTCATTTCTACTAAAAACCATAAAAGTTTGGGGTGGCTTTAGAACGACCGTTCTTGCACCAACAAATAGATAGGGATTTTGGCCTTTCTACAACAAGGGTTTTAATTCATACTTTCTGTTCATAGGAGTTGACCCATCGAGGAGAGAGACCATTTTTTCCCTTCTCGTCAGAGCCAACCATGTGATACTAGCCTTTGTTCTAGTACCCACTTTTATATCCCGGCTGGAAATACTCTTGGCTTTAGAGTGTTACCGGTTGGGTCGTTCCCTTGGGTGAGTACTTTTTCCCCAAGGCAGGCCCTCTAAGATAAACAATAGCAATCAAACATATTTGTAACTCAATTGATCTTTGTTGAAAAACAAAGAGAGAATACATGTGATAGGTTTGACTTACACTCACAAAATGTTTTGTTCAATTTTAGTTCCAAAATGAAGTGTGGAGGCAATCACTTTATCCCAACCTAAGACCACCAAAAATCCTTTTGATTCTCAAGATTGCCATGAGGTGCAAGAGAAGCACATACATCTTTTCAATGGTGTTAGTTTGAGTAAGGAATCACAAAACAAAGTAGCACATGTTCTTTTTAAGACCACAAAGCAAAAGTGAATTCTTTTTAAGCACCGAAGGAAATTTGAAGATTTCCTTGTTCAATTTGTTAGCCTCAAATGAAATCTAGTCAATTTGTCTAAGGTTCTTTTTAATCTCTTTGTAGCAAAATTGAAAGTTTTTGTAGTATTCTTTTTAGAGCCCAAAAGAAATTAGTGAGTACTAATACTTGAAGATAACAAAGCCTTGAGAATGGGATTATAATTGCTCCCAAAGTGTTTAAAAAAACTTGTTACAATCATGTGATAATGTTTTTTCTTTGACTTCCATGCTCCATGATCCTTTAAAACCTGCAATACAAGCTCCAAATGTTAGATGAAATCAAGAAACAAGAAGATATGAGGGTTAGATAAATGATTAAGCATAAAAACCCTAAAATTTAGACCAAGTTTCATTGTGATTTGACATTAGGTGAAAATTTGAAAATTTTAACTCTATCAAAGTTGAGAAACACCTACACCATTGAATAGATTATGAAATTCTACCCCATTTCAAAAACAAAAGCTCTAAAAAAGACCAGAAAATGACCAAGATATGACCATTTTAAATTTGAGTGAAAAAGCAAGAAAGTCCAACAACTTTGTCTACATAGGTATTGTTGTTTGGAGTTTGAAGCGGTGCTATATGGGGCTGCTAGACTTATGGCAGCGCTATATGGCACCGCTGGACTTGTGAGTGGCTCTGTATGGTGCCACTGGAATTTGAGTGGCTCTATATGGAGTTTGAAGCAGTGCTATATAGTGTCGTTGGACTAATAGCAGCACTATATGGCATCACTAGACTGTGAGCGGTGTAGTTTCTTGTATAGACCAAAAAAGAAGAAGAAAAAAGGACAAAATTTGATGAAAAAATGTGATTTAAACTTCTAGTTTTCCCTCCTTCTAGTGCCAAATGTAGAACCCTAATCCTTTACCTACACAAACACAAGAAACGAACACAATATTAGATCCAATGCAAGCAAGAACAAGGATTCTCCATGAAATTCATTTGCAATTTTCTCAAATAGGAAAGACAATGAAGAAATGAACCAAGAAAGCAATGAAATACTATTTTAAGATGCAAACTCTCAATCCCATGGAATTGGTGCCAATTTGATGTGGAAATTGGCCCTTTCCCAACTCTTATGTAAGCTTTGATGAAGAATGGTTGATGATTGAAGCTCCTTAGTGAAATTTTGACATAATCTTGCTATGAAACCATGAAAGTGATGAACTTTTCTATGAAATGGATAAAATTAGCTCTCAATGTGAAGAGAGTAACTTTGCTCTAAGTTGTGGATGATCAAATACAAAGAGAAGCCTTCTATAAATAGAATAGCAAGATGAAGGAATGAGAAAAATGGATGAATGTGGGATCATTCAACATCCAATGGGAAAGTTCCACTTGTTAACATGTGAATGGAGAAAGCTTGAACACATTTTGATCAATGTGCAAGTTTGAAATTTGAATTTGATGAAATGACATGTTTAGGGGGATGAAAGAAGAGAGTTAATGCCAATTTGACTTGTGTAAGAGACATGTAAGAGCTCATAAATTCCAAGTTGGAGGACAAGTCCTTTTGGGGTGATATTTTCAAACTTGGAGGAATATTCCCTCTTGATTCCCTCTTGAATGATAATAGAAGAAATAATAAATCAAATAAATTGATTTATTGTGCAAGTGGGAAAAGCTAGAGGATGTGACATGGATTAGATTAGATTGATCAATATTTGATTAATTTAAGATATGATTAAGTGATTTGACTCATTTGATTTAGATTCATGGATTAAAATAAATCAAAAGGAGGTGAAAATGATTTAGACTTAGCTAAATAAATATTTTGATTTATTTAACCAAAGGGAGGTGATGTTAGATTAAATTAAATAAATGTTTAATTTATTTAATTTAATAGGTAGACTTTAGAGATTAATTAAATAAAATTGATTTATTTAATTAAAGGGGGACTAGGGTTAATTAAACCAAATTGATTAATTTAATTAATAAGAAAGAATGACTTAATTATATAAATGATTATTTAATTAAGGGATGAAGAGTGATGATAAGCTGAAAAGGTGATTTAGGATGAAACGATGTTAGTTAATCGAGATCAAGTGCACGAGATCAATAAGTATATTTTACATGTCTACAGAGTTAAGGTACCATAATTTTGAAAAACAAGAATACACCTTAGTCAGAGGAGTAAATAAATTATGGCATTACATCTTGCGGAATAAGGTGTTTTCAATTATGCCCAATTCAACAGTTAATACTTTGCTGATGCAAAATGAACTAGGAGAAAGGAGAGCTAAATGGGCCACTTTATTATAGGAGTATGATATGAAAATTCAGCCCAAGAAGTTGGTCTGAGGGTAGGCCCTCACTCGAACAATAGTTGAAACGATAGCTGAAGTAGGACCCGTGCTCACCATGCAACAATACCAGCTAGAAGATGTTTCTCCTAGAGAGTGGTATGATGAGGGATCTATATTGTACAAGAGAAATCACAAAGGAATCTACCTCCGATGCCTTGGAAAAGAGGAAGCATCTAGAACATATTGAAATAATTTCATGATAAATTTGGCACTGGCCATGGATCTATCCCTTCAACCACTCACTAGATTTTATGGGTTGGGTACTATTGGACGGCAGTGTTTCAGGATGCACAAAATCATGTTAGGACCTATCACATTTTCTAAACCACTGCAACTAGTCTTAGAGGTAAGACTGTTTGCTCAATGGGGACTCAAATTTATTGGTCCAATAAGCTCACCATCCTCTTTAGGCCATAGGTACATTCTAACTATCTTTGATTATTGTACTTGATGGAAAAAATCAATAACATGTAGGAAATGTACTACTGAAGTTATTGTGAATTTTTTAGAAAGTTTTATCTTGAATCATTTTGGTTGCACCTATGCCCTCGTATGTGACAATGGCATTTCCTTTTGCTTGCTTAAGTTTGCTAGTTGGGCCTTTAATTATAGAATTGCACTAAAATGATCGTCCAACTATTACCCTTAGGGAAATGGACTAGTTGAATCAATGAACAAAAATTTGATAACCATGATAAAAAACTATTTGATAGAAACCCCAAAGACTGGCATACCTAGCTATGTTTTTCCCTTTGGGTAGACTGCACATGCCATAAGACTTCTCTGGGTGATTCCCCGTTCCATCTCATCTATGGCCTAGAGACTATCTTTCCTATCCACCTCAAGATTCCCACCCTCCAGATTATCAACACATACTATGAGGAGGGAGACCGACAAGAGGCCCGTTTAGTTGAGTTGTTACACCTAGAAGAAGTTTCTGATAGAGAATTGAAATTTTTTCCAAACATCAAGGCATAGTTAAAAGGTGGTTCAACCGTTGAGCCAAAGTCAAAGCCTTTAGTATTGCTGATTTTAGTCCTTTGTTGGAACAAGGCCCATGAAAAGAAAGGAGGACATGACAAATTTGACAAGATCTAGCTTGGCCCCTTTTAGATCTCAAAAATTTTAAGAGACAATGCCTTTTGCCTGAAGACACTCACTGGAGAGGATGTCCCATTGCCTGTTAACGGGAAACACCTCAAGCATTATTTCTAGGTTGCCTAATCTTTTCAAGCTTGTCCTTGTATATAGTTGTATATAGGTTAGCTTAGGGTTCCTTTTTCTTTGTTGTTGCGCCTTCACTTTGTTTTTGGATCGCTTTCTCAGCTGCTCTTGTTTTTACTGAGGGTGTTCCTCTTTTCTTGATGCGGTGGTCGTGCTTGGTGTATTAGTCATCCTACCCTATTTTTCACTCCTATCTATTCTTTGGATAAATATTCATTCATAACTATTGATTTTTGACCACTTCTGTGAAGTGGTTTCCTTATCTAAACTTTGAATTGGCCTAGGACCAAACCCTTGGTTGAATCTTTACACACTTATCTCATATCACACACGAAAACACACTTTTAATGTTTCTGAAGGATTGTGAAAGAGCTATTATGAGGTCTCAGCAAGTGAAAAATATTAGGTCTACTCTAGTGACCACTGTTATTCCAAACCTGTAGTAAGCTTCCATGCTTACACAGTTGAGAAAAAAGAAAGAGTAGCAAAAGAAAATATCATGGAAAAGAAAGAAAAGAAAAGAAAGTATTAAAACAAGCAATTGTGTGGGTGTGCGAGCAACTCTATCAAGGCTATGGACGCCTGGCTAGCAATAGAGAAATGTTCATTGGATCATAGTGACAACTCCGTTGGGGCTATGGACCCCTAAACGATGGCGGAGCAATGCCAAGGTTACATTTGGGGTTGGATGACTTGTGTATCTTGCCTTGATTGATTAACATCTCTTTGTTATAGTTTTTGAAGAAAGGAAAATGAACTCACCATGTACACACTTCTGAGATATTCCTGTGACTTGATTCAACTAAGGATCCCATCCTCATTCAAGTTTCTTAGTTAACTCATGGAAATTGGCTTTTGTTCTGTGAAACCAATGATTTTGGGTTTTGAATGAACATTTACCCTTAGAATGCTTGGGAGCGTTCTCCTAATAGAGTCGCCATTTGTTGTGCCTATAGCACACAAACCCCATTCAAAACTAGGACCCTCTGTCCCTTTTTCCTTCATCGGATCACCTTTTTTCCTTTGCCTCATTTTATGTGCGCCTTAATTTTGAGCTCCAAGTGGTCAAGGGACCCTAAAGTAATCATCCTCAGTTGACCAAAATTCACCACCCGAGAAATTTTCAAGTCCTTGGCTTTTGTGGGGTTTCCTTTGTACGTTTCCCTTACTCTTCAAAATTGGCATCCTTCTGCTCTTGTGGGTCCGCCCTTGTGGGTTTCCCCTTACACGTCACTTCCTTCACTTCGTCATTTCATTGGTGGCCAACCTGGGACACTCGCCTGCATGGCAGGTCCCGCATGCTCCTCCATCATCCTTATCCTGTCACCCGTCAAATGACGAGGTCTCAAGGTATTCCTGCCTTGCGGGTCCTAACTTTCTCGCTGCCACTCTTTTGAAATCTGTACCCAACTACCCTACCAGTTGTCGTATGAGCATTGAATGTGGGTCATAAATGCATTTTTTCCTATAAATTGATGGGATGAACTTTCATTTTCACCCTGCAGCAATCAGAATTTGTCAAAGAGCCAACATCAATTGCCTCCCCTGTGCCTGCACGACCTCCTGAAGGATCTCAAGCTTGACCCTTATCAATTTCCTCGCACCTCTAGGTATGTTCGTTGTCTGCCGTCCGAAACACACTTCATTGATAAGTTGTTTGAATTAATGGAAAAGTTCTTAAGAAAGCCTCAATTTTTTTTGGTTGCTGGTTAACCCCCAAAATTCTACACAAACCCATCTAAAATTACTTCGCAAAATGTTCAAACAGTATTCTTTTAAGCCTTGCAGAACTTGGCCCCATTGCCACTGTTCTTCAATAGGGTATTCAAACCCTTGCACCCTGCAAGCCCTTCATCGCTGCCACCCAAAATAAACTTCAAACAAAAAACTCTAAGCCTTGTGACCATGTGGATCCGCCCCTATGGACTTTTGCATATGGGATGATGTCATCTCATCGCCCTCTGTGGAAACCCGAACGAGCTGCCACATGCAGACGACCCTCATCTCACGGTCATTTCTGAATGGCTAACCTCGACCAGCATCCCAAGTCATGGGTTCTGCCAAAGCTGTCCCCATCAAGTACCAAAGTAACCAGGTCTCCTGCGAATTGTTAAGTGTGGGTTGATGTCCATTCTATGCTACCATTTTGAATGCCTTTTCATTAGCGGGGAGGTCCTTGCTTCCTTTCACTTAGTGGAATTTTCAACCCTTTGTGCCACCCCAACCTTTTCAGCAAAAAAAATTGAAGTCTAAAACTCCCTCATGTGGGCTGAACCTTATGGGGGTCCATATGCAGGCTGCCCCACTAGCAGCACCATCCCAAAATAGCCAACAACCCCCATCGGTCTGAATTGCAGACTCCAACCCTGTCATATCCCTTTGAGCCTTGCACATGAAAATGACCAAGTTCAAATGTGTTATAGGCCATTCCTTGTTGGCCACCACATGTGGCCTACCATCATCTAGTTTATGTTCGCTAATGGTCGCATCCTCCCTTTTGCTACATTGCAGAGTCCAAGCTCTCCTCCACTATCCAAGTTCGATCAAATTAAATGACCAATGCTAAGAAGTCCTGCAGACTTGGCTGTGCAGACCACCTCCTGTGGGTCGTCATTTCATCACCGTCGTCCCTAAGTGGCTTTCACCTAATAGCTTCTCAATGGTCCCTGCCTACATAATTTGAAATGATCAAACCAGAAGGAGCCAAGCCAAACTTTCCAAGTTTCCTGTGGGTCCCACTTTATGGGATTCCTCTTGTGGATTTCCACCTCCTGACCACCATTTTTCAATGGCAGAGCTTCAAGCATCCATGATGCTTTCAACTTCCACACTATTTGAGCCCGCACTAGCAAAATGACCAATTGCATGCCTCCAAGGACTTTAAAGTTGATCTCTTCATGTGCCCAATGCCCTATTGAGAATCTTGACTACCAAAACCCAAATGCAGAACCTAGAGTGTGGGTGGCTGTCTATGGGCCGCCATGACCCCAATGTTGTTTTGCTTCTAGCTGCTCTTAACGACTGCCAACCAAGGGAAACCTGCATCCCTGGACCCACATTCCTATAATTGGCCCAAATGAGCCCCAAACGATGAACGTTAATGGATTTTATGATCTTTTAAAGATGAATTGTTGGATCTAACCCTCATTTTGTAGTATTTTACTAATGCTTCCCTGATTTTCATGTGGATGTGTTTATTGCGTCTCTACATGCAAGATTTATGGAATCTACTATGGGTACATTAGGGGAGTCTGTAGAGAAAGAAAAAGGAAAGAAGCCTACCAAACCATCGAGAGGAAAGGAGGAGAAAGACCTTTAACAAAGGATTTTGGCAACCTAATGCTTTTTGCTCCTTCTAGGGTTTTTCACCAAAAGGAGATAAGATTGGGCAAAAATGGGCAATTGTCACATTCAAAACTAATGCAAGAGTAGATCAAATGTGAATGAAGTATGCCAATGAAATGATTTAAATGTAATACACTGAAAAATTAAATGAGTTATGAATGCAAAACCTAAGAAATGTAACTTGCTTGAAAACACATTGTGTAATACAAAAAAACACCTAGAAATGGAAGTAAACTACAACAAAATTGGATGAAATTGGAGAGGTGCACCTGTAAACTTGATGGAGACTAGAAATTACATCTAAAATGCTACTGATCATAATTTTTAGGCCTGGTGGGACTCATTCACCTTTCTAGGCGAATTAGTCCAAGATCTAGGAAACTATTATGAAGCCCATTTTGGACGAATGGGTATCCAAAACTATAGAAAACATGTTTTGGGCCTAGTAGTGGGACTCATTCACCACCCATGGTGAATCAGTCCAATTTTGAATTTTTGAAAAATCCAAAGGTGGAAACTGAAGTCTTAGGTCTGCACTTCGACTCCTAACAGGTGTCTGCCTCCGAAAGTCTAATTTTTGAACCTAAAAGTGGATTTTTGTTGATATTTTGAATTGTTCAACAAGGAGATGTCTTCAAAAACTTTGCAACTTGATCTTCAATGATTTCTAAGCCTCCAAGGTGCCTAAATCTACAAACACACAAGAAGAGGAGAAATGTTGGATGTTAGGGCATGAAGGTTTGCCTTGGTCAAACCCCTTTGTAGGTAATTAAACCAAAATAATGAAAGAAGGTAATGAAGCATGAAACAATGGAGTTAGTACCTTGCTACGATGTTTGATCTTGAAGTTTTGTAGCAAAAAATGAAGAATTTTCCCTTGAATGTCCTTGGAAGTTATCTTGATGACTTTGAATGTAAAAACCCTAACTTTCTTGACTTGATAGAGAAGATGGATGATGAATGAATGATAAAAGATGTGTGAATGAGTTAAGAGATTATGAATTAGGGATTAAAAGGTTTATTTTTTAGGAAATTATCCTAATTCACTCATAAATTGGATCCCCAAGGCCGACATGAAAGAATAATAAACTTTAAATTCTAGTTTTTCCCACTCAAAACTCAAATTGACCCAAATGGGACTAATTCACCACCTTGGGTGAATCAATCCCACCTGGCAGGGACTCATTCACCACAGATGGTGAATTAGTCCCAAAGGGGTCCATTTTCCAGCTGGGTTCTTGGGGAATGAGGAAATTAGATTTATATGGTGACCTTGTTGGGTATTTCATTAGATTATGCCTCGGGATGCACAATATGGGGTCATATGAGCCTATTAGTGATGATGTAAAGGTCAATTAGGGCTTGGGACACAAAATTCAATGTGAAAGTGTTATTAAATACTCTTTACAACACTAAAATAGGGTCCACATAGCCTACAAAGGCAAAACATCCAATGTGAATGTGTAAGACAAATTACAACGCTAGATTAACACTAATTTTATTTTACAAGCCTTCTAGATTGATGTGAAGATGCAATTAAATACATTTTATAATGTTGAATTAAGGCAATATGAGTTCATTAAGTCTAGAGAGGTTTGAAAGTCCTTTACAATACTTTACAACACCTTTACAAGACATCGTTTAATTCACAAGGGTCCAAGACCTAATTTGGATGTGTAAAACACCTCACAACACTAAATAAAGGCACCATTAAGTCCAATTTGTCATTAATTATTCCCAAATCAAGCAAGAAAAAAGGGATACTTTTTCAGTGTCCACAAGACCAAATGAAGTACCAGTTTTATGGGGTGGAAATCACCTCCAAAGTCACCTCTACCCAGGATTCAGTGTCAGACACCAACCAGGGGCATGTAGATATTGATGAATTCAGTCAAAGGGTCATGATCAACCCCACAATTGAGAATTCCTGGAAAATCTAAAAGAGTGGCCTCGCCAAGTCAATAAGCTTTCCACCTGCATTTGTAGCCCCAAAGCTAGTGATGGTATGTAAAGAGTGCTACCATAGCGACAGTAGAAAGATAATAGATCATGGTGGCAAAGTGTTGGCAAATTTATCTGCCCGATGAATAGGCCAAACATTCCATATCCCCACATTTGACCCCATGGAGGAAATAGAGAAGGGATATGCTGAAAACATGTGGAAAGTAGACCCCCTGGGATGTAAGAAGTTGATCAACTAACATTGGTTAAAGGAAAAGAGGGGTATTCCTACTAAGTTACCCAAAGAACTTTTGAAGAGTGACTTCTACGAGGAGTACCATGATCTAGTCACCCTGTTGAGTAGGGTAATGGGAATCCCTACTGTTGCCTTCTTCTAGGAGTGGATGTTCTACTTCATTAAGGAGATCATTCATGGGAAAATGAAGTTCCATTGGGCCAAGATCATCAGTGACAACATGCATGCACAACTTATGGCCGTAAAGAAAAAATCCCAATTCTACATGGCCCCTTACCCAATATACCTATTAGTAGAGGCATTCCCATACAAAGGCCTCTTTGTTGCACGAAAACAGAACCCAAGGAGAGGATAACTCAAAGTATATGATCGTTACCCAAAATTGCAGTATGAAAACTTCAACAAAGAATACCAGAGAGTGAATTATGCTTTCATTGGGCATATCATCAAACTCCTTGGGGGAGATTTTGAGAGAAGAGTCTCACATAGTGCGTGGGAATTTGTCTAGAGACTCAGGTACTTGTTCATCCAGTTGTCAAATTTCATGTACATATCAGAATAGAGCATTTCTTTGAAAGACCCTACAAGCTACCCCGGTACCCTAACAACGAGATGCTTATATTGGAGGTCTCTTGACAGCTACAAAATGCCTATACTCTCCTAAGTGATAAACGCAGAGTAGGGATCCCATATCCCCTCACATTCAGGGAAGGAATGTATGCCATCCATGCCACCTAGTGTGTGAAATATTCAAAGAAGGAGATAGTAGAGTACCATCTGGATCTCCATACGGCTTGACCAAGAATGGACCCCTATGGAAAATTGAAGAAGATGGTCAGAAGATAGTATGCTCATTTCCCCCACATTGAAGAATTGTAGGCTAACTATTAGGATGACAAGGAAGTGCGAATGAGGAACTAAATGTGGATGACAACCCAATTCATGTGGTCAATCAACCTGTTCCCAGTGCTCGATCAAATTGTGGAGGAAGAGGACACCATTTTTGATGAGAGATTTCATGTTGTGGCCAACCTACTACTGCCATTGATAGATTGGGATGAAGAAGAGGTGAATGACCTTGACATAATAATGCGGCCAATGGAGAATAGAACAAGGCAATGGGTGGATGCTCAAATCACCCAACTAAAACAGCAAGGTGTTTTGTTGACATATGATGAGATTGAGGATGAGCTCGAAAGTGAAATAGATAGTGGAGCAGCCACTACCCCAATAGAAGAGACCCCTAAATCTCCACTAGCAACAAGATCTAGGAAAAGGAAGGATGTGTCTAAATGACAACCTAAGCATAAGGTCTATACATGGAAGACCATAGAGGGAGAATCCTCAAACAAGGTGAAGAGATCAGGAGGATTTAGTGAAATGCCAACCTTTGAGGAGGATTCACAATGTGAGGGAGAAGAAGAGGCCGAGTTCCCATAGTCACCACCTGCCACCTTTGCTCCTACCATAACCGCTCTAGTTGCCACTCCTCCACCTCATGCATCTCAGGAACTACATGTTTCCTCTCCACCTATTGTGGACATCTCGGTTCACCTTGCATCCACCTCACCAACGACCCCAATTATGGTGTTGGATTCCTCTTTGGACACGACATCCTTGTTGTTGTTTGCCTCACTTTCCCCTCCATTACCCACTCTCTCTTCCATGATGCCTTCAGTTTCCACCTCCACTATGCCTCCTCTCACCTTGCCAAAATCCTTTAACAAGTAAATGCAAGGAATACCCACTGAGATCTCTAGGCTGATAATGAACCCCACTGTTCAAGCTATGATGGCCCAAATTGATGTTGGCCTGCCCATTCCTCCACCACCTACAAAGCCACCAAAGATGGAGGCCACTATGTATATATTAGAAGAAATGGAGAAATGCAAAAGGGAGTCCACCAAAGGGATGGTGAAGGAGCTTGAAAATCTTTGTAAGGATGATTATTTTGAGCATCCAAAGGGCTGAATGAGCATGAGTGTGGATAAGGTGGTGACCGATGAGGAGAAGTCACACTCCTCGGAAGAGGACGCTGAAGCTCTCAATTCCAAATACATCATAGAAACCTCCGACCAAGAGCTTCAAGAGGATTTCTCCCAGCATCTCAAGGATATAGAAGAAGAGGCTAAATTTGAGAAGCAACCCTCTAGAGAGAAAGAGGACACTGATGTCAATGTGGAGATACTTGAAGAGTCTCCACTAATTGGCCAAGACAAGGGCCTTATCCAAGAAGAAGAGGTACCTCTTGAAGAAGAGAAAGAAGATGAGAAAGAAGAAGAAAAGGAAGAAGATGTGCCACAAAAGAGCCCTGAGCCCGAGCATCATGAAGAGCTTGAACATAAAGAAGAAAGAGAACCTCAGAAAGAAAGCGTCACTAAGGAAGACACAGCTACTACTAAGCTAGACATAGAAAAGGCTATACATATCAAGGACTCAGATGAAGAAGAAGAAAGAACTAAACAAGAAGGCTAAAGCCATGAGGAGAAACAACTCCAACATGCACAAAGAGAGGAAGGTGATCATGAATCACCAAAAAGAGAAACTCAGATGCCCGACTGGCTAGAGAATCAATTGCAAAAGAAAGCCCTTGCTCTCATTTATCCAAAGGCCAGACTTGAGGCTATACTAGAAAGAGCGCAAACAAAGAAAAGAAAAGAGAAGAAGCCAAGAGTTTGCTCCCATATCACAGTTGATGCATCTGGATCAAGGAAAATACAGATCGTCACCCTGGTGATAGACAAAGGAGAAGGGATCATCTACAACATTTCCACCATCAACTTGCGCCCTACAACAAGAGAGCAGAAAATTGATGAGTTCCAAGGGTCAGTGGCTACAATTATGCAATAGATGAACAAGGATTAGTCCTCCAAGGAGGAAGTAAAGGCATAGGTCACAGATCTTACCCCCTATATTTAGCAATGGACTTCCTTGTAGGAAGAAGCCTCGGCATCTTCCACACCCCTGCTTCTCTCCTAGGAAGAACTCACCAGAATGGAGAAGATGAAGAATTGGACCAAGGCTATGAGAGATTGGTTCCAACAAGTACTTTACATTGGTGACATGGGCATAGGCCACATTGCCCAAATGGCCAAAAAATTCTAAGATGTGTAGAAGTAGCTAGAGTGCACGAAAAAGACATGTCATCTATTTACTGAGTTGTACAGGATCACCTATCTTAAGCTCAAGGCCATTCTCAAGATGCCTCAGAAAACATGGGAGAAAGAACCAACCCTTGTGAAAGATGATCACTAGCTGGTGGAAACATGGAAAATGGGCCCAGATAATAGGAGGGACGTCTTAGAAAGAGTGTTGCACAAGGTTGAAATTGACCTCGAATGGGTCACAAAACATAGAATCGACAACGAGGACTAGCTCAAGCTGATGACAAACTATGATATGCCCACCTTACAGCTGGATCCAGAGAAGATCAAGCCACTCTTCCATAAGAAGGAGCAAGGAGAAGCAAATGCACTAAAATCATATTTCATGGACTTTGCTGCAAGAGTGTTCACTCAATCTGAACAAATAATCAAGGTTATGCCAAGATACACAAAACATTGAGAGAAAATCACTGACAGATTTAAGAGGTTGACCTTCCAAGTTCTTGAATCCAACATCATGGAATGGGACAAACTTCATGCACTAATTGTAAAATTCGTGGAATACACCACTCTTCAGAAAAGTGAAGGGAAACTAGTGATTGATGATGAGTTTTTGATAGTATAGCTGAAAAGGGAAGGCAGCCACTAGAAGAAAAAATTGCTAGTGTTAGAGCCACTAGAGGACGAAGTAGGAATGAGAAAAAAATGTATTTTATATTAATATATTTTGGGGGTAGGTGAAAACCTAATGTAAAATGAATCTTGGCCACACAATTAGAATAAATCCTGGCCATTCATTCCACTTTTGGAAAACTATAAATAGGGGTCTCCTCTAATTTTTAAGGAGAGAGTTGAGTTGTAAAGACATGCTATAGAAATTTCAATAGAATTTCATTGCTTTGGTGGATTCTTGTGTTTCTCACATGTTGCATGATTCATCTTCTCAAACTTGATAGATTTAGATAGATTTAGTTTTCTATTCTAAGTACTTCAAGTTGCTTTTAGATATATTTAGTTTGCTATTCTATGTACTTCAAGTTGCTTTTAGTAGTTTATTTTATGTTGTCCATTGATATTGAAGAATGTTATTGTGTTGATGCTTTCCATGTTCATGCAACTTTTATCTATTTGTTGATGATGAACAACAGTGTAAAGCTAGTCTGGACATTAATGTATTGTTGCACTTAAAATTCATCTTTTATTCATGCTTTATGGTGAATGAACAAGTAAAAAACAACAAACCTTAGAAGATAGCGCTAGTTTCATGAGACTGTATGTTGTTTGGTTAAGTGGAACTCAATTTTAGGAAGGTTGTCCACTGTAGCTTCCTCCATTGTCACTGTTCATCATTAGTTGCAGGTCTAAGAACTCTTACCTCCCTTTTCCCTTTTAACCTTTCTTTGAAATAGTAGTTAAGGAAAAGTTCTAGCATCATTGTAAAGCTAAATACGATGTTGAACATGGAGTTTTAGATTGATGTTCTGAACTTGCAGGAATTGCACCTCACTTTAAGAATCTCATAAACTCCATTTGAAGACCCAATTCCCTTCCAATTTAGCAAATTATCCATGCTCTTTGTGATTACTAGCAATTTAAATTTGTCTCTGGCTAAGGAAGTAATTTTGTCTTTTTTCCTTTGTTCTGTGATTTACCTCTCCTCATTGTGATTGGCATCTGCTCAATGCAATTTTTGTTGTTTCATTACTATTGTGGAGGCAATTTTTTTTGTGTTTTAGTTTGTTGAGCCCATTTCTCTTTGTTTTTAGGCCCAATTCTTTTGTTGTGAGGGGCTAGTTTTCCTTAGAAGATATGATTTGAAATTGGCAGATCAATCCTCCATCAAGGCCACAGTTTCAAATTGAAGTGGTTGTGATTTGCTTCAAACTTTATAATTATAAAGTTTACAATCAAATTTTTTTCAGTAGGGTTTGGAGGTGGGCCCAAATTATTTCGCCTCCAAGCCCATGGTGGTCACGTGGAGTAAGCAAGGGCTTGCTACTACCTCCAAAGTGCCTCTATAAGCATTTTTTTTATTTGCGCATATCTTTTGCAAACAGAGGTCATTTTTTGCAAACCACATATCAACGGAAAGGTATTTTTTTCACCTTTGCAATGGTTGAGGAATTTCTCCCATATTTTTTTTGTTGGTGATTTTAATCCATTGAAGTTCAATATTGGTGTTATTGTTCTCTTTGGAGTTGCTTGATTCTTAGCCCTTTTTTGCATTATTGCTTCTTGAAGTATTTTGGGAAGACTTCATTTGTAGTATTAGAGAGTTTCTAATTGTTATTGAAGGTTAATGTCTTTGTATTTTTGGAGTTTTATCATAGTTGACTATGGGTTTTTCATTTCATGTTGTTATGATTATGTTGAAAAGTGGAAACTATAAACAATGGAGAAATGGTATCATAAGACATCTCAGTTGGCTTCATTTATTGCCACATTTATATAATCTCGTTCCCCTTCCTGATACTGATAGTAAGAAATTTGCATGAAATTGCAAAAGGGATCATGTCCTAGGATTTATTGTAATGCATATTGATGATGCCACTTTAAATGCTATTGATAATTTTGAGTGTCCTCATATTCTTTGGAGTAATATTTGGGAGATACATGGAGATCCTAATTCTCAACTATTCCTAGATGATCCTATTTCCAATTTTATTATGCCTCTTAATTTTTTGGACAAGATACCCTATGATCATGCTACTATGTAGGAGTTTGAATTTTTGGAATACTTTGAATCTTCAAATGAGGATGATGAGGGTTCTTCAAATGCCCCTTCTTCTCCATCAGGGATAGTTGATGTACCTTCACCTTCAGTGATTCATTGTGCAGAGTCATTGATTGAGGTTTCTATTATTCTTGTTCAGCAGGACCATTCATCTTGTTTTGGTGATTCATTGAGCACATCTAGTGATTCATCACAAAAAAATATCTCATTGTCTTCCTAATTGGGATTCATATTTGTCAAACATTGGTTTCTTGTTTGTAGAATCTCATATTTCAAATTTGGAGGACACATTTGAGGGGTTATCTCTCCTCTTTGATGATAGTTATTGTACAACTATTGTCAAACCATCTCAATCTCTGGAGAATGTTCAAAATTAGTTTCCAATGGTACCTTATTTGTAACCTCTTATTCTGATTGGGCATGTTCCTGATTGGTTCGTGGCATCATCTTCCAAAGTCTTAGCGACACACGAGCAGATTTCAGAGACATCATCATACATCTTCATGCTTATTTCTTTCAATTCCTATCTAGAATGGGAAGCATTCCTACATTTTTATTTGGTTTTGTTTCTTCCAAAAGGGATACAAGTTGTTTGTTGACATTGGATTATGTTTTGTCTTCAGGAACTTACCATTTTTGTAGGTGATTACACATTGTGGGGGGGGGGGGGCTATATAGTCTCTCTCTTTCCATCTTATGGGGGGGGCATTGATTGTATATATATGATGTATCTATTCCTTGGGGGTGTGATTGAGTCCTCCATTCATGCATCATTTTTGTTTTTGTTTCTCTCTTTTGGAGAGGGGTTTTTTCCCATAGGGGTTTTCTCCTTTTCTCTAGTTGTGAGAGATTTCCTTTTGCATTGTAAATGGGTACCTAACATGGTTGTGTAGTTGGGACCCATATTGCATTTTTTGCATCTCATTTTGTAATTTTAGTTTCCCTAAGTTGCACTTAAGGGGGGGTGCTAGTGTGAATATTATTCACCTTCTTAAGTTTACTTAGGCTTAATATTACATTGGTTATTCTGGTGGTTTTTTCCTATGCTGGGAAGTTTTATACCCATCATCCACTTTTCATGCCTTTTTAAGGGACTTTGTGCAATATGTAAATCATCTCATTTTTTAATATCTCTTCTGGTGAAATAGCCTGTGTGCTTCTCTCACTCATTCGTGAAGGTTTATGTTGCAGATGATCTTTCAGGGTTATTTTCTCTAATAGAGGAAAACATAAATTACACATCTACATATGATGAAAGTGATTATGAAAAACCACCTTCATCAAAAGAAATGGAAGCCATTTATGGAAGAAGATATCAAATTTTGAAACAATGTGGCTATAATGGAAAAGGATGTGGTGTAAAAGAACAAGGTATCCATGTCCCTATAGAGCTCAACATGCAAGAAACAACTAAAGGTCTTAGCTATTGTCCTTCAAAAATAACAAAAACATCAAAAAGACGTTCACTTAATCATACAAGAGACAAATCACATTAGTTGTTTCTCCTTGCCATGTGGTAGTTGTTAAGTATCACATAATACTCACTACCATGTATGGAGGTATAAATTATATTTTATGCAATCATGTTTCATTTTGCAAGGAAAAGCACATAACCATTCATTTTTGGCTTGTCCTTGTCCCTACACTTGGGGGACAAGGGGTTAGGTAGCCTTATGTTAATATCATTCCTTCTAGCAAGGGATCCCTTTGTATCTCCTTCAAACATTAGTGTAGCAAGTACACTAACATTTTAAGGGAGGGCATATAGTTCCCCACTTATTATTTGCATAAGAAATGGTTCCTTTCTAGTGATGATGCCATGATACACTACCATGTCAATATTAATGTGAGGAGCATTGTGCCACTCTCATCAACCCCGTCTATGTTGTTTGCATAGCATAAAGCTAAACATTGTCAATGTCTATGGAAGATGCACTGCCATTCCAAACGATTCACCTCTTTTAATGATTCTTCCTCCTTTCTAATTTATTTGTGGAGCCTAACATGTGGGCATTCAATTTTGCAGGCTTCAGAGCAGTTTCAAAGCCTTTCTAAAGCCCTTGTGTGGCCTTCACTAGGAGAGTTGTGTTGGATGTGGGGGGTGTATTCCAAAGTGCATCGACCTCAATCAATAGATTGAGATTTGTAGCATAAAAATTACTCACTAGCTCGACCTTCTAATAGGTGTCTATGGTTGAAAGACTACATTTGTTAAATAATTTGGCATGGCTTCATCAAATATCACTTGGCTTCATACCTTCCAAGTCGTGGAGCAAGCTCACTTTCCTATGTGTTTGTCTCAACCCCTTTTTCAGCCACATGAATCGGTCAACAACACCTAAAGGCCACACACAACAAATAGACCAATGGTCTTTCTTTCTTGACCTTTAGACTTGGTCTTTAAAAGTTGATTATCTTGACTGAGCATTTATTGTTAACTATTATTTTGTAAGTTACAATTATTCTTGTTAACAATTGTTATAAAAGCTAGCAATTACTAATTAATACCAATTTTTAAATTTTAGTGGTTAAGTCCAACCATCCACTTTTAATCAAGTGTTCATAAAAGGGGGGATCTTTTTTTCATTTTGCAATAACTTGTAAATGGATACAATTTTTTTCCTTTAAAAAATTTTATAAAAGAGGAGTCAATTTTGTCTTTTGCAATGAATTTGGTAAAGGGGGTCATAACGGAGGTTTAATTTTCAATTTTTGTCCTTTATTCAGGTTTGCAATACATAGTTTAATCTATTTCTTCTGAATCAACCTCATGGAAATTAACTTTGAAGAATTTGTAAAAGCAATAAGCTTGTAAATGCACTCATATAAAGTGACATAAATACTAAATGCGTGAAGGGAATTTGGAAAACTTTGTACATACACTAAATTATAAAGTGTAGTGGGGGGATATGTCATTAGAACATGGATTCTTATGAAATTTACCTCATGTGAGTGTGCCTTGGAGCATACCTTGTACATCTCTACATTCTTTGCACACTCTCAATATCAATTTGTCTAGACTTATTTCTCTTAGCATTAAGGGAGGACTATTATTTGTTATGCTTCTTTCAATGAAGCAATGGAAGAATCTTCTTTTTGGAAGGCTTCATGAACCTTTTATCTTGATCTCTCATATGGGGGGTTAATTTAGATGATCACATTTTGAGATTCTAGTACTCCTCATCATAGTACTATATATATTATTGACTCCATAGAGTTTGATAAAATTTGTGTTCATTGGCTAAGTAGTGTTCATATGTTCACTCATGTAGTGTTTTGTATCTCTCATCCTAATACACATTTCTTGAAGATTTGTTGATTCCAACAAACACTGGTTCATCATTGGTAGAGGTTACAAATTCTACATGCTTCAAGATTTCTTCATCGTCATGTTCCTATCATTGAAAGGGACATATTTTCAGAAGGTCTTAAATCCTTCTAATTCTTGTTTTTGAAGAGGATTTATTCTCCCACTGGTTTTCTCATTTTTCTCCATTTGTGAGAGAATGCATTGTATATGGGTACCTAACATGGCTTCTAGCCGAGACCCATTTCATTTCCATCTATTGCACTTTTGTGATCTCCCCAAGTATCACTTAAGGGAGTGTTAGTGTGAATAATTAATCTATTCACTATACTGAAGTGTGCTTAGGTTGATGAGATTAGACAACATCTTGTCTAATTGAATGTGCAACCTTTAAGCCTCTAGAGGTTGCCAAGTTATTTGGTTAACCTCATGCACATACCTTTTCAAGTTGGAAGTCTTTCCATCTCACCTCGAATGCCATTCAACACTTGGCATCAAGGTTAATGACTTGTTCATAAAGGTTGTTGGTTTGCACACTCCAACATTATTTTCTCTGGAAATATAAATAAAAGAGCTAGTAGAAAGGAAGAATGTTGGACTTTTACAGTTACATACCTACTGTTTTCTTTATAATTTTAAAATTTCTTTTTAATAAACTCTATTCAAAATGTATATGATTTTAAAATTCTATCACCTATGAGTTACGTCTATTTGAATATCACCCTATTCAGTGACCACTACGTTTTGAAACACCTGTAAATGATTTAAGATACCAGTCAACAAAAATTTCAAAAATATGCTTATTAAACGATATGTCACTTTAAAGCCAGGCACATAAAAACGACTTAATTGACTTACAAATCAATATTTCAAAACCCGTTTGATTTTAAAAATAGTAAGGAGAGTGATGGCGTATAATTTAAATCTAAATTTCTCAGCCGGCGGACATACGTTCGGCAGGGAATATTAACTTATTGTAAGACTTCCTTTCTCACCCCGCCAAGATGGACCGGACCTTAATTTCTTAAAATAAAAGCTCAGAATTTCAGAAATTTCGAGGGAAGTGAAAGGTATATTAATTTAGAGGAATGGTATTCATGGGTTCTAGGAAAATTAATTGTCAACAGTTTTTTGTCAATAAATTCATCTTTGACAATTCATCATCATGACAAATTTATCTCATAGAAAATTCAACACCAACAATTCATATCATATTGCTGGTGGTGAATTTTTCATGACATCTCACCATGATAAATTTATCTCGTGGAAAATTCACCACCAACAATTCATATCATATTGATGGCCGTGAATTTTCCATGAAATGAATTTGTCATGGCGATAAATTGATGAATTGTTGGAGGTGAATTTTTTGGCGATGAATTGTTAGTGGTGAATTTGCCTAGACTGCATTCATGGTAATGTTTCATTATAAATTTAATATAATATAACTTTTTTAAAAGTACAATAAATTTAATTTATATATTTTTTAAATATGATATAAGAAGTTTGAATTTGAAAATAATATGTTATAATTTATCAAAATAAATTTATATGTTTATAAATTGTTATTGTTCTTTTAATCTCGAGCATGAATTAAATTAAATGATACTTTATGATTGCTATTGATGTTTGAGAGTGTTCAAAGAAGTTAATCAATTTCTTTGAATGTATGAGATGTGTTGTTTAATTGATATGTAAATTCTAACAATTATTGATTAAGATGATGTTTTACAATATATGTAATAAATTATTGATTAATGATTAGATAGAGAAAAAAACACCTTTAGGAGATTATTAAGTGGAGACCTTCTTTACATCAAGTCTTTAAATTTGAATTAATAATTTTGAACAATAATTGAACACATGTCAAATAATAATGCAATTTCTTAGTAATGATGATATTGATATTATGCTGATACTATCCTTTCATAATAATGTATTATGTAGAGAAATCTTCAATTGATGAAAAAAAAAAAACCTCACATATAATGAACTCTTTAATTATTAGAGCATATCGTGGGTTGAGTAGTTTCCATGTTTTCAACATAGTGTGACATTGAAAGTGAACTTTGCAAGGTCTATGTGGTAGAGTTTCAATTTGTTTTGAATGTATTTTAGAATAAATTGTTTTTGAAAATTTAGTGAAAAGTGTATATTTATACCTTTTTATGTTTTTATAATGATTTTTCAATATCTTTTATTTAATAATAAATTTATAAGTGTTAGTTTTTTGTTTTATGTTTTTGAAATTTAATTTAATTTATATTATTTTCATTATTTATTTTTAGGATTTTTTAATATAAATTTTTATTTGTTATTTAATTTACATTTGTCAATAAAGAATTGATTCAAGTTATTTGAATCATTGATACAAATCTGAAAAGTCAATTTTTAAAATGGATTCTTTCAAATTTATTTTTACTATTCATTGAGATCTAGTATAGTCACATTTTTTTTCATCTTATTATATTTAAAGACATTTTTTATCTATCTCAAAAATAATATATTGAATGTACTAATCCATTTACACACCATCGTAGCAACAACATTGAGGATGTCAATTACATTATAAAATTGTATCATTATTTTAGGAGTGTTGCATACTTTCTAATTAGCTTTGATCATTGTTCAGAATTGTTAAATTGGTCATCCTAGATGATCAAAGAAAATTAAATACATGTCTACCAAACTCTAAAATAATGTCCATTGATATAAGCCTACTAAAAAATGCAAATACAATGAAGAAAGACACATCTACTACAATTGTCAATTCCATAATAGTTCACTTTCATAAATCCAAATGTAAATCCTTCAAGAGACGCATACTACAATTATCAAATCCAAGATAGTCCATAAATCCAAATGTTAATTAGCATATACCAAATTAATTATATTGATGTGAAAACTATTTTCAAAAGAAAAAATTGCTAAGAATTATTTATTCTAGACTACTATTGGATAATTTTATTAGAAAGATATAATTGAAACCACAAAATATATATTGATTATTTAAACCTAAAAAAAATAATAATAAGCAAATGAAACGTTTCAATAATTTTAAGTTTTGTTACAAAATAAATCATATGGTCCAACCTTCTAGTCTACTAATAATTTTGACACGTTAGCTAAAGGTTGAGTGAATTGGGAGACAACATGGCGTATCAAAGTTAATAAGTTTGGAGTTTTAAAAAGATTACAAGCTAGAATAGTTGTGCTAAGAGATAAATATATTTTTAATTAAAATTAGGTTTAATAATTTATAATCAATTAATTTAATTTAAAGTTATGATAAATTGTGTATTTTAGATTTTGAAATTTAGAAATAATGTATATAAAGAGAGATAATTTTGGTGGTTGATAGGTAATTTTTCATTCATATTTTTTAAACTATAATTCATAATCATAATTTATTGTATGTATTAGAAGTAGAAAAATAAATTTTAAATTAGGTTATTCTTAATATTCAATAATTTGATCTTGTATATTATGTATTTGATTATGAATATTATGGTTCTAAACTTCTAGGTGAATTTGATTGGGTAATTACTAGGAAAAAAAATATATCTTCTAAGGAGATTGCTTAATTTTGAGGATTTAAATTCTCTTTGTTCATACATTTTGAATGATAAATTTACAATCTTAGAAAAGTATTGAAAAACAATAATCAAGTATACAATGGCCTAGATGTGAATTTTTATACATATATATTCTTTTTGATGCTATGATTGATTTGTTTTTTGATAATGAGTGCTTCTTGTAATGTGCATGGTTGAATGATTCTAAGATGTGAATTTATATTTAAATATATGCCTTTAAATTCTGAAACATAACAAATCATTATACAAATGCGTATCAAGTCAAATCTTAACAATTGACTTGAAAAAGAGTAAGAGCCTTTTGAATTTTAACAGTGAACTTTAGGTTAGATTTCTTCTATGTCCGACTAAATTTGCATGTCATGAGATTGAATTAGGATGGGGAACATGAATCTTGACATACTAATTAGATTGAAAAATTAAGACTAATAATGAAATGAATATGGTGTAACATGTATGAATAAGACAAGAATAAAGTAAAATACATAAGAATGTATTAAAAAATAAAAAAAACCAAACATAACATAAAATATGTCTCATATTTTTACATTATTATATTACTTAATTCAAATAAATATTATATTCTAATCACTACATACCAATTATTAATAAATCTTTTAAATTATAATACCCTATAAAACACTTATATCTTACAGTTTATACAAATAACATTTTATCTCCCTTATCAATATATAAACATCTCTAGCAAAACTCAGAATGATATGATGCTAAGAAATTAATCCTTGAGAGTGGATCCTTTTTCATTAAAAAGGATTTTTATTGGCTTTAAATTTATTGATAACTCAAGAAAAATCATTTTAATGAATTAATAATGAAAACAAAAATATTCCTTCTCATAGAAAAACACAAGGCGAGTAACCTTTTTACAAATTTATCTTGATAACTGTTTTATTGTCTGTATAGTGATTTCTACAATGAGACATGCCTTGCCTGATCATATCAGAAATTACAAAATGCATTGAGGCATATGCCCATATTAGGAGGAGTTGACTAGAGGGGCTTAAATAACTAGACAATGGTGCTGATGCATTAGAGCGCTCCCAGAGACCACCTGGACTGCATGTATACCATCCCATGCAGCAGTAAATTGAGCCACTTTGAAAAATCCTTCAGTATATTAGAACAAAATATTGATAGAGAGAGAAACCCTTGAAGAAAGTCCTGGACGTGGGGGCACAGGAATCTCAACGGTTCCTTCCAACATCTGAACAGCTGTTTTAATGGAAGGCCTCAGAGAAGGATCATCTTGAATGCACCACAGGCCTATCAAAACCATTCGTTCCAACTGTCTTGGATTTATACCTGTTGTGTTTTGCTCCTCTACTAGCTTCACAAGCCCTCCATCTTTCAAGCAATCGTAGGCCCAGTCAGACAAGACAATTTCATTCTCTGGAACGTCCAGTTTGGCCATTTTCCTGCAGCAAATGATTTCAAATAACATAACTCCAAAGCTATACACGTCTACTTTAACACTAATTGCCATACCCCTCTGCCACTCAGGTGCCATATAGCCCACGGTTCCACGGGCTGCTGTAAATGTCCGTGTCTCTTCTGATCCAACCGATTTGGCTATCCCAAAGTCAGATAACCTAGGATTATACTTTTCATCCAGCAGGATATTCTGAGGCTTTATATGACAATGGACGATATGGGTTCTACACTCCTCGTGCAAATATAGGATTCCTCGTGCCGTCCCCACAGCAATATTAACACGCACCTCCCAATCAAGATGAGTTTTTTCACCATGAAATAACACCCTATCAAGAGATCCATTGGGCATGTACTCGTACACCAGAATTCTGTATGAACCCTCGTTGCAGAAACCATAGAGCTGAACAAGATTTTTGTGGTGGCTTGATCCTATGGTGATCATCTCTGTTCTGAACTCCTTTTCTCCAATATGAGATTCTTCGCCATGATTATCAAGCTTCTTCACTGCAATTGCCCTTCCGTCAGGTAACACCCCTTTGTAGACCTTTCCAAATGAACCCCTTCCCAAAATTTCTTTGAACCCTTGAGTTGCACCTTCTATCTCGCGATAACTAAACGCCTTCAGCCCCTCTGAGTTAAACTTTTCCTTCTCTTCCAAAACTCTGAGCTTGGAACTCCACACGCAGATCCAAATTACTAAGAGAAGTGTTGCAACGGCCAAGCAGAAGCCCACAAGGCTTATTCCGATTGCTGCAAGTACTATCCCTTTTCTTTCCTCTCGCGGCCTGGGAGGAACGAATTCTTCATATACTTTGACAAAAGCCTTTCGGGTACTGCTTGCACGCCCATCTCTCAGCGGTAACGCCTTCTTCCAGCAGTTCCCTACGCCGCTAGAATCGGAATAAATGGCGACTGTGAAAAAGCAATCTTGGACGCATTCCTGCTGGCACGCCGTTTCGTTGATAGGGTTTATGTTTTGATAATCATTTCCCGACCAATCAAAACGGCCAACGAACTGCATTTCCGCCGTTGATCCTCACTTGTTGAGCCGCTGTGACTCTTTTTGGAAGCATCCCTTGGAAGTGTTTTTGGCATCTAGAAACTGGAATCCAGAAGGGCAAGTGCAAGTGGAGGAATCTCCCTCTAATTTGCAGACTCCATTCAGGCCGCACTCTCCGTATTGTTCACATAGATTTCCCGTCACTCCTTTCAGTGCCAGCAGATAAGCGAAACATATGACATGAACGGTTGGAGGAATGGCAGCCATAGCTGTGGGAAGGCAGGACCGTGTGTTAAGCAGGTAACGGAGATACCATATTAGGCCTCGTATTGCCTTTTCTACACCTCATTAGATGGTCGCATTTCGTAAACAGACAGCGTCACCAGACCTCGTTTTGCAGAGTAGCTCGACAGCGTTTGGAATTGATCGTGTTTGGGTTTAGAGTAGGTCATGGGGAGGGGTCAATAGTCGTGGCTAACTTTGTCAATATGTAGGGATTCGCTGGAATATCATAAAACTTTTTTTTTTTTTTTGAAATGTGTACTGGTCTCTTATCTATTTATAACTAAGATTTGGAGGTGTGACTCATCATTTAACTTGCAACATTAGCACATCTATTGAGAAGTGTCTAAAATTTGACTTTTAAAGATTCAACCAAAATTAGTCATGGGACCCGAGTAGTTGAAAAAAAAAAATCATTTGTTGTTTGTAGAATATCATATTTTTATTTACAATAAAATTAATATGCAACCTAAATGGACCAAATATCTATTGGTAACCATAAATCTTTGATATCTCTAGTTTTTATATTCAACACATATGGACTAATAGTTGAACACAAAAATACTATTTGTTGTTATAAAAACAACACATAACTACTTAAAATACAACTTATATCAAACAAAAATGGACCAATAGTTGAACACTAAAACTTTTTGAAAATCCTTCACATTTAATGGAAAAATACATGGTATTTATTGTGTTCACATTTTATATTTGTGATAGGACAAACTATTAATATAAAATACTCCAATGCTTGTACATTGCTACCTCAATAGTTATACACATAAGAACAATATTTTTTCACTATGAAAACAATACGTGTTTAAATGAGTGTGGGTGAAGCCACAATAGTGGTTTACAATTGAAGTGAGGAAGGAAAACTCACAGAAAATGAATGCATGGCAAAAAAATTGATTTTAGGGGTTCGTACAAACCTATTGGTTCGACCGAACCAATTAGGGGTTTGCTAGAACCTAGGTTCGAGCGAACCCTCCTAATACTTTTCTGCCAAAAAAGCCATCAAAACCCCTTATAGAAGGGGGGTTCGAATGAAACCTGGTTCGAGAAAACCCCTAGGGGTTCGCTTGAACCTCTAGGGGTTTGTTTGAACCCCCTTTATTCCTCATCCCCTCCCGAGACTAAAAAAACCCTGAATTTTTGTACTTGAGCTCGGGTTGAGGATAAAAATGGAGGAATCTTCACAAACCCAACTTGAATCAGGTAGTCCTTAGAATGAGCTATCCAACGAATATAATTTTAATATGTTTTGGTTTTATTATGTATTTATTTTTTTAGTTTTATTAAACATAGGTTTTCATCAAAAATGAAGGTCTCTGCTCTGCACATGTGGAAAAATAGCAGATTATCAAAAAAAAAAATTAAAAATATGAGTACACCAAATATTGAAGTCCTTGATCCAACAAAAAATAAAATAAAATTTTGATATATACAAAAAAAGTTATGCGTTATACGGTCGCTATGTCTAAATTGTAATTGGTTTGACTTTAAAACTTGATTAAAGAAAAAATATTCAATAAAAAACTATCTAACCAAGTGGAAGCACTAGATATCATAGTTACAAATCTAAATTCAAAGAATTAGAATTTTATTCTTCATGGAAAAAAGTTATGCATTATATGGTGTGCATCACTTTTTAAAAATGTTTTAAAAAACAATTTTGTGGGAGATGGAAAAGAAGTGCAATTTGATTCCAAAAATTTTGAAAAAAATATTTTTAGAATCTATAGACAAAATGTGATGAGACTCTAGTTTTCGTCATCTTCAAATTCTTCATGGTTTAGCCGCTATAGGTGCCCGAATGTGAAGATTTAGTTTTAAAAAATCATTTCAATGTCCAGTTTGGCCAAAAATTGTAAACCACTCTTGTGGGATCACCAGTGTCTTATTTTATTAAATGAGAATTTTATTTTTTAAATGACACACCTATAGTGGATAGTTATGATATTTTATTTGAAACAAAAAAATACTTATTTCACTTCTTCATGAATGTATTTATGTTTTTTTAATATAACATTCAAAGGTTCTCATGTGTTCAAGTATGGATCCACTTTTGATTTTTTTTATTAACATTTGGACTATTTATTTTCAATATATAGTATAAATATATGGTAAGACTGGGTATTATAATCTCAATTGACTACATTTGTTGGACCCTACACAACTACTAGACCCTCTTCCCTATGTATTCATACATCTAGTTACCTACTTATGTGCATTGCCAATGCACATAAGTAGGTAACTAGATGTATGAATACATAGGGAAGAGGGTCTAGTAGTTGTGTAGGGTCCAATAGTCGTGCAGTCAATTGAGATTATAATACCCAGTCTTACCATATATTTATACTATATATTAAAAATAAATAGTCCAAATGTAAATAACTAGATTTATGAATACCTTTATTTTAGTAGAAATTTTAAAGTTAATCCTTTTAAAGTCCTACAATTACGTGTATTTATATAATTTTTTCAAGTTTACCCTTTTAAAGTCCAACATTACATGCATTTATTTTAATAGAAATTTTATAAGTTTATCCTTTTAAAGTTGTACAATTACGTGCATATAGGCATGAGATGAATGTTGCTTCATCTCATCTTGTCATAGGGGAGAGGGCCTAGTAGTCGTGCACCCTAACTTCACGCTTCTAAATTTCCTACGTCAAAATTTCAAATCACTCCCAATTTTTTACAACAGCTTACTTGGCAAGTTCTCTGCTTATAACTAAGGTTTCAGGGCCACATCATCAAATATGATGCCACATCAACATGCATTTTTGTCAAGGTGTCCAAAAAGGCCCCCAAAAATAGTGAGACCAATTCTCGTGCATTACATCATGAGTAGTTGAGCGCTGATGTGGTATCACATGATTGGTTGCTTTTTAGATCAAAAGCATACATTTTGTTTAATTATGGGTAGTCAAATCACAACTATTGGACATTATATAAATGACTATTGGGTATTATATTTACAATTGAGTGCGCGACTGTTGGACCCTGCACGACTATTGGGCCCTCTCCCCTATTTTATGTTATTTTTCCTAGGTGTTGTCATGATATCTTCTTTGTAATAAATATCATTAGCAGGTTATGTCCCGTCTATTTTTTCAACTCAATGTCACCATAAATTTGAAAATTGTTAAGAGTCTATGTAGCAAAGCTTCAATGTGCTTGTGAATTTATTGTTCACTAATATTATTTATGTTTTTGATTTATTTTGATTAAAGTAAATTTGGAATAATAAGTTTATAATTGTTATTTTTTTTAATAAAAGTTTTATGATTTTATTTTTGTTTGATTTATCATTATTAATTTTTAGGAATTGATCTTGATTTCTACTTTTTTAAGTCCCCACTTTAGTTAGGTTCTACAAGTGAATAATTGGCCTAGATCATTTAAATTGTAGATGTAGATGTAGGGCATAAAAAAATAAAATTTTAAACTAAGTTCTTGTCAATTATTTCCTACCAGTTGTTGAGATCCAAAATTTGTGTGGATTTGTGTGTTATGTTGTTGTACTTGTGATGTAGAGGAAATGCACCTTAAACATTTTATTATCAATTTTTTCAATTGCCAAGTGTATGAGTTGTTAATTTTAAAATTTGAATTTGTTTATTTTTTTAATGGTAGAAATATATACCCGAGAGCTCATTAATGAACAATAGCAAGGGAAAATTGCACAAAACAAGACTACATTGAATTTTTGAGTTCAAACATTAAGTAGTTAGGCATTTATGGTGATTTTTTGATGTTGCATCATATTTAGGCAAGATTTTAGAGAAGAAAACTTCTAGATTTTGGGATTTTGATAAGAAAAACAAAACATAAAGGATAAAACATAAGAGCATGGAGAAGAAGGTGAGAAACAAAGGACAAAAGGAGAAGAATTCATAAATAGAAAGAGGAAGGCACAAAGGAGAACATGCAAGGCAAGGAGGAAGAAAGAGGATTAATAGAAGAATATCAAAATTTTCTCAGTACTTTGTAAATTTGTATAACTCATTGTAAAATATGTAGTTTGAATTGAATATAATACAATATTACTCTTCCCAAAATTGTTGTCTTCTTGGATGGTGCATTATGATTATGAATGATAAGTTAAATGAATTTGCTACTCTAAAAGGGTTATTTTATGAGTTTTCACCCACGCCCCATTTGGGTTTTCTATTTTTTGGAAAAATGAGGACCCCTTCTCCTTTTCATTTTTCCTTCCTTCTTTTTTGGTTGTTTTTGTTATTTTGATTTTCCCTTCCTTCCTTCATTTTCCTTTTCCTTTCCTTTCTTCCCTTTGTGTTTTTATTGCTTGTTGGAGTTTCAGGATTGGCATGACATCCTTATCGCCTCAACCCCCAATGTTTTCTCATTTCCCCCTTTTTTTGCTACTTTTCCCTTTTAGGATTTTATTTGTCAAGATACTCGCTTCATGTATCCTCGATCTTGAAGGCTCGATGGTGGCAATGTCTTGTCACCTTGATCACCTCACCTCTTAGAGCATTTAAACATTGTTGTACTACATTTAATGGGACATTAATGGTAGGTGTTTAATAGGTATCAAACCTCATGTTTTCTCACTAGTGTTATTCTTCATAGTGTTCCTCATTTTCACTTGCTCGTTCTTGCTTGTGTTTTCCTGCATCACCTCTTTTCTCATAAAATTTCTCGGTAGGCTTCATAACTAAAACCCTCATTTTGATTATTAGTTTTTCTAGTTGTTTTCATGGTTTTTATTATGTGCTTGATTTAGTTTGGGTTTTGTTTCTTTTCATCCTTCTATGTTGGTATACGTTGTGTTCTTCACCATTTCATTTTTATTTATTGTTTCATTGTTCTTCATTTGGTTTATTTCATTTCCTTCATGTTTCCTCGTCAAATCATGTTTTTTTCCTAGCATGTCGATTAAGGATGTCTATGAAATCATCATATTGGGCCTTGAGTCTTCTTTTTTCTATACTTTTGAAGATATCCTTTAGTCACTCCCTGAGTTGATGCCTTTTCCTTAAAGTATTTTCTAAATCCATTTTTTCCTTTTATGTTTTAGGTGTAATAGATATGTATTAAGGATTGAAGTGGCAAGAGTTAGATGTTAAACTTAATCATCGACTCTCGATAAAGAAGATCTTTGCTTTTACAAGTAATTTATTGTCGGTGGGCAGGTAGGTTCACTACTTAAAATTTATAAATGATAAAGAACAAGTGGCATTTCCAAAAGTTTTATTCCCAAAAATGACAAAGAATTTTTTTTTTTGGAATCTGATGTCGAGGTTTCAACATATCAACTATGAAATAGAATATTCAGTGATAATCCTCACCCCCTGTAGTGCAGAAAAATGTATCCCTTTACATTTTCACGCTTGTTTGGGTCCTCGATGTTAAAATTTGGCTTATTTATGCCTTAATTGGTCCTATTTTGTATCCACAAACCTAGTTAAATGCATTTTTCTAAGGATAATCCCAACATATAATAAATGGAAAATTATAATTTAATGTTTTTGGCTATATGTTATAAATTTAGGGATTTGGGACCCATATTCCTATCTGGGTGTATGGGTCCTCCCTAGGTCTCAGGCCCTGATTTCAAATGTCGCATTGAACATAACACTTCTTGAAATATGTGTCATAGGTATAAGCCTCTGGGACTCATATGCCCAACCTGGTGTATGAGTCTCGCTTTAACCTAGGACCTATTTTAATTCAAATTCTTGGTGGGATTTTATTATCCTTAGATTCAATTTTTGAATGTCTTCTTGTAGTGTTGTAATTTCAGAAAATTAAGCATAAACAAGTATAAATACAAGGTTATTTCATATAATTTCTCCTAACAAGTTTTCAAGTCATCTAAGATTTTCAAGAGAGCAGTCCTAAGGCAATTTTATGAGGTTAAGAGCATTCAAGAGAAAATCATCAAGCATTTGGAGCTACATTCAAGATTCAAGCATCATGTCAAAGTCTTCATGCATCATGTGTGTTTGTGAGGTAACATTTGTGATGTAGATTTCATGATTCAAGTAAGAATTCAAGACAAATTTTCAAGCATTCAATCAAGAATCAAGATCCACATCCATTGAAGTCATTTCACACAAATTTGCAACCTTCATTTCAAGGTTTTAGTGAGTTGCAACATTGCATTTTTTATTCATAATTCCTTCACGCTTTTCTATTTCATTTCAAGGTTTAATTACCAAAATGGGCTTTGACCAAGGTAAACCCCCATTCCCTATCGAAACAACATTTTTCTCTCTTGATGTGTGTTTGTAGATCTAGGTGAATTGGAGCTTGAAGATCCTTTGAAGGAAAAGTTGCAAAAGTTGTCAAAGTTGTCATCTTCACGGAAACTCACCTATAGACCAAAATTTTGACTTTCAGACTTGAAGATTGGATAGGAAAAAAGCTATTGAAGATCACTAGAGGCTAAAGAAGTATTAGTAAAACCCTAATAATAGGAATCATATGCCCAACCTAGCATATTAGTCCTAGTATACCCCTTTTTTCCACCTTTCTATAGATCCAAAAAGTCGATAGAAGAATTCCAGATTCTACCATGAAAACCCTAAAGTGGGACTAAATCGCCCAACCTAGTGTATTAGTCTCGATGCAATCTAAGACATCAATTTCTAGGGTTTACAAACCTTGTTTTGGCCTCTCTACTCCTCGAGATACTTTTTTGTTTCATTATGTTTTTTATTCTGATTTCATGCTTTCAAGTTTCTAGGGTTTATGCATAAGTGTTTTCATTTTTCTTTTGAAGCATCATTTAATGGTGAACCCACATCCAATTACATTAAGAATCCTCTAGCCATTCCTCAATGAAGTCACTTGGTTGAGGGATCTAGTTTTCCTAATTAACTAAAGTGTGAAATAGGTCCAATTCCATCTCCCAAAAGATGGAACCTCCTATCTTATTTCCCTTTTGTTCACCCCTAAAACCCAATCTCTAACACTTATTAAGAAAGGTTAGGCTTACATCATATTTTGAGAATTGAGAGAATGTATTTACATTTAGGGTTTTGTAAGAGCAAGGGATAAGCAACAACCTTGATATTTTACCCCCAAAGATAATACCCTCAATGAATATCGATCATTAGATTCAGTTGGTTAGTGTTCATCCTAACAGTTACACTTAGTTAAGGACATGTAGTATGGAATAAGCCCAATCCCTGAAACCTCAAATAATAGGAGTAAGTATGCCCTTTTCAAAATTGGTGTTCAAAATATGCTTGGGTAGATTTGTTAGCTCTTTTAACAAGTGATAAGGATCATTCCCAATGCCTAATGTCTAATGAGCCAAGATCTTGTTTACAAGTTGATTTAAAGGTTCTTCTATTTTGTAATATAGATTGAATCAAATTATTTTTGGAATTCAATGAAGGATGATTATCTCATTCCTTTAGTTATTTTCCTCAAAGATCTAATAGATGGTATTCTCATATGCAGGAGGTATGCCAAAAAAAAGAGCAAAGAAGAAATATCAATACAAAGGCTATCACTCTCCATCAAAGATGTTCTCTCCATATGCATAAATCAAATTTACTAATCTAGGACATATCAACATGGATGAATTCCATAAGAGAATTCATGATGAAGAAATAAGGTCCTTCAAAGCCATTTCATTAGCTGACTCAGGGTTAATGGAGGTAGCTTCCTTCTCAATTGCAATGCAATCACCTAAGTTGGTGATGACATGTGCTCAATATTATGACCATAAGCACATGAGGATATTAGGATCATTTAAAGAAGTGGTTCTTGATATAAGTTCTGACATGAATGAGAATGTATTCAAAATCCTTGTCTCCCCTAAAATATGATTCCATGAGTATGAAGAAAGTGGTGGATTATTTTGAGAAAAATGAAACAAGGTGCCCCAATCTCATTAATTCTCAAATGTTGCTTTACCAAAGGGAGATAGCCCTCAAGATGGCTAAGGTGTTACATAGGAGTGAGTTCAAGGAGGATATCAAAAATCAAATCACTCTCCTAAGTAGAGTTTATGAACATCCCAATGCTAAGGGCTTCTACCCTTGGATACATGTTGCTTCATGTTGATGATATTTGATGATAATAAAATTGATTGGGCCACCATCATAAGTGACAACCTACATGAGAATCTCAAAGATTTTTTTCAATATAACAAAAGGTTCTACAAGAAATCTTATTTGGTATACATGTTACCCTCTAAGGTAAATTTCCCAGGGCTCACCAAGGTGGGGTCCTTTTAGCTTGGAGAAGTAAAAATTCACTAATATTACTCACAACTGGAATTAGACGCAAGTTACAAGAATTATTATGGGGTGAATGATAATTGTGTTCATGTCATAATCAAAGGGCTATAAAAGGACTTTTCCAAAAGAAACTCTTCAAAAGCCACAACAAAAAACTTAAGAATTAGGGGAATTGGTATTATCCAATTTAAAAAATTTACATACATTAGAATGGTTAGCTTCCATAAGTCTCCCCTCAAACTTTCAAGGTACCCCATTGACAAGATGATCCTTTCAGAATTGTGCAAACAAGTAACAAAGACTCACAAATTGATTTTTGGTAAGAATGTCAAGAGTTTACCCCCATCTTCACTAGAAAGGAATATCCTAACTTGTGCTTACCAACAATTAATTTGTGGACCTCTACTAATTGTCTACACAATTCTAATAGGATCATCTTGTTAGTGGGGTACCTTAGAATTTTGAGGGAAAACTTATGGAAGCCAACCACTCTGATGTATGCAAATTTTTTGAATTAGATTTTACCAATTCCATCAGTTCTTAAGTTTTGTCATGGATTTTAGAGAGATTCTCCTAGAAAAATCACTTTTTACCCCTTTGATTATGGAATAAAAAAAAATACCATTCACCACATGATAATTATTATAATTTGCATCCAATTCCAATTATGGAAACAACCTACACACTATATATCGATAGTTGATCTAATCTCTATTGCAGATTTCCTTAAATGTTCTCACATGGTCTTCTATTGTCCTAGATTCACCATATGTGTTATTAGGGAAAAATTTATCTAGTTTCTATGGTAACTTGTGTAGAGGTCCCCACAAGCTCAATAAGGAACTCTCATCTACTGTGAAAAAGGTCATCCTAAATGGTGAGGGTGCAACAACTGTTATAATCTGGGGGTGATGTTTGGCTTACATGTAAGTTTTGAGGATCAAGGTTTTGTGGTGCTTTTTTAGAATTTGATGTTTCACCTCTAATCTTCCCTTTATCACTTCTCTATTTTTGGTGTTTGGATAATTCTACGAAATCTCCTTTGTTAGGGAAAGACTTAAGAACTCTTTGGAATTTTTTGGAGAGAAAGACATAAATTTTCTAGTTTCCTAACTTAAATTGGCCCTTAACATTTTTAACATAAGGTTTCAAAAACATACAAAAGGTTAGGTGATCCATACCTTATTCCTAAATTAGTTGCAATCTAGACATACTTCAGATCGTTAGATCCCTTGACCAGCCTATTCCTGAAGAGATTACCTGAGGGAAGCATGGACACTTTAGATAAAAGTATATAATGAATCAATTATATTTTTATAGAAGATAAAATCCTTGGTAGGTAATTCTTCTAGAGCTTTACTATCATGTTAGGCTTTCTAGGTATGTCAATCCAAATTTATACCATCAACAATGCTCTGGTTAAACACACACCTTTGATGAACCCACTCCTAGGTACAATAAATGCTTCTTAGAGTATATTTCCTTACCATTCTCATTCAATTCCTATGATTACCTATCCCAAAAATGGGTAGGAGATCAACACCACAAATGGTATGGGACAGCTTGGGAGTATGGTTTTTGAGCAACAAAAATAGAGGTCTCAAATAGGCCAAGGTCCTAGTTTTCAGTTGACCTTAAAACTAGAAGCAATGAATAAAACTCAATCCTAGGTTACTAATGAGCTTACACAACTAAGAATAAATCCCCCCCAAGGGAATGGGTAAAAGCACAAACCTGTGTCACACTTTATAAAGGAATCGGCCAACAACAAAAAAAATTTGAACTTCGACCACATAAAAGTGGTCTTTGTGTTTTGAATTTCAAAATGGTGTAAACTAATGAAATGTAGAACTTTTGATGAAGTTTTTATTGTAATTTTTTAATTTTTTTAAAAACTTGTTTTCATTATGTTTTTATCAATTTAAGGACAAATTTTGGAATGCTAAAAATTTTAGAAAAGAGTGACTTCACGAGCCGTCAAGAAAAAAAATTGAAAAAAAAATCATTTCTCCCTAAATTTTTTCTCCAAATACGTAACTTCAATATCTTGTCCACTAGTATGGCTAGGGTTGGGGCCACTAGTACTTTTAAATTAGCTAGTTGGACTCTACAAGAGTTTAATAAGATTAATATTAGAATTAGAGGTTTGAAGGAGAATCTAAAGAATGTTCTGAAGAGTTCGGTTTTGAACATTCTTATTGATAGAATGGTGGAACTTGAAGGTTCCTCTCATGAATTCAAAGCTCTATGTGATGAGAGGTTGGTTGCTCTGGAAGCCAAGGTTTTGGGTACAAATGCTAATATCAAGAAACTAATGCAAGTGTGTCATATCTCTATGAAGAATAGCGCGGACTCCTTGGAAGTCCTTTCAGAAAGATTAGTGAGCTCAGGGAGGATCAAGTTTATTTCTCTTAGCTTATGGAGAAAGAGCACACAGCTAAGGGAAAAGGTAAAAAAGTTGCTAAAGATGATGACAAAGGACCTACTGTTAGAGGGTTGGTTGATTGGAAGAGATCCTTTGATGCTAAGAAGGAGCTGCTAGATATGGTCGAAAGACATAGGAACCAGTAGATTGAGGTGGCCAACACCATGAGTAGCTTGAACTAGTGTCTGGTCTTCTTCTTTGTTACTTTCTATTTCCTGTTGGGTGTAGGTTTCTTTTTAGTTGTTTTCATGTTTTGTGGTTGTTGGGTGTTGTTGGTAGTTTATTTTCTTATTTTAGTCTAACAGGTCCACTCTATTGTGTTTTTTGGTTGTTGGGTTGCTACTAGTGGCCTTTTGAAAATTCTTTCTAGCAGCATTTTGTGTCTTTTGTTGTAATGGGTTTCAGGTCCCTTCAAAACCTATTTTCCCCATATAATAAAAACTTCAATATATTGTTCATGGAAAAGAAAATCAAATTTTGATGTATATTTTTCTCATAATAATGTTTTAAAGCCAAACATGTCATAATTTGACAGATTTCATGAGCCATCAACTATTTTCAAATTTTTTAATCATTTTCAAAAAATAAATTATACCTTTTTGAAGAAGATTCTCTCCTCTTGTGCCTCATATAAGATTTTTTTTTTTTTAATTTCTATTCAACCTCTTTTTTAATTTTAATAACCTACTTTCATTATTTTAAAAATAAATTATATTAAAACTAATCAAAATATTTTAAAAGTTATATATTTGGATTCTCCACTCTGAGCTCTACAAAAGGGTATTTTTGTTTCTTGTAGAAAAATCATTCTGACTGGAGAAATACTCTACCAGAGTTGAATGTTTCAGAAAATTCTAAAAAGGGTGAGTTGGCTGCCAAGTAGGATGCCAACTAGACACTCTCAGTCAAGCACATTTTAGTCTAGCATGTTTTGGCTGAAACCCTCATGGAGGAGAATAGCTCAACCGAAAACTAATCAACCGAGACCTAACTAGTCGACAACTACTTGGCAGAAATTGGTCAAAATAAAAAGTTTATTTTCTTTTAATTTTTCAACTCAAGAAAATTCAATAAAATACATATTTCGATTATTTCGACCGCGGAAAGCTTATTTCGATCAAAGAAGGTTTATAATTTTGATAATTTAGAAGACTTATTTCGACAAAAGAAAACATATTTGGACAATAGGAGAGCTAATTTTGAAGTTATGTATTGATCTTCAACTTATTTAATTACTTATTTATTTATTTTCATGAATGCATTTGAGGTTTTTTTTCACTGTTTTTTATTTATTAAAATATTAGCATCAAAGAAATATTTGAAAAAAACTTAAAATAAAAGTTACATCTCCATTTAAAAATATTGTACCTAACTATTATCATTTATTTGTTATCAGTGACAAGTGTGTATAGTATTTATCATTGCAATTATTTTAAGTGGATGTAAAATTTTAGATCATATCAACATCTCATAATAGTAGGTAATTTGATAATTACTTTTATATATACATAAAATTAGCATACTTATCTTTAGTAAAATTTATATAAAAAACATCATTATCAAGAAGTTTATTTTTTATTTATTTATTTAAGAATTATATATAATTTTAAGTGTCTCTTATGTAAAATTATATATTTATAAAGAATTATATAGAAAGGAGATTATTTTATTTTATTTATATTATTTATTTAAGAATTATTTTTATATATTTAAAAATTATTTTATTTATTTAAAAATTAAAAATTATTTATTTAAAAATGATTTTCATGAATGCATTTGTTGTTTTCACTATTTAAATTCTTAGATTTCATTATTATTGATCACCAATTCTATGTTCTTCCATTCTTGTTATTACATGTCCTCCTTATACCTATGTTTTATTAAATTTACCTTTGCCTTTACTTTTATTTCCAACTTGGACTTATCTTTTATATGTATATATTATTAAATTATATTTTATGTTTTGCATGTTTATGTTTATTAGAATTTTGTTTAAAGTACTCGGGATTTTATGATATTTTCCTTAAAATTTTGGTTTCTTATGTTGCCTCATTAATTCTTAAATATTCATGCATTTATTGTGATACTATAAATGAGCATGTACAACTTTTCCACAAATTATTTTGTGACTATTGATTATGTTCTTTGATGCTATATATATATGTTCATGGACCACACTTTTAGATCTAGTTACCACATAAACTAGAGGGCATCATGTGCATTCCATTACATCTTAAACCTTGAGTCATCATGTTGCATCTTCATATTATGGGAATCATGTCTCTATCCCTTTACATCTTATGCTTATATGGTTATATCCTTAAACATTTTAGGTCATTAATCCTTCCTCCTTTTAACATAGTGTGATTTTATTTGTCACATCCAAGTTGCATTTAAGGAATCATGCCTTGAACCCCTTTGTAATTTCTTATCCTTTCATTGCTAAATACCTTTTCATAGGATATATATATATATATATTTCATGTTTTCTCTCTTTCACATCAAATATAAGTGGTGATCTACACATTTAGGTATATATCGAGCTCATGATGAACTTCTCTTTATATGTTTTATAGTACTCATTTTATTAAAAGATTTGGACATATATTTCAATGCACATTTAGTGGTGATCTAGTAAGTGATGTCATGATCTAGCACATGCATCTAGTTACATGCTTTAAATATTTATGCAATATTAATTGTACATGTTTCATTGAAAGCTCATGTGTGTACAAATTTGTATGTAGGTGAATTCAAATTTGAGTGCAATTTGTGATGGCGAATCCAAGAATTAGATTGAGGAAGTATGATCAAACATGAATAAGACAAAGGAAGAGAAAAGTGGATGAAGGAACATCTACTAAATAATAACCCATGGAAAATATTGATGATCAAGGTGACGTACAGGTACAAGAACAAATTGAACTTAGTAATAGGAATTTTTTGGGCTATGGTATGGAAAATCTGATGGAGGTGGATGAGGATTCTCTTTTCAATAATATTTCATTTGAAGATATGTTATCTGAGAGCACATTAAAATTAAACTCTAAAAAATATGGGATGAATTTTTTGAAGAAAAAGCTCTAATTGGAATAGCACAGTTAGTTGCAAAGTTATTTAGATGAAAATAAATGACCCCTGTTTTGTAGTTGTTATGGGTTGATAATAGGAAAAGGTAATCGGATTTTTAAAAACAATTGTTGAAAATTTTCAAGAAGCATTGGAATGTATTGAAAAGAAGATTCGATCTAGTGATCTAAGTGTTGCACATAGAATGTTGATGACTGTAATTTCTAGTTAGAAATTATCACATAGAAGACAAGTTCAAGCAATTTCCGAATTACTAAATGTTTCTAGGAGAATTGTTCAAAGGTATATTGAAAAGATAAATGAAATAGATGGAAAAATTAAGAAAAAATGGGTAAATATTTGTAGGGTTCCCCAAAAAGATAGAATTTTAGAAGATGTAAAGAAACATTTGGTTGAATATTGGACCACCCACTCTCGTGTTTCTTCCACTAGAAGGGATACTATACAAATAATAGGTGAAGATGGTACAAAATTTTCTCATCCAAAACATTTTATCGATACAACACAAAGTGAACTTTTTGAAGCATTTAAGCAAGAATTTTCAAATGTGAAGATTTGTCAAAGGATGTTTGAAACACTATGACCATCATTTGTATGTATAAATAAAGTAAGTGAAAATTGTTGTTGTCGAAATCATGTTGAATTTGATCTACACCTACAATCATATACAAAAGCTATGGCAGCAATTGATCAAAATTTAGCCATCCTTGGAAGCACAACACAATTTGTGAAGTCTCTTGTATGCGAAAAATTAGAAGATTTGGATGAATTCAATGTTCAATGTATACAAAATGTATGTAATGATTGTGGAGATTTGAAGAATCTTTTACATGTTGACAATAATGAAATGCAAGTTACTTGGAAGAGATTTGAATATGACATACTTAATGAAGTCAAGAGTTGAGGCCAAAAAAATTGTTCTCAAAGAGAGTGGATTTCCTTACAATGAATTCATGAGTAAATTTTACAATATTATGTATCCACATAACCAACATTGTCATGGTGCAAGATGGAAAGCTAAGCAATTTTGTGATTCAAATAATTTCTTTCCACCAGGTTGTATTCTCTCTATTGTAGATTTCTCTAAGAACTATACATTTAGTCCTCAAAATGAGATTCAAAGTCAATATTATCATTTAGAGAAAGTTGCAATCTTTGTGCAAGTTTGCTATAGGCATGCCGAGTTAGTGGTCAATGGAATACAAAGTAGCAAAGATGATAGGGGTATGTGCAGGATAATAATGGAAAAAATAGGCCCTTAAGTGGCAAAAAATTCAGAAAAATCAATATTAGGCAACTTGACGTAAAAATTTGAATAAGTTATCTATAAATTATTTCAAAAATATGTAAGAATAGAATCTGTAGAAAATTGAATTTAGTTTCTAAACTACTAGGCTTATTTAAAAATAAATAAAATCTATTTGGTGAAAATTTGAAATTTCAATGCAGTAGTACTTAAATTTCAGGGAAAAAATAAGAAGTCGGTGTCTGTCTGACTACCCTAACCATAATAAAATGATAATATTTTTTTATAAGATTTTATATATAAGTAGAGGACTCATGTCTAGATGTTATGCATATCTTTTTGTAATTTTTTTCCAAGTAAATAATTAATTATGAATTTTTTATTACAACTATTAAAAAATATAAAAACTCGTATGTCTGACCACCTTAACTTGGTCAAAACTTCATGAAATTTAATTTTTCTTTTTTCAATCCTATATTATGTGAAGCATAGAATGTGACGCATGTTTCAGATTCAAAAAATGTGATATTGTTTGAAAGTTATAGGTGTTTTTCAATCAACCTATCAATCAACACTTTAATTGTAATTCTAATAGAAAATAAATAATAAATATTTATTAAATTCAAATTAAAGCATAATTTATTTTGGTAGAAAGCTGAGAATCTCCTCTAAAAACCCTTTTCGTTTCATCAATTTTGGGTAAAAAAAATGTTGTTAGCCACATACCCTACAAATACCCATAATATTGCCACATTTTGGTCCATCATGATCTTGTACATACCCATAGAATTATCATCAAAGAGGTTCACTTTTATATCAGTGATGATACGAATCATGATAGAAGCTATGTAGCTCATTGTTTCAAACTATTTTTTGAAGACCTAAGATGATGTGGTATAAATCAAGAACAACACTGGATATGGTCTGATGGATGTGCTAATAAGTACATTGTTTTTTAAATTTTCTTTTAAATTTATATTTACTTTTAACTTTGAGACTTAAATTGTTTAATTTCTTATTTATATAATTACTTTTTTGAAAGATAATTTCGTTTGAGTGTTTAATTATTTGTAACTTCACAAGATAATTTAAGTCTGAAAAAGCTTTTGTTTGGTTAAACAATCAACATGCTAGATGCAATACCAAATTTTTGTGGAATTTTTATGAGAGTGGACATGGAAAAGGAGAGCATGATGAAGCAAGAGCATGTGTGAAGCGTGCACTTCATCAACATGAACTTTCTAGTACAACTTTCACCATATATATATGAAATCTAGAGATATTTTTTAAAAGATTAGATATATATATATATTTAAAAACTAAATTAAATTCTTTTAAGTTCCTTGAAAGTAATTTAGGTGAAAAATTGTGCCAACTTGTGTACTTGTAGGTAATGCCATATAGAATGCAAATGAATTTTTTGAATGGTGCAAAAGTCATTTTTCCACTCACGACTCAACATACAACACATGTTATTTTTGGGAAGTTACAGGTACATCTAGTCAAAATTTATTAAAAATTTGAATTTCAAAGTTCAAGTGTACATGATTTTAAATTGAATTTTCAAATTTGAATTTACTGATATTGATCAATCAAATCCTTATAATTGTCAAGCAATTCATGGTATTAGAAGTCTGCATCAAATCATGACAACAGGAAGTAGTAGGCCTTCTACAATTAATGTGAGAGAAAAATCATGTTCTGTGTTGATTGCGTTGAGGAAGATGCAAATATTGTTCAATGTGAGAATATTATAGATGGGTATGTTTTACAATGGAAAATGGAACAATTAATATCAATGCCTCCTTTTTCTGAAGATGACAATGTCGATGTCTACGATCCTCTATATTTAGCTGATTAGGAATGTGTATCTGATTTAGTTGTTACAGGTATGGAAATTGATTAATTTAGTTAAAATTGATTTAAATATATTCTAGATGTTTAAGTAATTTTCAAGCATGTTTATATATATATATATATATAATATTTACTTGACATAAATGTATTTACTTTATGTATGTGGTGTGCACGTACAGGAGATATTTTCATTGTTGTTGCAAATCCTGACAATGTGGAAGGTGTAGATTACTATCCACTAAGATGTACACAAACAAAAAATAAAATTGGTGGAATCAATGACAGATGGTGATGGAAAAGAGTATCCCATTGGATTAGTTGTTATTGAAGGAACATATTATCAACAAATAAAGATAGATAAAAATGGTATTATATTTGTTGATTATATGCTAGGACAAAAGGTTCTACATTATAGTCACTTAGTTTTGGAAAAAAAAAATTAGAAACTTTACCTAAAAGAGGACATGCTAAAAAAAACTGAAGGTTGCTTATTGAAGATCATAAAAATATTTTAGAGATAATTAAAGATAGAGAGGATCCAAATTTTATGTACCAGGAGCTTTAAGTTGTTTTTTGGATATATGTACATGTATGAATGGATATATATATATATATATATATATATATATATATACTCATACTTTTTAGAGATCTTAGAGATCTATATATTTATATTGATTAGACATGTGACATGAATTAGAATGGGTTTTTTTCAAAGGCTTGGTCATTTATTTTTGTCCAATTGTATTTAAATAAATGTGTTCCATGACATGGAATTCTTTATTTAGTTCAAGAATATTTGATTTCATAATTTACATTTGAAAGTCCACTTTGAAAATATGTATGTTAGATCATATATGCTTGATACAAAACCTAACTTGAATTTAAACCTAAATTCCTTTAAATCATCTATTTCCAATTGCATTTTTATGTTGGACATGAAATTCTCTAGTTTTCTTTATTTTTTATGTTACTAATGTGACATTCAATAATTTTAAATGATCATCCATTTTCATATCCTAATCATCACATCCTAATTATTATTTTCACCCTAATCATAATTATCTTCCATAATCATTCTAATTATCCACTTTATATTAATCATACCCAATAATCCAATCCATAGATCATGTCTCTAATCCATCCTATCTCATTCTAATCATCACATCTAATTCATCCATTTAATCCTAATTATTCCATCTTAATCATCCATCATCATCCTTAATCCCCATCCTTCACCATCATCTTAATCTAATTTCACATTGTCAACCTAATCCCATCCTAATCAAATCCTAATATAATCCATCTATCCTCATCCAAAATATAATCATTTATTATCCATCTAGATCCATCTTAACCATACATGTCCAATCTCCATTCTTAATAAAAAATCATCACTTGAACATCAAAATTTGGTTAAGATCTCAATCTCATTCATAGATCATATTAGATCCTTTCGTCATCACCCAAATCTTTCATCTAGGGACCTTATCCTTAATCCACTATCATCCATTTCAAATCTAATCTCCTAATTGAAAATCAAGACATTAATTTGATTTCATCTTTAATCCAAACTTGCTTAAGAACATTAACCTATCTTAAGTATAGCTATCAAATCCAATCAACTCTTGCTTAGGAACATTAGCCTACTAGGTTACAAGTATAGAGAATCAACCTTAATCAAATCAAATCATTTTGAGGTCTTGAAAATTGATCCCAATCCTAATCCCATCCTCCATATCCATCCTCATAATTTATTCTTCTAATCACCCACCTTGTCCTAATCATTAGGTATATATTATCCAAGATCTATATAAGCATTACATAAAATTTATTTTCTTTCATTTAGAGTAGTAACCATGATTTTCTATAACTTTTGGTATACATAACTTAAACCAACATCATTTTGTGAATGCTAGATTGTATGGGTTATTTTGGATTGGTCTTTCTTGTTCATCTTGGTGCATTGGAGTATTCATTGTAGTGAATCATAGTGATCTGGTGTTTGGGGTGCTTGAGATAGCTATATTTTCACATCAATACTTGTTTACCATGTATTGCTTGAGATCACATGTAAAGGTATATTTAGTAATTATATATATGGATTGATAAATTTTTAATATCTAGAATTGTCATGTGGATCTAGAAACAGTTTATATTATGTGCATAACTTGAGATTTAAATATCAATTTCCAATTGCATAAATGTTCCATGGAATTCTTAAGTTCAAGAATAGAAATTTGATTTCATTTATAGTCATCTCCACTTATAGCTCATCATCTAGATCACTTTCTTTGCATGGACAATAAAATTCATGTGTATTAGATTATATGAAATTCTTAAGTTCACTTGAATATATTTGATTTCATTTACATTCAACTAGACACAAGTATAGCTCATCATCTAGTTCAATAATTTTTTACATGCACATTCAAATTCATGTGTATTAGATTATATAGAATTCTTAAGTTCATGTATAGTATGATATATGCACAATTTACATATAACCTATAGTGACTTTAAAAATGAACATTTAGAGCTAAGATTTTAGGTTATCGGATCTATTTCCAATTACATTTTTATGTTCCACTTAAATATAGCATTAATCTCTAACATATTTGCATTCAAATTTTTCTATATTTCTTGACCTATTTATTTATACAAATTCATTTCTAATTAAAATTAATTATACATGTCCATCTTTTTAAATTTACAAATAGCAACCATTAGATACTCCAACATTTTGATTTCATGATGTAAATAGATGTACAATGTAAGTGTGAAAAAACCATTTAAATAAATTTAAATAAAGGTACAAACTTGTTAAATAAATAAAACCATAATAATATGCACGATGTAAATATATGTAACAAGTGTTCAAACCATAATAATATGTATAAAAAACCTATTCAAACAATAAAACATAAATGTATGAATGTGATGTAAATAACAAGTATCTAGATACCATCAAACATAAATGTATGTAATGTGATCTACATAAATCATAAAAAGTGTCTCCAACATAATAATATGATCTCAAACCATAATATTGTAAAACATCTCAAAGAGATGGATATCTAGTATGAATAGAATCATCAAATATCTGGCTTGATCTCTCCCTCAATCTATGGCCCGATATCTCCCTCGATCCATGAACCAATCCCTCTCCCGAGTCATGTCCTGAGCCTCATCCCAAGCCCTATATGTGTTCAAGTACACACATGTTTAAACTTAATTTTAAAATAGATGTATATATATATGTGTGTGTACATATATGTAAAATTATCTAAATTTACAATGTACAAGTTCAATGTGTTCAAAATTACATCATGTAATTAAATTTTTTATTATTTAAATGTACCTCAGTTGTATACTACACAGGATCGCCATCATGTGCCAAATTTCCAAAGTCTGACAAATCACCATATTGCTTAAAATTTTTAAGTACACAATTTCAATCAGGAGTTAAACAAATAGACTTAAAAATACATTGCATGTATACACACATAATTTTTTAGAACACAATTATATATATATATATATATATATATATATATATATATATATATAAACTATTCAAGTACCTATTGTGCTTGCTCGACGGCTCTACCAATGTCACTAAGATCATGAGAATGTAGATACACAGTAGGGGGATTTGTAGCATGTATAGTGTTAGTGGCAAAAAGAAGCTGACTATATGTACCATGGACAAGATCAAGTGCCACAGTAACCTCAACATGATCTGTAACATCTTGACATCTTGGACAAGCTAAAGGATCAATAGAAACATGATGCGAATGGGATCTTGTAGGCTGATGTTGAATATCCTCTACAGTTTCTACCTCGTGACTCATATGTGTACCAGTATATCATTGTCTAATAAAGTCCCATACATGGTCAAGAGAGATCCCATGATCCTCACTGATGACTTGATATGCTAATAGTAAATCCAAAACTGAGACTCTACACAGGGTGCTGCCACAATAGTGGTTTACACTTTCTAGGAGATCTTGATTTTTGTTGAAATCACATATTTTTAGAAAATATAATGATTTAGCCTTGAAAAGTTCCATTTAAAAGATTCTCATTGAAGAGGATTTTATCAAAACACCTTATACCAATCCCCCTTGGATATAACCCTGCTAGTTTTAAACCATACCTATAATAGAGTCTCTTATACACCTATCAAAATGCTGATAAAAAACACTTTTGATTTACCTTTTGGGGGATCAAATGAATTCTTTTAAAATTTTATTTGTGCAGTTTTAGTCCTTATTATAAGCTTCCAAAAAGTATAATGTTAATTAAATTTAATTTGATTATTATATTTACTTTATTCCTTTGTGAAAATGTAGGTTTCACCAAAAGAGTTTTCCTATTGCGCACATGTGGAAAACAGGAAGATTATCAAAAGAAAATTGAAATATGAGGCACCAAATATTGGAGAGTCCTTGAGATCCAATAAAAAATAAAAATTGAATTTCAATACATAAAAAAAAGCAATACATTATACAAATTCAATCTATGTCTGAATTGTAATTAGTTTGACTTCGAAACTTGATTAAGGAAAAAATATTTAATAAAACACTATCTAACCAAGTGTAAGTACTAGGTATTAGAGTTCAAAATATAAATTCAAAAGAATTATAAGTTTATCCTTCATGGAAAAAAAATTATGCATTATACGGTGAGTGCCACTTTTTAAAAATGTTGTTTTATGAAAAAAACTAGTTTTTGAGGGAGATGGAAAAAGCAGTGCAATCTGATTCCAAAAATTTTGAAAAAATATATTTAGAATATATAGACAAAATGACATGAAAATATGGTTTGCATCATCTTCAAATTCTTCATGGTTTAGCTGCTATAGGTTCCCGAAAGTGAAGATTTAGTTAGAAAAAAATATTTTAGTGTCGAGTTTGGCCAAAAATTGTAAACCACTATTGTGGGATCACCTCACATATTACATAGAGTCATTTGGGTCATTTGCTTGAAATTTGAAGGAATAGGTAGATCGACATGAATAAATGGATCATAAGATGCAGATGTGGCCTCGGTGGGAGGAAGGCTAATCCATGGGGGTGATAAGTATCTACCAACTCCATCAGATGACATCTGGTCGATCTTTGTTGTAATAGAGGCAATGTTATCAAAAATATGGGATCAAGTGAATCCTGTTGTTGCCTCCCCTGTTGCTACCAATTCCAATTTTTTGGTAAAACCAAAAGGGTTGGGACAACTAATGCCCTCTTGGTCATAGGTGGTGGTAAATCTAAATGTCGAAACTATGGTTTGTTAGAAAAATGACCATTACCTTGGCCAGCATGCTTAGGATAATATTTGTAGTTCACATCTATATGCAAATGAAATTCTACATATAATTGTTTGAAAAATTATTGTGGTAGCTCATCATTGTGAGGCCATTTATGATATGCTACCAACCATCTAGGGTATATGAATGGCACAACAAGAGGATCTACACACCTTGTAACCACATATCCTTTAATTATATTTTATCCTCTATAATGAGGGAACATGGTTAACACATTTTCACTTGAAACTAATTTGGCAACTTCTCTCCATTTTGTTGAGCCAGTAATAGTCCTAGAAAGAGACAAATAAAACTACTCAATCTTGATCTCATCATAAGGATTGTATGATCAAATTGTCTTGATCATTCGATAAATCTCCTCTCTAATAGTAAGTAATCTATCTCAATTAGCCAAATTGGGTGAGTTGTGAATTGTTTGCTCTAAACATTTTAGAGCATTGTCTAATCTAGCAATACTATCCTGATATAAATTTCTCCTAGCTTGAGCATCTTGCTCAAAATGGGGGGAATGGTGAGATCCCTCATCGGCCATGATATATCTATCTGTATATGTAAATCTAGAGATCTGCATATCATTAAAACAAAATATATATGATGTTAAACAAATTTAAATCAAATTTCAAAACTAAAATATTTTTAACTTTAAATATTTCTAATGAGATAGTTCAAGTTATATCTATCTCTATATTCAATAGTTCACCTTCTATAACAACTTAGATAACATAAGAAATTTGACAACTCCAAAGAGACCTCACCTATGTGTGCCATGTGCATGTATATATACATGCATGTGTGGTACATGCATGACACATGCAGTGTATGTGTATGTGATATATATATGTGTGTGTGTATGTGTGCATGTACATGTGCATACACATGGTGGTATGTGAGAGCATATATACATACATGTACAATAGTACATGACATACGTATATACATTTTAAAATGTGTACATGAATATATATATATATATATGTATGATGCACATGTAGCTATTATTACACATACATACTAAGCACATACACATATGTATGTACACATGAAATACAATACACATAATATATGCACATATGACACACATACATGCATAGTTACGCATACACACAATGCATGACACACACACAAGTGATAATACATATATACACACATTACGTACACACATACATATGTACATGATGGGGTGTATTATATATGTACATGCCATTATTACACACATATGTGTATTTGAAGGAGGGATAGTATGTACACATGCACATACACATATATGTATATACATACATGTATTACATGGAAGGAATCTGTAGAAAATTTAAAGTTTCAACCTGGGCTTGAGAAATGTGGGGAATTTAGGAAATTTAATGTATACATGTACATACACATGTACACATGAATTTTCATATATGTGTACACATACATGTATGTACACTCAAGTACATACATGTATGTATACATATACATACATACATACATACGTATACATATATATGTACATGTATGTACACACATACACACATGTAAGGTGAAAGTATATCATGTGCATCCTTCACAATATAAATGTTTGCGTTTCAATGTTTGTGTTTTTTATAAAGGTTTTGAAACTATAATTGTTGTCCCTTTTCACTTAGAAAGTTTCAATGTTAAGATCTAATGAATTTGTTTTAACAATGTAAATTATTTTTGGATATGAGTATGAGGAAGACCCTACGAGAGACAATTTGAAGAGGCATCTTACTTGTGTTGGGATTAGGGATAGAAAGCTCGAGTTAAAAAATAAAACAAGTTGAAGATCTCTAAAGGGGATCAAATGGTTAGAATGTTGAGAGGTAAATTTTTATCTACTAGATATAAACTAAAATTGTTCAACAAGTTCCAAAGAGAGAACTTTCTATGAAAGAGTTTTACCACCTCAGTATAAATGCAAGTCATGTTGGGTTGTCAGAGAAGCAAATTTCTAATTATGTAAATTTGTCATCTCATCATATCCCTTTAGGTTAAAATCCAACTTTCGCCAAATGCAATAAGGATCACAAAAACATAAGAGTGGATTCCATCGATGAAATCCATAACCAAATATATAAGGGGCTAAACAAGTTGTAAATTTAGTTGATCTAATAGAATGAAATTTTAGACACATATTCAATGCAGGAATGAAAGAAGATCAACAAATTTTCCCCACGCATAAGTATTATGATCTTTATCATTAGAATATGTTAATTACTCAGCAATAGAGACTTGTTGTCTTCATTGCGTATGATATGCTTGGAGGGCTTGCTGTCAGAAGGTAGAAATTGTTTGGTATCTATGGCCTTTTGTCAAATTGTCTCCTTTCCAATTTGTCAAGGTTTATTTGATAGGATGGGACAAATTCCATTTTAAGTTAGCTATAAGATTTGTATTTCTATAGGGATTGTTATGGTGTACTTAGGTTCATCATGGAAAGTGGTGTTAAGGGTTGTGAGGTGCTTTCCTTTCCTATATCAAATCACTTTATATTTTTACCATGTAGGGGCTTTTCACTATTTTCTAGGTAAGTGTTTACTAGTGGGATTTAATGATCAGGCAATAACTTTTAGGTTATAGTAAATGAAAAAATTAGGGCACAACGTGAAAAATCAATGAATTTTAAGGATGGATATATGATATCTTCAAGTCAACCAATCAATAAATACATCGATAAGGCAGTGTAACATGTTCTTTAGTGTCAGGTAAAAGATTTTAACAGTTTTTTAAGCCTTTGCTTGTTGGGAAAAGCTACAAATATTTTCTAGATAAGCAAAGATATGAAATTTACATAATTTGAAAAGTAATATGTAATAAAAAGATACCTTAGGTATAGCATACACGAATTAGATACCTTTTCCCTGATTGGATTTTCTCATACATTAATCCTTAATTACTATTGCATATCTACAGTAAAATGTCTAGGTTGGTTTAATATAAGAATTTTGTCTTTTAACAGAGGTAGTTGGAAATGCTATTTCCAACTGGATGTAATTTGTGAAGTGTCTTCTTTATGATATATAATTTGAAAGCAAGTTTATGCAAGAAAAATGAATTACAAATGTTATGAATTTTTGTGTAGGGTGTCCTTGGAATTAAAGTGAAAATAATGTTGGATTGGGATCCCAAGGGAAAGCAGGGTCCCATGAGGCCACTTCCATACTTGGTTACCATTCACACTCCTAAAGAAGAGGAGGAATTTTCCATCAATGAAAGTTTTGCGTATGAAAAATTCACATTTGGTTATTGGATATTTTTGTGATCCATCGTCAAGATGTAGAGAGCAAGAGAAGTGATCTAAAAGATAAATGGAAAAGATTTTACACAATCAAATCCAGAAATATCCAACATAGACTGTGGAAATTTAATGTCTTTAGTTTCACATTTATTACATCATTGTTGAGGAAGAGAATATTTCCAGGAGACTTCTATTTTTATATATAGACAAAATATGTTTGAGAATTACTAAAAATGGTTTCAATGATGATTGCAAGCCTTCTCCTAGGGCCATAAATTTTCCACTTATAGTGATTTGAAACTTGCAAATGAAGTAATAAACAGGCAATTGGTTGGATTTTTCATTTAGATTACAACTGCACAGTTAGTTTTTTTTTATACTATAAGCTTTTTATCCTCATTTTATTTAGCTTTATGGGAAAGTTATTTTCATTCTATTTAGCGTTTTTCTTTGGGATTTGGACTTTGGAATCTTGAAAGAATTATTTGATTGGAAGGAAAAACAATCACATGTTTCAAATATCAATCTAGTTGATCTTATGGTGGCCACAAATGAGTTCAGCATAGAAAAAATCATATGTACTAGAAGAACTGGCATAATGTATAAGACAACACTTCCAAATGGTTCTCTATTAGCAATCAAAAGGTTGCAACCATCTGCACAAATTGACAACAATTCAAGTCTGAAATGATTACTCTAGGGAAATTGCATCACCAAAATTTGGTTCCACTTCTTGGATACGGTCTTACAAAAGGAGAGAAGCTTCTAGTTTACATGCACATGCCTAATGGAACCTTGTATGAAAAATTCCATGTTTTTGAGTGAAATGGTAATGGTATAGATTGGCCCAAAAGGCTAAAAATAGTTATTGGTGCAGCCAGAGGATTGGCTTGGCTTCATCATAGCTGCAATCCTAGGGTTATTCATCACAATGTACGTTCTAGTTACATATTATTGAATGAAGATTATGAACTAAGGATAACTGACTTGGGCTTGCTCGGTTGTTGAATCCTGTAGATACCCATCTTAGCACATTTTTCAATGGTGATTTTGGAAATTTGGGTTATGTAGCACTAGAATAAATGCACACTTTGGTTACCACTATGGCTTTCAAAGGTTCTCTGTGTGACTCACAACCAAAACCCCAAATTTTCATTTCTATAAACTAGAAAGACCCATATTTCTAGTTCACCATAGCAAATTTTCTACACAGTTTAAATCATTTAAAATGTTAAAGCCAAAAAAATTCTTTGTAACTTCATGGTGTAGCAAGGGTTTTAATCAAACACATTCACCTACTCCACCAAGAAACAAAATGAAGAACAAAATTTTCCATCTATTATTCCTCAATACAAATCACAAAAAAATATGCATTTCTTTCATGGAAATCACAAACACCCATATTGCTACACAGTTTGGCCAATAAAACAACCAAAAAACATCATTAATTCATAAATCACATAAACCCTAACTCAAACACCAATTCCTTTACCTGCCAATATAGCTCACAAAACTTGTAGCATAAGGAAAAATGAAGTGGAACCTGGGTATTTATCGGTTGTTGGGTTATTTCCACTTCAACTGACGAGCTCTCACCACAAACCGTTTCACCCGAACATGCAAAATGGTCAGGATCTATGATTTATTTTATTTTATTATCCATGTTTTGGTCAGTACCTTTTTGGTCAAGTGGCTTTTAGTCAAAACCATTCTAACCAGAAAAGGTACTATCACATCGATGCCATGTCACTGCCCTGTGGATTTGACTGAAACCAACTCGGCTAAAAATGTATTGGTCAAAGATAATTCGCTTAGATTATTATTATTATTTTGGCTAAAAGTGTCACATAGGTTTGTGCTTTTACCCAAACAATATCCACCAACACCCAAGCCAAAACTATAGTCCCCATAGAAATAGCCATAACCAAAATAACCAAAGTTTCCAAAGGAGGAACTTTAAATATTAAAGGACAAATCAACCTTGGAACATAAGAACCAAAAATGGGGGAGTTCCTAACACCCTATACAATACAAATGTATTTGATAATTTTATGGAAACTTAACAATAAATGGAAAATTCCATAAAAATTTAAATCACATAGAGGCTAACTACCCAGAAGTGCAAAGTATGTCAAAAATCATGTAGGTAAATTCATCATCTATGTTTTCAGAGAACATGAATACCATGATGGTGGATTCATATTCTTTAGTCATGAAGGGAGTCAAGGCTAGTTTTTGGAAGAGGAAGAATTTAAATTCCCATTCAAAAAAGAAAATGAGCCATAGAATACACATTTCAACAAGGGAGGAATAAGTATAACCTAAGGAATAAATGTGAACCTCTCACTAATGGAATTCATCCAAAATATGGTCCTACTCCACTAGAACCACACATAAACAATAATCCAATAGCTCCAAAACTCTTGTCATGCATGCAAAAAAGTGTAATGCTATAAAAGAAAAAACATTTTTTATCTATGAAATGTTACGAAGTTATCCCAATTAGAATGAGGCATTATTCAAGTTCCTTGACAACCCTCAAATTGGACCCATTAGTTGTCCTCAAAAGGATAAAGGTCAAACTTTGAGTTCTTCTGAAAAATGGTGTTGAAAACAAGGTGAAGGAAAGCTACAATATGAACCTATGCAAGTGAATTCATATCTAAAAATCACAAAAAACATGTGATTATAACATACATCACAATATAAAAAATCAAAAAATAAAATGTGACAATAGACTTATGTTGAGAAACACTTTCAGGAAAAAACTCCACATGAGAAGAGAGGGAAATTATATTATTAATCTTCAAATAATAGTGCACAATAATACAATTCACTATTGATCTATGATCAGCCTGGTAACACCCTGTTACCTGCAAGAACTCAATATGAAACTACCATCTCATGGCTCTGGAATTCATAGAAATTATGGGAGGTAAAACTATGAATGGTAAACCAAAAAAAGAGGCACAAAACAACCTGAAAAAATCCACGCCCCTCTTCATAGGAAAATAAATAATAAAATATTAATTAGAAATTCAAGACTCCCACATGGGAACCTAACCCATAGCCTATTCAACTCCTTTCTTTCTAGATGCTCTAGTGACCTTTCCGCTCCCTAATGGAACACCAACAAACACCTTTTCTTCTCCAATCTTGGGCACCCATCAAAGGAATTTCATATTCCATTTTATATGCCTAGGAAATATTCCTTATCCATATTTTATGTGTAACCTCCATCAAAATTAATCATCTCTTTAAAATATAATTACAACTTGCCAAAATTTAATATTTTTCTCTCATGTCCCCTGTAACACATTCCAAAGAATGTGGAGACATACAAATGGCATCGGATTACAAGGTTAATGTCACCTTTTCCTAACATTCTCCCACTTGAAATTATACATTGTAATTACATCCAAGAGATACAAAACATAAAATCAAGTATACTAATCAAGGCCCATGGCCTTCCTACAACAAGAGAGCTTAACCATGGTTAGTGGCTTCATAAGAGAATCTACAACATTATCCAAAGTGTCAAACTTTTATATAAAAACCTTACCTTTTTCAACCATCTCTCGCAAAAAGTGATATTGAATATCGACATGCTTTGTATGAGTATGATACATAG
>VDFB02373365.1:103363253-103485284 GCA_007258455.2 Sequoia sempervirens | reverse complement strand
TGTGTGTATGTGTGTATGTACATGTGCATACATACATATGTATATATATATACATACATGTACACATGTACATGACATATGTATATACATTTAAATGTATGCATGAATATATATATATATATATGTACATGCACATGTACATATACATACATACTCAAGTACATACATACATATGTATGTACATACATAAATACACATATACACATATATGCATTATACATACACACATACACATGTATATACATGCATACATACATGCATACACACATACACATGTATATAATACATATATACATACACATGTACACACACATATATGTACACATACACACATGTATGTGCATATATGTACATACATACATACACACATATGTGCATATATATGTATGTACACATGTACATACACATATGTATACATACATGTACACATGGTGAACTAGAAATTTGGGGTTTTCAATTTTGGGTTTATAGAAATGTAAATTTAGGAAATTTAATGTATACATGTACATACACATGTACACATGAATTTTCATATATGTGTACACATACATGTATGTACACTCAAGTACATACATGTATGTATACATATACATACATACATACATACGTATACATATATATGTACATGTATGTACACACATACACACATGTAAGGTGAAAGTATATCATGTGCATCCTTCACAATATAAATGTTTGCGTTTCAATGTTTGTGTTTTTTATAAAGGTTTTGAAACTATAATTGTTGTCCCTTTTCACTTAGAAAGTTTCAATGTTAAGATCTAATGAATTTGTTTTAACAATGTAAATTATTTTTGGATATGAGTATGAGGAAGACCCTACGAGAGACAATTTGAAGAGGCATCTTACTTGTGTTGGGATTAGGGATAGAAAGCTCGAGTTAAAAAATAAAACAAGTTGAAGATCTCTAAAGGGGATCAAATGGTTAGAATGTTGAGAGGTAAATTTTTATCTACTAGATATAAACTAAAATTGTTCAACAAGTTCCAAAGAGAGAACTTTCTATGAAAGAGTTTTACCACCTCAGTATAAATGCAAGTCATGTTGGGTTGTCAGAGAAGCAAATTTCTAATTATGTAAATTTGTCATCTCATCATATCCCTTTAGGTTAAAATCCAACTTTCGCCAAATGCAATAAGGATCACAAAAACATAAGAGTGGATTCCATCGATGAAATCCATAACCAAATATATAAGGGGCTAAACAAGTTGTAAATTTAGTTGATCTAATAGAATGAAATTTTAGACACATATTCAATGCAGGAATGAAAGAAGATCAACAAATTTTCCCCACGCATAAGTATTATGATCTTTATCATTAGAATATGTTAATTACTCAGCAATAGAGACTTGTTGTCTTCATTGCGTATGATATGCTTGGAGGGCTTGCTGTCAGAAGGTAGAAATTGTTTGGTATCTATGGCCTTTTGTCAAATTGTCTCCTTTCCAATTTGTCAAGGTTTATTTGATAGGATGGGACAAATTCCATTTTAAGTTAGCTATAAGATTTGTATTTCTATAGGGATTGTTATGGTGTACTTAGGTTCATCATGGAAAGTGGTGTTAAGGGTTGTGAGGTGCTTTCCTTTCCTATATCAAATCACTTTATATTTTTACCATGTAGGGGCTTTTCACTATTTTCTAGGTAAGTGTTTACTAGTGGGATTTAATGATCAGGCAATAACTTTTAGGTTATAGTAAATGAAAAAATTAGGGCACAACGTGAAAAATCAATGAATTTTAAGGATGGATATATGATATCTTCAAGTCAACCAATCAATAAATACATCGATAAGGCAGTGTAACATGTTCTTTAGTGTCAGGTAAAAGATTTTAACAGTTTTTTAAGCCTTTGCTTGTTGGGAAAAGCTACAAATATTTTCTAGATAAGCAAAGATATGAAATTTACATAATTTGAAAAGTAATATGTAATAAAAAGATACCTTAGGTATAGCATACACGAATTAGATACCTTTTCCCTGATTGGATTTTCTCATACATTAATCCTTAATTACTATTGCATATCTACAGTAAAATGTCTAGGTTGGTTTAATATAAGAATTTTGTCTTTTAACAGAGGTAGTTGGAAATGCTATTTCCAACTGGATGTAATTTGTGAAGTGTCTTCTTTATGATATATAATTTGAAAGCAAGTTTATGCAAGAAAAATGAATTACAAATGTTATGAATTTTTGTGTAGGGTGTCCTTGGAATTAAAGTGAAAATAATGTTGGATTGGGATCCCAAGGGAAAGCAGGGTCCCATGAGGCCACTTCCATACTTGGTTACCATTCACACTCCTAAAGAAGAGGAGGAATTTTCCATCAATGAAAGTTTTGCGTATGAAAAATTCACATTTGGTTATTGGATATTTTTGTGATCCATCGTCAAGATGTAGAGAGCAAGAGAAGTGATCTAAAAGATAAATGGAAAAGATTTTACACAATCAAATCCAGAAATATCCAACATAGACTGTGGAAATTTAATGTCTTTAGTTTCACATTTATTACATCATTGTTGAGGAAGAGAATATTTCCAGGAGACTTCTATTTTTATATATAGACAAAATATGTTTGAGAATTACTAAAAATGGTTTCAATGATGATTGCAAGCCTTCTCCTAGGGCCATAAATTTTCCACTTATAGTGATTTGAAACTTGCAAATGAAGTAATAAACAGGCAATTGGTTGGATTTTTCATTTAGATTACAACTGCACAGTTAGTTTTTTTTTATACTATAAGCTTTTTATCCTCATTTTATTTAGCTTTATGGGAAAGTTATTTTCATTCTATTTAGCGTTTTTCTTTGGGATTTGGACTTTGGAATCTTGAAAGAATTATTTGATTGGAAGGAAAAACAATCACATGTTTCAAATATCAATCTAGTTGATCTTATGGTGGCCACAAATGAGTTCAGCATAGAAAAAATCATATGTACTAGAAGAACTGGCATAATGTATAAGACAACACTTCCAAATGGTTCTCTATTAGCAATCAAAAGGTTGCAACCATCTGCACAAATTGACAACAATTCAAGTCTGAAATGATTACTCTAGGGAAATTGCATCACCAAAATTTGGTTCCACTTCTTGGATACGGTCTTACAAAAGGAGAGAAGCTTCTAGTTTACATGCACATGCCTAATGGAACCTTGTATGAAAAATTCCATGTTTTTGAGTGAAATGGTAATGGTATAGATTGGCCCAAAAGGCTAAAAATAGTTATTGGTGCAGCCAGAGGATTGGCTTGGCTTCATCATAGCTGCAATCCTAGGGTTATTCATCACAATGTACGTTCTAGTTACATATTATTGAATGAAGATTATGAACTAAGGATAACTGACTTGGGCTTGCTCGGTTGTTGAATCCTGTAGATACCCATCTTAGCACATTTTTCAATGGTGATTTTGGAAATTTGGGTTATGTAGCACTAGAATAAATGCACACTTTGGTTACCACTATGGCTTTCAAAGGTTCTCTGTGTGACTCACAACCAAAACCCCAAATTTTCATTTCTATAAACTAGAAAGACCCATATTTCTAGTTCACCATAGCAAATTTTCTACACAGTTTAAATCATTTAAAATGTTAAAGCCAAAAAAATTCTTTGTAACTTCATGGTGTAGCAAGGGTTTTAATCAAACACATTCACCTACTCCACCAAGAAACAAAATGAAGAACAAAATTTTCCATCTATTATTCCTCAATACAAATCACAAAAAAATATGCATTTCTTTCATGGAAATCACAAACACCCATATTGCTACACAGTTTGGCCAATAAAACAACCAAAAAACATCATTAATTCATAAATCACATAAACCCTAACTCAAACACCAATTCCTTTACCTGCCAATATAGCTCACAAAACTTGTAGCATAAGGAAAAATGAAGTGGAACCTGGGTATTTATCGGTTGTTGGGTTATTTCCACTTCAACTGACGAGCTCTCACCACAAACCGTTTCACCCGAACATGCAAAATGGTCAGGATCTATGATTTATTTTATTTTATTATCCATGTTTTGGTCAGTACCTTTTTGGTCAAGTGGCTTTTAGTCAAAACCATTCTAACCAGAAAAGGTACTATCACATCGATGCCATGTCACTGCCCTGTGGATTTGACTGAAACCAACTCGGCTAAAAATGTATTGGTCAAAGATAATTCGCTTAGATTATTATTATTATTTTGGCTAAAAGTGTCACATAGGTTTGTGCTTTTACCCAAACAATATCCACCAACACCCAAGCCAAAACTATAGTCCCCATAGAAATAGCCATAACCAAAATAACCAAAGTTTCCAAAGGAGGAACTTTAAATATTAAAGGACAAATCAACCTTGGAACATAAGAACCAAAAATGGGGGAGTTCCTAACACCCTATACAATACAAATGTATTTGATAATTTTATGGAAACTTAACAATAAATGGAAAATTCCATAAAAATTTAAATCACATAGAGGCTAACTACCCAGAAGTGCAAAGTATGTCAAAAATCATGTAGGTAAATTCATCATCTATGTTTTCAGAGAACATGAATACCATGATGGTGGATTCATATTCTTTAGTCATGAAGGGAGTCAAGGCTAGTTTTTGGAAGAGGAAGAATTTAAATTCCCATTCAAAAAAGAAAATGAGCCATAGAATACACATTTCAACAAGGGAGGAATAAGTATAACCTAAGGAATAAATGTGAACCTCTCACTAATGGAATTCATCCAAAATATGGTCCTACTCCACTAGAACCACACATAAACAATAATCCAATAGCTCCAAAACTCTTGTCATGCATGCAAAAAAGTGTAATGCTATAAAAGACAAAAAAAAAAAAAAAAACATTTTTTATCTATGAAATGTTACGAAGTTATCCCAATTAGAATGAGGCATTATTCAAGTTCCTTGACAACCCTCAAATTGGACCCATTAGTTGTCCTCAAAAGGATAAAGGTCAAACTTTGAGTTCTTCTGAAAAATGGTGTTGAAAACAAGGTGAAGGAAAGCTACAATATGAACCTATGCAAGTGAATTCATATCTAAAAATCACAAAAAACATGTGATTATAACATACATCACAATATAAAAAATCAAAAAATAAAATGTGACAATAGACTTATGTTGAGAAACACTTTCAGGAAAAAACTCCACATGAGAAGAGAGGGAAATTATATTATTAATCTTCAAATAATAGTGCACAATAATACAATTCACTATTGATCTATGATCAGCCTGGTAACACCCTGTTACCTGCAAGAACTCAATATGAAACTACCATCTCATGGCTCTGGAATTCATAGAAATTATGGGAGGTAAAACTATGAATGGTAAACCAAAAAAAGAGGCACAAAACAACCTGAAAAAATCCACGCCCCTCTTCATAGGAAAATAAATAATAAAATATTAATTAGAAATTCAAGACTCCCACATGGGAACCTAACCCATAGCCTATTCAACTCCTTTCTTTCTAGATGCTCTAGTGACCTTTCCGCTCCCTAATGGAACACCAACAAACACCTTTTCTTCTCCAATCTTGGGCACCCATCAAAGGAATTTCATATTCCATTTTATATGCCTAGGAAATATTCCTTATCCATATTTTATGTGTAACCTCCATCAAAATTAATCATCTCTTTAAAATATAATTACAACTTGCCAAAATTTAATATTTTTCTCTCATGTCCCCTGTAACACATTCCAAAGAATGTGGAGACATACAAATGGCATCGGATTACAAGGTTAATGTCACCTTTTCCTAACATTCTCCCACTTGAAATTATACATTGTAATTACATCCAAGAGATACAAAACATAAAATCAAGTATACTAATCAAGGCCCATGGCCTTCCTACAACAAGAGAGCTTAACCATGGTTAGTGGCTTCATAAGAGAATCTACAACATTATCCAAAGTGTCAAACTTTTATATAAAAACCTTACCTTTTTCAACCATCTCTCGCAAAAAGTGATATTGAATATCGACATGCTTTGTATGAGTATGATACATAGGATTTTTGGTCAAACAAATAGTACTCAAACTATCACATCTAATCCTCATTGTCCTACAATCAAAACCAATAGGTCATTACCAAGCCTCTATATCCATATCACCTCCTTAGAGGCATGTGTAGCAACCATAAACTCTACTTCAATGGTGGATAAAGAAACTATAGGTTTCCTCTTACTCATCCAACTCACTACACCTCCAAACAAAGTAAATACAAAGCCACTAGAGGACCTTCGACTATCCAAGTCACCTGCCCAATCTACATCAACAAACCTTTGTATGTCCAATGATTTTTCCACATCATTTGTACCATGATAAACCAAATAGTAATCAGAAGTACCTTGCAAATATTTAAACACCCTCATAACAAAAGTCCAATGCTCTCTACTAGGTTTAGACATAAACCTGCTTAGAACTCTCATTTCTTGGGCTATTTCTGGTCTAGTGCAAACCATTGTATACATAAAACTACCAACACCACTAGCTTAAGGAATCATAGACATATCCTCAAAATCATCATTAGAATTAGGACACATAACTAAGCTCAACTTAGTACCAACCGAAAATGGAATACTTACTGGCTTACAATCATACATATTAAACCTTTGTAAAATGGTATCAACATACTTACTCTGACTTAACCAAAGATTTTTGTGAACTCGATCTCTACTAATCTCCATCCCAAGAATATATTTTGCAGCCCCCAAGCCCTTCATATCAAATTTGCTAGAAATTTGTGTCTTGAGCTCACTAATCATCACCTTGCAATTACCAATAAACACCGTGTCATCAACATACAAGACAATAATTAGAATTTGATCATCAATAACCTTAATGTACACACAATGATCCTCCTCACTTCTAAGGAAACCTGACTTCAATGTAAAAATATAAAACTTCTGGTACCACATCCTAGGTGACTATTTCAAACCATGCAAAGATCTCTTCAACCTGCAAACTAATTGTTCTTTTCCTTTCACAAAAAATCTATTAGGCCATCACATATAAAGTTCCTCCTAAAGATTCCCATGTAAGTAATTTAAACATCCATTTTCTCTATCTAAAAATCACAAGTAACAACAATTGATAATAGGAATCTAATAGAGGTTAATATAGCAATTAGGAGAGAAAATTTCACCAAAATCAATTTCATCTCTCTAGGAGTAGCCGTTAGCCACTAATCTAGCCGTGTACTACTCTAATCAACCATTTTCTCTAGATTTTTTTTAAAATACCCACTTGTATCCAATGGGCTTCCTTCCTTTGGGAAAAATAACAAGATCCTAGGTGTCACAACTATCCAAAGCCATCATCTCCTCTTGCATGGCCTACAAACAAAACTCGCTTTCCTCCTAAGAGAGAGCCTCCCTATATGATCTAAGTTCATCATCAATACCCAATAAAGAAAATACACAATGCTAATCTGATGGGTTATACTTGTAAACTATATTTTGTTGCCTTGTGGACCTTTGCAAGGTAGGAGTAATGGGATCTACATGTTCTTCTTTTGTGCGCTCATCCTACACATCCTTTGAATTATTTGAACCCTCTTCTTCTTCTCCATCCTTAGATCCATCTGATTATTCTTCCACATGTGCATATTCCTTCTTCTTAGTCTTTATCTTGAAGTGTAATTTCCTTATCTTTCTCCCTTGGTTGTTCTTCACTTGAGTAAGCTCTTAAATCCTTGAAAATCACATCTCTAAAAAAGATTATTTTATAGGTTAGAGGATTTCAAATCTTATAACCTTTTACATTCTTGCCATAGCCAATGAAGATGCATTTCTGAGCTTTTGGATCCAATTTAGATCACTTCTCTTGAGGAACATGTACAAAATCCTCACAACCAAAGACCCTTAAGTTTGAAATAGAAGGATTTCAACCTATCCACACTTCATAAGGAGTTTTATGAACAAGAGTTGAACAAGGAGATCTATTAATCAAATAATAATTAGTACCAACCACTTCTACCCATATGAATTTATCAATCTTAGCACCAATAAATATGCTTCTACCTCTTTCCATCAAGGTTTGGTTCATTCTATCTACTACCCCATTTTTTTGGGGAGTGTATGGAGTAGTCTTCTATCGAACAATACTTGAATGCTTACAGAACTCATCAAATTCCCTAGAAAAATATTCACCCCTATTGTTAGATCTAAGCACTTTTATCTTATAATTTGATTGTTTCTCAAATAAGACCTTAAATTACTTAAACTTAGTGAGAACTTCATATTTAGAATGCATAAAATAAATCCTTGTGTATCTTGAGACATCATCAATAAAAGAGACATAATATCAGGATTTACCCAAAGAGTCAACATCCACTGGTCCACATACATCCAAATGAATGATTTCTAATAATATCTTTTCCTTATTAGTTCCATTATGAAATGAATATATCTATTATGTTTATCAAACACAAAATGCTTGTAGAAATCATTTTTACTAACAGAATAATCAGAAATATCGTTAACCAACTTTTTATTAAGAATGGTTTTAAGAAATTTTTCACCAATGTGACCCAATCTATAGTGCCACAATATATATGCATTTTTAGTGATAGTTACATTGGAAGAGTTACATAAATTAGAGGCATTTATCGTAAAAAAAATCCCTATATGAGATCATACAACTATCACCAAACTCCCTCCTACCAACCTTCAACTAGAATTGTCAAATGTCACATGCATTCCAAAATCATTCAACTTGGATGTTGAAAGCAAATTTCTCACAAGTCCTAGAATATGTAAAACATTATCAAGAGATTTATTCCTCCCATTAGTAAAATACAACTTTACCTTTCCTTTACCAACAATCTTCTTAGTGTTGTTATCACCAAGGAAAACATCTCCCCCATCATATGCTTTGTAAGAAGTAAACCACTCCTTGTGAGGAGTCATGCGGTAGGAGCAACATAAATCAATAAGCCAAGCATCATCACTAATAGAGTTAGCTAAAATAATAAAAGCATTAGAATCATTATCAGAGGACTTTTCTAGAGGATTTTTCTTTTTCCTACACTCCTTCACATGCCCTCTTTTTCCACAATTTCGACAGTTTACTTTTCTCTTTTTGGGTGTCTTAGAATATTATTTAGATTTATCCCTCTTTTTATCCCCTTTAGGCCCTTTCTCTTTGGACCTTCCTTACACATGCAAGGAATCTTGGGAGCCAGCATTCATATAATTTCTTATCTCCCCTAATAGAAGTATGGAAATCATGTTGTCCATCTTTGGATCTACATTACCACTACTTATGGAAAAAATTAGATTTTCCCAAGATTTGGGTAAAGAACAAAGAAACAAGATGAATTTATCTTCATCTTCTAATTTAACATTTGTCGATGCAAGCTAACTTATATTTAGATTAGAACAATTTAAATGGTTTGCAATAGAATCACCATCTTTCATTTTTAATGAATATAACCATTTTTTGAGATATAAATTGTTAGATAAACTTTTAGTTTGATAAATATCACCTATCCTCTTTCGCAACTTGAATACAATGTCTTCTATGGAGACATTCAAGAGGATAGAATTCATGAGACATAACCATATGGTTTCTCATGCCTTCTTTTCTAACTTTTTCCAATCTTTATCAAACATTATAGCTAGTTTGGTCTCTTGTAAAATTGGCAACCACTAATCCCTCTCTTCAAGGAGATCCTCCATCTTTAGTTTCCTCGTCTCATAGTCTATGCCATTGAATTTCTCAATATTCTAGTGAGAGGTAGAATCCATGGTAAAAAATATTCTTCGCAAATCTACAATATGCCACAAAACAAAGTCTCCCACTACAACCAAGAAACCTTCTAACACTTAAGAAAAAGGTGCCCCTTTCTCAACAAAACCATTTTCTCTAATACCAAATGTTGAAAAGAAGGTGAAAGAAAGCTACAATATGAAATTATGCAAGTGAATTCAGATCTGAAAATCAGATTTCCAAATCATAAATAAACATGTGATTGCAACATACATCACAATATAAAAATTAGCAAACAAAATGTGACACAAAATCATTGCTGTCAACATTGTATTCTAGTATGAAGACCATTGAGTAGATCAGTTTGGATGGCTTGAATATGTTTGAGGATGATTATGAAAGGAAATTTTGCAAGAAGGTTTGATTTGGTGAAAGTGATTGACATGAAAATTGACTATGTCAATATAAGGAATTCTGGTATATAGGACATCCGATTTTTGGGTATGTATTGGTCTACTATATAATTTCTTTCTTTGTGCTTCTAATAATTATGTTGAATGTTAGAGGAATGTAAATCCAGAATTTAATCTTGTTTTGGCTCCTGGTGTTGAAGTTATGAGTGATAGTGTATCAGCTTAATAGTAACAAGCATTTTCTAGTTTAGTGCATATGTTTTGATGGATCTGCACTTCTCCATGGATTGGAATATGGCTTTGTGAAGTTATGGAGATGTTGAAAAGTTTCAGTAGAGTGTTTATTGTTGGGGTTTAGGAGGATGGGAGCAATAAAAATTAACAATTATATGTAGATTAAATAACCTATAAATAAGAATGAAGAATAACACAAAAGAGATCAACAAAGAATTTAACGTGGTTCACCCAATATGGGCTACATCCATAGAAACTCAGTAATCCAATGATCTTATTAACCAGTGCAAAATAGATTACAATCTCATGAACACCATGCCTTAACATACATTTTAGCCACTTATAACAAGCTTTTTGGAACCTTCTATAATTAGGGTTTTACAAGGCCTTTTTTCATTTAACGTGTTAACAAGAAAACCTTGACATGTCAACGGGAAAAAAACTTGACGTATCAGTAGGAAAAAACCTTGACGTGTCAGTGGGAAAACCTTGACGTGTTAACAATTTTTTTTTATGAGTGTATAGTATTTGTATGATAAGTCACCACATACCAACAATCTCCCACTTGGAGACTGATCCTAGATGACACTGTTGAACTTGCAACACCCACTAGATTATAGGTTTGGATGGTTTCTTATGTCCATCATTATCATTCATGAAGGCCAATGGAAACTAATGATGAAATCAATTTCTCTCCTCTAACTACATTTGTCAACACATCTACAGGATTCTCACTTGTGTAAATTTTCTCTAGCTTCAATTGTCCATCGTCCAAAACTAACCGAATGAAGTGGTATTTGAGATGTATGTGCTTAGTTTTTGAATGTAGAGCTGAGTTCTTAGCAAGATGAGCGGCACTTTGGCTATCAATGTACAAAGGGCTATCTTCTTGTTGATTTCCCAATTCCTTCATAAAACATTGTAACCAAATTGTCTCCTTACTAGCTTCTATAGTAGCAACATACTTCGCTTTAGTGGTTGAAAGCGCAACAACCTTTTGCACCCTTGAAATGCAGCTGACTACAATACCTTCTATAGTAAAAACAAACCATGTAGTGCTCATCATGCTATCAATATCACCTATTATATTAGAGTCAACATATTGTTTTAGAGTAGAATTTGTTCCTCCAAAACATAGTTTCTTTGAAGTAGTACATCTTAAATATTAGAAAATCCATTTTACCACATTCCAATGTTCCATTCCTAGATTGTTCATATACCTGCTCACAACTCCCACTACATGTGCAATATCTAGCCTTGTGCATACCATTGCATACATCAAGCTTCCAACTGTTGATGCATATGGTATCTTAGACATTTTGTCTTCCTCCTTTGATGTCTTTGGACATATCTCCTTAGTCAACTTAAAATGACTAGGCAAAGGTGTACTAATTGTTTTTTCATTCTTCATGTTAAACCTTTTCAAGACCTCTACATACTCACTTTGAGACAAAAATAATTTTTTGTTTGTCCTATAACATGTGATCCTCATACCAAGGATTTGTTTTGCTACACCCAAATCCTTCATAGCAAATGAATTTGATAATTTTTTCTTAAGTTCATTAATATGATGCATGTTAGACCCAACAACAAGAATGTCATCAACATAAAGCAACATGATAATATAGCTACCATTACCCAATTTCTTAAAAAAAACACAATAATCAAAATGGGATCTTTTCTAACCTTGTTCAGCCATAAAACTAACAAATTTCAAATACCATTACCGAGGTGCTTGCTTTAGGTCATACAAACTTTTCTTTAACCTGCATTCAAATTCCTCTGTACCCTTGACCTCATATCCCTGTGGTTGCTACATGTATATTTCCTCTTCCAAATCCCCATGGAGAAATGTTGTTTTCACATCTATTTCTTCAAGATGCAAGTCTTCCATAGCCATAAGACTTATAATGGTTCTAATAAAAGTCATCTTTACAACCAGAGAAAATATTTCATCAAAATCTATACCTTTTTTCTATGCAAAAAATTTTACCACGAGTTTGGCCTTATATGTTTTCTTTCCTCCATCTTCTTCCTTCAACCTGTAAACCCACTTATTTTGAAATGCTCTTTTACCTGTAGGAAATTGGACTAAGTCCCAAGTCTAATTTTGCAACAAGGAATCCATTTCCTCTTTCATTCCTAGCTCCCATATCTTTTTCATACTTGCATTACTTCTTCATAACCTTTAGGTTCACCAGAATCAGTTAATAATATAGAATATAATGATGGATAAAATATTTTTGGAGGTCTAGTTATCCTTGTAGAACATCTAACACTTGTAGGAGTCTATGGGATAACTTGTTGATGAGTATCAAGTACCACTGGCATCTTATTTTTTGGAATCTCATCCAACACCACCTATTCCTTTTTGGCCTATTCATGCTTATTTTCCTATGATTGATCCTTATACATGACTTTCTCATTGAATATAGCATCTCTTCTCCTAATGATTTTATAATTTTCATAATCCCATAACCGATAACCAAATTCATCTACTCCATATCCAATTAAGGTAAATTTTTTAGACTTAGCCTCAAGATTGGTTATATTTTCAATATCAACATGGGAAAAATCTTCACAAAAAAAGGTTTTTAGAAATGAATAGTTTACCTTTCTACCCATCCATGCCTTCTCTAGAATGCCACCATTCAAAGGATTTGAAGGTCCCCTATTTATTAAATAAACAACAGTATGTACAACATCTTCCCAAAACTGTAAGGGTAGTCCAAGATGCAATCTCATGCTCCTTGCACATAGCTCCATAATGGTCCTATTCATCCTCTCAGACACACCATTTTCTTGTTGGGTTATAGGAACCATTTTTTTCCTACGAATTCTATTGTATGAACAATAATTTTCAAATTCTCTGCTACAATACTCACCTCCATTATCATATCTGAGGCACTTCAACTTTTTTCCTGTCTCATTCTCAACCAAAGCTTTCAACTTTTTAAAAGTTTCAAATAATTCTAATTTTTTTTTAGGAAATAAACCCATGTTTTCCTAGTTGCATCATCAATAAAAGTAACATAATAGAAAGAGCCACCAAGAGAAGATACCAGAACTAGTCCCCATACATGTGAATGCACAAGCTCTAATTTATCACTCTTCTTCTCTTTCCCAACTTTGAGAAATCAAACTCTTTTCTAATTTCCATAAACACAATTTTCCCAGAACTCCAAGTCAATCTACTTCAAACCTGGTAGAAACTTTTTGGAGTGAAGGATCTTCATCCCTTTCTCACTCATGTGCCCAAGTATATGATGCAACAATTTTGTTTTTGTCCCTATAGCAAGTACTATAATTGTTTTAGTAGCAAATTTTTTTGTTGAAGCTAAGGTAGAATGAGTATTACCAATACACAAATACAATGCACCTACCTTTTCACTTTTAGCTACTACTAATGCACCTTTAGTGACCTTCCAAACTTTTTCTGAAAAGGTAACTATGCAGCCTTCACTGCCTAGTTGTCTTGTAGAAATTAAATTCCTTCTCAAATTTGGAACATGCCTTACCTCTTGTAGCAACCATTCATTTCCATTCTACAACCTGATTTTTATCATTACTTTTCTAACAATCTGACAAGGGTCATCATCACCCAAATATACCTATCCAAAATCACCTAGAACATGATCTACAAAATATTTCTTATGGGGTGTGGCATGAAATGAAGCCTGTGAATCTATTACCCAGGAATCATTAACATTATCTAAACAGTGAATTAAAGTATCATTCAATTTATTAGTTGCAACATTAGTTTCCTTACTATTATCATGTTTTTTGTCTCCCTATTATTCCATTCGAGACCAACAATCCTTCTTCAAGTGTCCTGGATTTCCATAGTGCTAGCAATCCATCTTCCTCTAGATTTAGATCAAACTTTCTTCAACTTCCCTTGTGACTTCCCATGATTTGTAGGGTTTTTTCATATCTCCTTTGTTCTTCCCATTGTTCTTCCCATGTTCTCTATAGTCAAAGAATTATCTGATGTTGAAGTATCAATGTACTTTTCTGTCATATTTCCTCGCTAAGGATAACACCAACATCATCAATTTTTAATGTATTTGAACCAAAGACAGAGTTACTTACAACCATTACCTAGTTATTCTAGCTTTCTGGCAAAGAACATAAAACCAAGAGAGCCCTCACCTCTTCATTAAAATTCACTTTTATAGAAGTTAACTAACTGGTAGCTGTATTAAAATCATTTAAATGATCTATCACAAATCCACATTCAATCATTTTCAGATTAAAAAAATGCTTCATTATAAATACCTTATTCAAGAGGCTAAGGTTTTTTCATACAATTTAGCCAAATTTTTCATCAAATCCTCTTTTGTCTTTGCTTCTATTATATTGAATGCCACAAATGGTGCCAAACACAACCAAATGGTTCACAGTGCCTTTGTATCTAGAATCTCCCATTCTTCATCGGACATCGCAGCTTCTTTCTTTGATTTTCCTTGTAATGGCTGCCATAGATCCTTTTGATAAAAATAATCTTCCATCTGCATCTTCCATAATTTATAATTCTATTTGTTGAACTTCTCAACCTTGAATTTTCCTTCTTCCATTTCTCCCACTCAAATCTAGAGGTTTCCTGCCAATTGACCGAAATACACCTAGCTCTAATACCAATTGTTAGGGTTCAGGCAGATTGGAGCAATAAACATCAACAATTATATGTAGATTAAATAACCTAGAAATAACAATGAAGAATAACACAAAAGAGATCAACATAGAATTTAACGCTGTTCACCCAATATGGGATATATCCACAAAAACTCAAGCATCCAATGATTTTATTACCTAGTGTAAGAAAAATTACAATCTCACAAACACCATGAGGCAACATACATCCCAACTACTTATAACAAGCTTTTTGGAACCTTCTAGAATTAGGTTTTTACAAGGTATTTCTTCATTTTTCATGTTAACATGAAAATCTTGATGTGTCAATGGGAAAAAACCTTGACATGTCAGTGGGAAAAAACCTTGACATGTCAGTGGGAAAAAACCTTGATGTGTCAACAAGAAAACCTTGATGTGTTAATGATATTTTTTTTCAAGGTGATGTCTCAAACCCCATTTCTTGCTACGAGTGTATAGTATTTGCATGATCAATCACCACATAAAAACATGTATTCCAAATAGAATAGATTTTGGAAGTTTGTGTGTCCAAATGTGGGTGTACATTTGGAAAATTTTGATATTAGGTAATCACCAATGCCGACCTAATGAGTTTTCTGTATTGCGAAGTTTAATTATGTGTTGATCCATTATGTGGGTGCTATTTTCTGTCAATATTGACCTATTTTGAATTTTTATGAGTTTGAATCTTGGCACGAAGTGTGTATGTATGGATCTTGAGATGACAAGTTACATTTTACATATTACATCTAATTAGGCCAACCTAATTGATGTTGTAGGTGAAGTAGATATATATGAAGGATATTTTTTGATGTTTTGGTGGTAGTGATATGTGACAAGAGTTTGTGGATGTAAATTATGTGAATGTAGAGTAGAGCAAAGTATTAATTCAGATTAGTATGAGGTGTGTAAAGTCTATATTTTGAGTTGAACAATGGAAATATAATTCATGCATATGTTAGATGCAATTGTAACGGTTCAAAACTTGGTTGTGTGCCACAATATCTTCTACCTCTCTCTTCTTTCAGTGGGAAATGAGTCCACCTACAGTGAGAACTTCTATAATATACTATAATCAGTTATAATATATTGTGAGCTAAACCTCACCGTGGTTTTTCCCATTTTGGGTTTTCCACGTAAAAGTTTGGTGTTCATGTGGTATGTGATGTTGTTGGTTGTCTTCATGCTTTCACTCATTACTATAAATTGATTATGTTATGAGGATTGAATTTTGAAATGATGAAGTGGTTTAAAATAATATTGATTCACCCCCCTCTCAATATTTTGGGTTTTCAAAAAAATAATGAATACCCAAAATTTATGTGTCACTCACATACCTTAAGATTCTTTTTGGAGAATACCAATGAAACTCATGTGGATCCTATACATGAACTGAGAGATGAAGCTCACAACATGCATAATATCAATTCTAGTGGTTGTGAGGAACATGAGGCTCCCAACCAAACTTCTATGCAAAGTAGCATCAACCTTGGAACTTACATATTCCCTAGTCAATTTCTCACCTCGTGATATGGGGTTTACAACTATTGTGCATGTCATTATTCCAAACTTCTTCAACAAATCAATTAAATACTTGGTTTGAGAAAAAAATATACCTTCTAAATTTTGTTGCACTTCCACACCAAGAAAATAATTGAGTCCTAGATCTGAAATCTCAAATTCTTGCTCATTTATTCTTAAAATTTCTCCATGACAACTTTGTTGTTACCTACATAAATAAGATCATCAACATAAAAGAAAACTATGAGAATATCATTACCAATTCATTGGACATACAAGGTGGGCTTTGAGTGGCTTCTTTTGGATCCCTTCTTTAGGAAATAACTATCAATCCTAGCAAACTAGGCATGGGGTGCTTGCTTCAACCCATAAAGAGCTTTCTTTAACTCATAAACTAAGTGTTATTTCCCTAAAATTTTATAACCCATAGGTTGTTCTACATATAATTCCTCATCTATATAACCACTAAGAAATTTTGATTTTACATTCATCTAATATAGTGATGCAAGAGCATCCTTGGTTCTTTACAATCCTGCATCAACCAAAAATATTTTTATTTCAATTTTTGTTCTTGCTTAGTTCAAGTTGGCAGATTCAGCGTATCATCATATTTTCTCACCAGGCACTATGGATCCATCTTTTCATTGAGGACGTGTTCATTTCCCTTATTCCAAGATTTCAGAGTGATTGAATCTTTTTCTAGAAATTTATCGCTTCCGAATTAAGTGCCAGTTTCTAGAATAGAGCACTGAGTGGTTTCGAGCCTAACGACTAATTTTGTCTCTTGTGGATCCTTGCTATGTGTTTTGAATTGTTCCATGGAGTTTCCTCGACCTTAATTATTGGTCCACACTTCATCCTATGCACCTATCGAGGAGAAATTCAAATTTGAGGCTGACCTATTTCATGCACATGTTACATTTCCTTCATTGGATATTGTAATGATCTTTGGCCGACGTGGAGGATTCTAGATCTATGGATGTGGTATAAATCATTGTAATAGATCATTAGAAAGACAGATTGATTAATATTAGATTCGATATGTAAGATTTCAGCTTGCATTAAGGAGCAGATAGGAATATTGTATGTTGAGCATGTTGTATCAAGCCTGTGAGCCCAATTTGTAAACTCGGATGTTGTCAGTTGATTATAATTGAATTTTCTAATAATAAGAAGGTTCGATATGCATTTTCTTCCATATTCTATGTTGCTTCTATTGTGTGACTCTTGTTGCATGGTTTGGATTGTTTTCTTTAAGGACCCTCCTACCATGGCTACACCAGATTGGTATCAGAGTGAGATTCATTCTATGAGAGATCATCAGATTTTGTGGAGTTCTATTGAAGATTTTTTGTGGGGTGGCAGATTGAGGATCCGACCTATAGCTACAGAGGACTTGTGTAAATATGGCTATAAGAAGAAATGGTAGAGGAAATGGAGTGCGCAGAAATACAAACCCAGCTATGATGGATATGTTGAGAGGAATTGCTACTAGATTAGATGTAGTCAAAACATCCCAAACGATAGGTTGACTAGTTGATGATGTGAGTGATGAAGAGGAGGAAGAACAGGAAGAAAGGGAAAGAGAAAATTAACCTGGCTTGGATTAGGGAGAAGACAGGTTCATAAGAGCCCTAACTAGAGAAAATACTAAACCACATTTCAATCCACCGAACTATAGTGGTAAGTTGGATTCAGATGAATTGCTTGATTGGATAATGGAGATGGAGAAGTATTTGATTTTGAAGGAACTGTCGAAGAAAAGAAGGTGAAATTTGCTTGTACAAAGTTGAAAGGACATGCATCCCTTTGGTGGGAACACTTGCAGATAGATAGGAAAAGAAGAGGAAAGGAGAAGATAAAATCATGGGATCAGACGGTGAATAAGTTAAAGATGAAGTTTATGCTAGTAGACTATCAGATCTATTTGTTCTGGAAGTTGTTGAATTTGAAGCAGGAGTCAAGTGTGATAGAATATATTGAGGAGTTCTACAAGTTGAATATCAGATCTAGACATTCAGAGAATGAGATCGAGCAAGTAGCCAGATATGTGAATGGTTTGAGGTTCTCTATACAGGATGAGATCAGTTTGAACAAGTTAACGAGTGTGGAAGAGGCATATCAATGTGCCCCAAAAGTAGAAGAGAAGATGAATAAAATACATGAGTAGAGACAGAGAGGAAGAGGTAGAAGATTTTAGAGAGGAAGAACTTTCACCAAAGGAGGAAGAGGATCTTTTGTAGATTAGAATAAAGATAAGGAAGTTAGTAAGAATGATAATTCGTACCGTAGAGATGATGGAAATGCTTACTGAAGAGGAGGATATGGCGGTAACTGAAATGAGGGTTATAGAAACAATGATAGAGGATAGGAGAAAAGAGTATTCAGGGGAACTTGTTTTAAGTGTGGTGGAGAAGGACATAGAGCATTTGAATGTAATTAGGGAGACACAAGCAAAAAGATAGAGAATAGTAGAAGAACAACCTTTTCTAAGGAGGATCATTCCAAATCATCTAATAAACTAGAAGAGGGAGAAGTGTTGGTGAACAAAAGAGTATTGTGTCAAAGTGAGATGGAGCAAGAACCATTGCAGAGAAAGAATTTGTTTCAGGCCAGATGCAAGGTAACTGGTAAATGTTGCAAAGTGATTGTTGATAGTGGAAGCTCCAAGAACTTGGGTTTTGAAGAAATGGTGACCAAATTGAAGTTGGAAAGATTGAAACACCTGAAACCCTATCAGATAGCATGGATTCAAGATGAGAATAATATATTGGTAAGTGAACAATGTTTGGTGAAATTGAAGATAGGAAATTATCATCATGAAGTTTTGTGTGATATCATGCCTATGGATGTATGCCATGTTTTGCTGGGAAGGCCTTGGTAGTATGATAGACAAGCTATTCATGATGGAAAGAAGAACATATATACCATTGTTGCTAATGGGATGAAGCAAAATTTGTTGCCATTAGAGGATGTTCCTAAAGTTGAGGTTTGTACCCATGCTAGAATTTGTTTGGTAGATGGAAGGAGATTTCTGGATGGACTGAGACATGATAACATATGCTATGCCTTGGTTCTTAAGAAGTTTGAAGACTTCAAGCATGTAGAAGAACAACTGGAGGAGATAAAGGGGTTGCTGGCAGAATATGAAAATATCATTTCAGATAATGTACTTAATTGATTGCCACTTGTGAAGAGTATTAGTCATTGTATGGATTTGATTCCTAGAGCTAGTTTTCCTAATAAAACAACACACCAGATGGCACCGATAGAGAATGAAGAGTTGAATAGACAAGTGGAAGAGTTTTTGAGGAAGGGTTTGATCATAGAAAGCTTAAGTCCTTGTGTAGTACCTATTGTGGTAGCACCTAAGAAGGATGGAGAATGGAGGATGTGTATAGACTCTATAGCCATAAACAAAATCACAGTGAAGTATGGATTTACTTTTCCCCAGATGGATGACATTATGGATTGTTTGAGTGGAGCTAAATACTTTACAAAGATAGAATTGAAGAGTGGATATCATCAGATCAGAATCAGAGAAGGGGATGAGTGGAAGATAACGTTCAAGACAAATGAAGGATTGTATGAGTGGTTGGTGATTCCTTTTGGACTAAAAAATGCACTGAGTGCTTTCATGAGGTTAATGAATGAGGTATTGGAGAAATTCTTGGGTAATTTTGTAATTGTCTATTTGGACAACATCTCAAGATTTTCAGTAAGATTAGAGAAGAACATTTGTTGCATATAAGACAAGTTTTGCAGGGGTTGAAAGAAGAGAAGTTGTTGATAAACATTAAGAAGTGTAGTTTCATGAAGGAATAATTGGTATATCTGGGATTTGTGATATCTGTGGATGGATTGAAGATGGATCCTAAGAAGGTAAGAGCAATTGCTGAATGGCTTACACCAAAAAGCATTGGAGAGGTAAGATCATTTCATGGATTGGCTAGTTTCTACCGAAAGTTCATTAGGAATTTTAGTTCTATTTGTAGTCCTATGACATAAACAATGAGAGGAGATTGGAAGGATTTTAGGTGGACATTTGGAGAAGATAAGAGTTTTGAGTTGTTAAAATAAAAGGTGACTGAGTAGCCTATGTTGGCTTTACCAAACTTTAATGAGGTATTTTAGGTAGACTGTTATGTAAGTGGAAATGCAATTGGAGCAGTATTAAGCGAAGAAGGAAGACCAGTAGCTTATTTTAGTGAGAAATTGAATGATGCTAGGATAAGTTATTCAATGTATGACCATGATTTCTATGCCATAGTTCAAGCCTTGAAGAAGTGGAGACATTATTTGTTTCCTAAGGATTTTGTGTTGTATACAGATCATTAGGCATTGCAGTATTTGAACAGTCAAGGTAAGTTGAATCGGAGACACATGAGATGGGTGGAATTCTTATAGATTTATACTTTTGTTTTGAAACATAGGAGTGTAAAGTCAAGTAGATTTGTTGATGCTTTGAGTAGGAGAAGGAATTTACTGGAAAAGATGAGAGTGGAGGTCTTAGGCTTTGATGAATTGCAGAACTTGTATGAGGAAGAACCAGATTTTGTAGAACCTTGGAGAGCTTACATAAAGAACCAATCTTGGAGGATAGGAGTCAGTGGTTGGATTATTTCATTTAGGAGGATATGTTGTTTGGAGGGAATCAGTTGTGCATACCCCAGAGTTCAATGAGGGATAACTTGGTGAAAGAAAAAAATAGTGGAGGATTGGTAGGAAACTTTGGAATTGATAAGACAGTAGCATTGGTAAGTGAGAATTACTTTTGGCCAAAGATTCATAAGGATGTAATGAAATTTGTGTAGAGTTACAGAGTTTGTCAAGTTGCAAAAGGGACTAGTCAGAATGTTGGATTGTATAAGCCTTTGATAGTTTTGGAGAGACCTTGGGAGGATATCAGCATGGATTTCATACTTGGCTTGCTGAAGACATAGAGAGGTAATGATTCTATATTTGTGGTGGTAGATAGATTTTCTAAAATAGCACATTTCATACCTTGTAAAAAGACAACAGATGTAGTACATGTAGCAGACTTGTTTTTCAAGGAAGTGGTCAGATTGCATGGATTACCTAGGAGTATTATTTCATATAGAGATACAAATTTTGTTGGTTACTTTTGGAGGACACTTTGGAAGAAGTTAAAGACAAATTTAAAGTAAATAGTCTACTTTTCACCAAAAATTGTTGGATAGATAGAGGTAGTAAACAGGAGTTTGGGGAATTTTTTGAGATGTTTAGTTGGAGAGAAGACTAGACGTTTGGATTTATTCCTCCAACAAGAAGATTTTTCTTACAATAATTTAGTGAACATGAGTACCAGAAAGACAACTTTTAAGATTGTTATTGGAGTTCATCCTAGAGGTATATCAAAGATGTGAGACATCAGTAAGGAAGACAAAAGGAGTGCAGAAGTAGAAGAATTTACAAAACATATGAAGGAAGTGCATACTCACGTAAAGCAGCAATTGGAAGATATGAAACAGAAGTATAAGGAGAAAGCAAATGAAAAGAGGAGACATAAGGAGTTCGAAGTCGGAGATGAAGTGATGGTGTATTTGAGGAAGGAAATATTTCCAATTGGTACATACAATAAGCTCAAGATGAGGAAGTTTGGACCCTATAAGATTTTGAAGAAATTTAATTCAGGAAATGCATATGAAGTAAAGTTATTGGATGACATGGGTATATCACCTATATTCAACATTGCAGATCTACATCAGTACCATGAAGTAGAATTTAGTGAAGAAAGTGAAGAAAAATTAGAGAACCAATTTCCTCAAAATAATTAGATGAGATAGAAGATATTTTGGATATCAGAGATGGGAGGAAAATGTGTGGAAGACAGTACAAAGAATATCTTGTGAAGTGGAAAGGCAAACCAGTGGAGGATTATTCTTAGATTTCTCAAGCTGAGGTAGACCGTATTAGTTTTCCTTTAGCCCCAAAAAAGTGAGGGACTCACTTTTCATTAACCCCAGATGTGTGATGCAGGAGCATCCTTGGTTCTTTGCAATCCTACATCAACCAAAAATATTTTCATTTTGGATTTTTTCCTTGTTTAATTCTTGTTCAGTTCAAGTTGGAAAATTCAGTGTATCATCATATTTGCTCACTAGACTTTGTGGATCTGTTTTCATTGAGGACATGTTAATTTCCCTTATTCCAAGATTTAAGAGTGATTGGATCTTTTTCCTGTAAGTTATCGCTTCTAGATTAAGTGGCAATTTCTAGAACAAAGCATTGAGCAGTTTGGAGCCTAACAGCTAATTTTGTCTCTTGTGGATCCTTCCCATAACTTGTAGATCCTCACGATGTGTTTTGAATTATTCCATGGAGTGTCCTTGACCTTAATTATTGGTCCACACTTCATCCTAATGCACCCGCTGAGGAGAAATTCAAATTTGAGGCCGACCTATTTCATGCACATGTTACATTTCCTTCATCAGATATTGTAATGATCTTTGGCTGACGCGGAGGATTCTAGATCTCTGGATGTGGTATAAATCATTGTAATAGACCATTAGAAAGGCGGGTTGATTAATATTAGATTCGATATGTAATATTTCAGCTCGCATTAAGGAGCATATAGGAATATTGTATGTTGAGCATCTTGTATCAGGCCTGTGAGCCCATTATGTAAACCCAAATGTTATCAGTTGATTATAATTGAATTTTATGATAATAAGAAGGTTTGAATCTACATTTTCCTGCATATTCCATGTTTCTTTTGTTGTGTAGCTCTTGTTGCACGGTCTGGACTATTCTCTTTGAGGACCCTCCTACAATGGCTGCACTAGATACTAGCCATTTGCATTGTGCAACAATATAGCCAATATAATCTTTGATTGTATCAAGTCTAGAAATTTGAGTGAAGGTTTCTAAATAATCTACTCCATACAATTTTACAAATCACCTAGTAACTAATCTTGCCTTGTGGTGTTCTACTAAACCATTTGCATGATATTTGACCTTCTAAATCCATTTGACACCAATCACATGCTTATCTTTAAGAAGTTGAACTAATTTCCATGTATTATATTTATGAATGAAGCTCACTTAATTATGCATAGCATCAAAGCATATTGAGTCTTTCACAACTTCTTCATGCATAAATTGTTCAACTTGAATTGTACTAAGCAAAGGAAAATTAAAAAATAGATTTATATTTGTACTCCTGTGGTAAATATCAACTAAACTTTGTACCTTTCTTGGAGTTGATGCAGGAGGTGATTTACTATCACTTGAATTTGTGCTATTAGAGAACTTAGTGAACTTGGAGGAGTGGGAATTGAGCTTGAACTTCCACTTGAGCTTGTGGGGAGAGGAGGAACACTATTATCTTCTATTCTCATGATTATTAATGTATTTTTTATACATCATCTTTCCACTTCCATACTCCCCCTTTATCAAAAACCACATCCCAGCTAATAATCTATTGCTTTGTGCTAGGATTGTAGAATTTGTATCCTTTAGTTGCATTTGAGTATCCCATGAAGATATAAAGTTGGAATTTGGTATCCAACTTCTTTTTCCTCTCAAAAAAATATGGACATACGCTAAATAACCAAATACTTGAAGATGAAGCCACTAAAGGCTTATGACCACTCCAATATTCCTTCAAAGTGATGATATGAACTAATTTTGTGGGACTTTGATTTAGAATATATTTATTATCATTGCAATTGCTTCTCCCCAATAACTACGTGAATTTTTTTTTCTGCAACATACTTTGTGTCATTTCCATAATGGTATGGTTCTTTCTTTCTAAAATACCATTTTGTTGAGGTGTATATGTGATACTAAGCTATCTCTTTATGTTATTCTTATTGAAAAAATTAGAAAACTCTTTGAATGTAAATTCTCCCCCTCTATCTCTTCTAAGTATTTTGATAGAATATCTACTCTACTTTTCAGCCATGGCCTTGAAATTATTGAAGCATTCAAATGCCTCATATTTTTTCTTCAGAAAATAAACCCATGTGTGATGAGAAAAATCATCAATAAAAGTCAAAAAAGTAAATATTCTTACCCAATGATTCCTCTTGCATGTCACCACAAATATTTGTATGCATAAGCTCTAGAGGAGATTTTTTCTTACATGATTTGTTGACCAAAAAACTATGTCAATGTTGCTTGTTAAGTGAACATCCTAAACAAACTTCCTCTTTGACCTAAATTGACAAAATTCTTCTCACTATATTTTTCTTATATAGAAAACTTAACCATTGAAAATTCAAATGGCCATAACATTGATACCATAACCATAAATCATATGTGGTTGTTTTGAGTGCATGCATCTTAGTAGAAACCAATTTGAGAGGAACCAATCTATTCTCTATCATACAAGAATTTGCTACAAGTTAATAATTATCTGATTTATCAAATGCTTTGCAGAAACTATCTACAAACACAACTTTATATTTTTTTCTACAGGCTACCCTATAGTCAAAATATTATGCTATAGTTTTGGCAAAAGTATCATGAATATGCACATCTTCTCTTGCTTAGTCTTCACAACAAGGGTATCTTTTCCCTTTACAATCTCTTTATCATATCAAAATTTAAAATGACTTCTCACCGAATCATCTAATTTGACAAAGAGATGATATTTTCCTATCATATGATTTGAGCATCCACTATCTAGGAACCATACATGTGATTTTCTTTTTCCAAATTGCATATAAAGAATGTCGAATATTTTGAATCTTCAAATAACTCTTTATTATAATTGAATCTTGACTTATTTAAGTTAGATTTATTTTTCTTGCATTTGGATTCATAGTGCCCATACCACTCACAATACCTATACTGGATGATTCTGTGATCCATAAAAATTCTTCCTTTTCCTTTGTTATTTACTCTTCCTCTTCCTCGAACTCACCCTTTGTTATTAGAAGAAAACTCACCTAGAGATTTATTTGTGTGAGATGGAGGAATTTTACTTTTTTAAATTCTTACAACATATTAGAAGGCTTGTGCTAGGCTCTCCATAAAATTTTGCATACGCTTCTCCTAAGATTGCAAAGAAACTATCAATGTTGTAACTTTAAATGTGATTAGATCTTTACTGTGTTCAATGACTATCACCAATGGATCAAATTTTGGAGGAAGAGATCTCAAAAAAAATATAATTTTTCATTTTTTTTATGTTTCCTCTTGAGTTCTAAGCTTCATAATACTTTAAGCTCTAGTAATAACTTTTTTAATGGACTCAGTTTCTTTCATTCTTAAATTTAAAACTCTCTTTGAAAGGTTTGAAGTCTTACCAATCTAATTTTGTTAGTTCGTTGGTATGCAATTTGTAGAGCCTCCCATGCATCCTTTTATTTTGTCATACTAGCAACACGGGAAAAAATTGAAGTATCCAATATAGACTAGATGGTAAATAAATCTTTGTTGTCCTTCTTTCTATCTTCTCTCAATTGATTTCTTTGATTCACTATCCAATAAGTCAAAGCATTCTGATGTGCAAGTTTTATGTATCCCATTTCTACTAGTTCCTAAAGATCTTGGGAGAATAGTACAGTCTTTATTTTAATACTCCAATAATCATGATTATTTCTTGTAACAACATAAGTTGAAATGGTAAACTATGTTATTTGCAATTTGGAGATAATCGTTTCTCTAATTTACTCCTTACATAATAAATATTTCTACAACCTACTCTGATACCAATTGAAATGTTTAAAATTATAACAGCACTAACATTATTAAGTTTTTACACACAATTGAAAAGAAATACAATATATTATTTCTACATATATAAAATCAAATTATAATCAATAGTATTTAAATGTGATCAAATAAAAAATAAAAAAAATAAAAACTAAAGCTAAAACTAAAAGCAAATAACTACGCAACATGCAAATTGTTATTGCATAAAACAAAAGACTGAAAAAAAAACATGTGTAACATATTGATCGTGCATATCTTCACACTTGAAAAGCTATTAAACCCAAGGATTTGTATCTATAGAGCAGTTATCATTCCCAATTCTTGAGGTACCAAACCACTAAGGAGGTTCTTTGAGAGACCTAGAACAAAGAGTTTCAAACAATTTCACAAAGAGTTTGGGATCACCCCACTGAATTGATTATCTCCTGCAATGAATAGTTGTAAGTTGGTGAGATTGAGACTAATATCCACAAGAATGGAACCCAAAATACTCCAGTTGTGTACAATCTAACAAAAAAAGGAAGAACATTTCCAAGCACAAGTATTTGTAGATGAGTTAGCATCCCCAATTCTCGCCATACTACACTCAAATTGTTATATGTTGTTGCAAGAAAATAGTGGAACAAATTCCTAGAGATTTTAGGATGCTGCCACATAGCTGATTGTGTGCCAAATTCATCACTTACAATTTGGGTAGTTTATAGCCTATAACCTTTAGGATTAACCCTCAAAACTTCTTGTACCTTAATTTAAAAGTTTCAACTCAGTAGAGTTCATGAAAGAATAAATGGATCCTCCAAAGCTGTTAAACTTGAGAAATAGTTTCTATAGTTGGGTAAGTGAACTAAAAGTTGTTGGAATGGTGCAAATTTTTAGAAAAGGAAACTATTGTGAAGTGTTCTTGATGCCATTCACTACAATTGATCAAATTTTTTTTGGTATAGTCACCCTCCAAGTCAAGAGATAGCCAATGGAAATGTAAAAGACTATGTAGAAGGCTAAAAGAGAAGTCGCCGTATTAGCAAGGAGGAGATCGATGTGTTTACATAGGTTTTTTTAAGGCTGCCACTACATAGAAAATCATAAGGAGATTGTCGCAAGTAAAGGATCACAGATCTCAGTAAAAGGTTGTTGCATGTTTGTGAAGGAAACTATATTATGAGTGATTGTGTTTTTAGATCAAGAGAAGTTGTTCATTTGAGAGGAGCCAAATAAAATTTTTAAGTAGTCACAGAAAATACAAATGCAGTTAAGAGATAGAGATGTCGCAGCCAAGTAAGCTGATGCAAAGATGAAAACAGATCACTGTTAAAGATCATAAAATTCGTTGTCGTAGATTTGGAAGAGGCGAAGCCAAAGAAAATACCACCCAACAAGGCCAAAGTTCTGTTCTTTGCAAATGCCAAACGAAGATTGAATTCATTGTCATTGCATGTTAAGATCCGATCTATATTTTAAAGCTAGGCCAGTCAAAGGGAGATTGCAAGTTTGTGAAATGGAAGACCAATGCTGGAGGGTCGCAATTTTTGAAGCTACCATAAAGAAGAAGTTGTCATAGTGAATATATGCAGGCTGTGTGAAGTATGCAATTTTAATTTGTGAATGTTGAAGTCATTTTCATTTTTTAGGACGCTGCCAAGGAAAGTACATAGTCAAAGGGAGATGTGAAGTCCGATAAAGTCAAAGAAAAAGAGATGAGTGTAGTGCTGATATATTTTTTTCAAATAAGAATCACTGTTTGTTTTTACAAAGGAGGAGATCAAAAGTCAAACCGCCACTGAAAATTTGAAGAAGCACAGAAGTTTGGAGTTGTCCTGCAATCAAGCGCAAGGAGAGGTCATTGTATGCAAACAGCGTAAGATAAGTTTAGAGTGTTGACAGAAAAAGAACAGGGTGTTCCAAGTAAGGTGGATAACAAAAAAAAAGTCACAGCTAGAGGAAATAGAAGGTGTTTGAGGCGTAGGGGTGCAGATTTTTCTAGTTTTCAAGAAGGTGAGTTAATTTTTTTTGTTTCAATGGGAAAGAATAGTAAGAAGGTGAAGAAAAAAACTTTAAATTTAATATTTTAGAAAGATTGTTTGAAATATGAATTGGTGAAGGTCAAAAAGTATAACTTATAATTGATAGAAACAATACTAGATTTTGGAAAAGAAAGATGTGATTATTTGTGTGAAAATTAGAATCTTGAAAAGGAATTAGAGAAAGTGAAAAAGGAAAATGAAGAGTTAGAAAGAAGATTATAGCTGCATAGTGATGTCAAAAAAATAATGGAGATTCAAAATAAAACCTAAAGAGGTTAGAAGAAAAAAATAGTTTACAAGAGAAGTAAATATCCAAATTGAAAGAAAATATTGTTCAATTAGAAGCATGCAATGAATGTCTAAAGTAAAATCCATTATTTTTTGATGTATCATGTGATGCAAATGATTTGTGTTCTTCATTTGATATAGGTGATGTAGCTAAAGTTTTTTTAGGTAAATAACACGGAGTTGAAGATGAAAAGGTTTCAGAAACTAAATTTTTTGCTAGTTGTGGTACTAATAACAAAGGTTGGTTTGAAAAGAGTGTTGGTTTGATAATTATGAAGAAAATAGGACATGAAGGGAAAGGTTTAGGAAAGCATGAATAAGGAATGAGAGAGCCCATTTAGCCAATTGTGAGGCCAAATAATGAAGGCCTAGGATATGGTGAGAGAGCTAGAAATAGTGTAACAAGTATTATAGGTTCATGCAAATCAGCTCGAGGAATAAAGTTTATGCAATATTCTTACTATCATAGTGAAGGACATAAGAAAGAGAAGTGTTGGGATCTTCATCCTTGTACAATCTATAGGTTGAAGAATCACTTTGAAAAAACGTGTTGGAACAAAGAGTGGAATGGACAATTTATGAAAGATTGTATGAAGAATTATTATGGATGGATTGATGGATCCAGTTGGAAAAAAGTTACAAATATGTTCAAAAGGTTGTACAAGCCTAAATGTTGGCATGTTAAAAGAAATGGTTGTCAAACAAAGTTTGAAGATTTGAGTCAAGTGGTACGTGATGGCTTGTTGTGATTGGCACATTGAAAGGTGTCATATGATTTGAGAGACTATGAGTCTTCTCTATGTTAGAGAAAGGAAGGGAAAACCTTGTGATCTCTCGAAAGGGAGAGAAATGAGTAAATAGGTATTTAGTTTGTACAAGAAGGGTACTAGACTAGAGTGATAGTAATCTTGCACACTAAGTTGCTCAAGTTCAATTTACAAAACTTTAAGATCATATTGTGAATCATACATCAAAGGGGAGTATGTTGGGAAGTGATGCTAATCAGTCAATTCTACACCACTATGCACCATCATTCACCACCATGAAATTCACTAAGGATTCCATGCACAGTTATAATAAACAATTAGTTTATTTAACTATCTATAAATGCATGTTGATGGTGAGTTTGAATGAGTTTGTAATTTGCATGTAATATGCATGTAGAAGAAGTTGTAATGGAAAACCTCTATAAAGAGAGGTTAGATGTAATTTATTTTATCATATCTGAGAAATAAAGTTGCTACTATGTGTTTGTGTAAAAATATCTATGTGTTTCTGGTTATTGTTAATTGCCTCTATGCTTTCTAAATCTACATTTGGTATTAGAGCCTTGTGGATTGTGTTTTCTAAGAGATTGCAAAAGAAAAGAAAGTGTAAAGATTAAAGTGTTGTCAATAATAAGAAAGTTGTACCTATCAACAAGAAAGAAAAGATTACAAAGTTTTTTTTCTATTTTGAAGTTAGTTGCTATAGTTGAAGGAGACGCAGAAGTGTTTGAAGTGTTGCATAGTATAACAAACAGAGACAACAGGTAGTGTTTTGTGAAGAAAAAGAAGCAAAAACTTGAGCAGTACCCGCCGAGAAAGGAAGCACTAAAGATTTGTTGCCATGGAGATTAAAGTAGATCATACCATTTCAAAAGGGAATTCACAGCCAAAGAAAATAGGGAAATCATTTTAAGGAAATTATTGTTGCTAAAGACAAAGGACAAATTGCTAAAGAAGATTTGGGTGCCAATTGTTGATTGTTTAATCATAATTTTTTGAAAGGTATTTCTTAGGCCATATGGGAATCAAAGGTAAAGTTGTAGTCTTCTAAGATCACAAGAGGAGACTCAAAAAATAAAAGAAGAATCAAATAAGGATCGCCTAATTCAATGTTGATGGATTTGGAAAGGAGAGGATAAAGCAAAAACAAGCAAAGAGAAGACATTGAAATTTATATTAAGCAAATAAATCCTTACATAAACACTATGAGTTGTTGCTCATTCAACCATACTTTCGTTACATTGATTCTTCGAGCTCTTTAAGCTACAACCCCATGACAAACATCAACCTAGCACCTTACAGCTCTATAGAGTTGGACTCCTAAAAGAGTACATACACAATCAGATTCATCCATTATATAGAAACTTAAACAACTATTGAGAACATAAAATATTATATTTTAGACCACCCACAAAGCGTGTGAAGACAGTTGATGGAACAACAAATAGCCCAGAGTATATAAGATGCAATATCCTTCAAATCCTTGTCTTTAATGTTGAAATTGATTGTGAACCATTTCTGATATGGAGACTGACATGGATGATACTGAGAAGACATGACAAACTAGAGAATTTAATGAAGTGGTTGAGACTATATTTCCAAAACTCCCCCTTAATCTTAACTATGAATCCCTATTACTTTCTTGATCTTTTCTATTGATGCTTCAACATTTGCAATTTTGAAATACTATGGATCAAACCTAGGAAATCCCATTTTTCTATTGGGATGCTCTAACCACGAGCTCTAGCTTCTTGTCACCAATCCATTTTAGGTTCAGGTGTGAAACACTTGGTTTCCTTAAAACCTCCCTTTGAGCTACACTTCTAGTGCTCGGGGATCCCAAAATCAATTGGCTCTTTTGACCTTATTCACACAAATTCAAAATGCTACGACATTTAACCACACTAATTCTTTACCAATTTAGAACTTCATTTGCTTGTTTTTTCACAACTTCATTTACCTAGATCCTCCTCTAATTTTTGTGTATCTCCTTTAACAACTCCTCTTTTTTACTATTATCTACCAGATGCTTCTCTTCTATACAACTTTTCACTCTCTCTCCACCTCCAACCTATACACTCATTGATGCATCCTTGAAAAACTAATTTATTTCCTTAATGCAAAATAGGCTTTTCATTTGGGTGACAACAAATACCTTTTTCGGCAGCTTCATGTGCCTCCCACTTTCTCGAAAAACCTCCAGTGACTAAAACAATGATCAAGCTTTTTCTTTTCTTTAACTTCTACTAGTGTCAAAATTTTAGCAATCTCATTCCTTTCCTTTTGCAGCGGCCTCGAAAAACTTATACTCCACTTGGTGTCTTTTCCAAATCTTTTGACTCATGCAATTGATTACCACTCAATCTCTTTGAGGTAGGTATATTTTTCTTCCAATGCTATAAAATCTACTATGGTCTACCTTGGACCACTCCAACTATAGCTTCAGTGATTAATCTCTCTTCTGTGATCTATCTTCTTGGAAAAAACTTCACTTTCAAACTTTTGGTAGTAATAGTGACTACAACCTTAGATCTATCTTGTCTATGGCCTTTCCTCTCATAGCTGCAAATGATCGTTAGCCTGTACTTCTTTCTGGGCGACTTATTAATAGTTGTGGATCCTTTTTCTCCTTGCTCACTTGAGACAAATAATAGAAAGTAATCATAATTGAAGTTAGGAAACACTCTCCTTATTAGCTTCATTCCATCATTGATCTCCTTGTGAGTGGTATTCAAGACTTCTCATTTTGAAAAATACTATGATCTCTTCTTCAACTGTTATAAGAAGAGCCTCAATCTATCTTATGGTTGGTTGCTCCCTTCATACCACGATCTCCCCTTGACAACACTTTTTATTGTGGTCTCTTCTTTATTTGTGGCGACTAGCAACTCTTCCTTTATTTCTGGTGAACCCTAATCTCTTCTGGTAGTACATTATAAATCTTTCAATCAACACTCTTGTGTGATTGCAAAATCAATTCCTTATAAATCAATAGCTCCTTCACCATGCTGATAGTGATTCCTTCTTTCTAGTGGCTTCTTTGGCTTCTATTCTTCCACCAACAACAATCTCATCTCTTTTTATCTTTGTAGATATTCTTTCAGCTTCTAGAGCTATAGCTATAGTTGGTAACTTCAATGGCTTCAAACAACACTCCACCATAATCTTCTACTCTCTAGGGTCTTCAGGCTCTAATACCGATTATTGAAATCCAATGGTAAGAGATAAACAAAAACACAGACATAATATCTTATATTGATTAAATAAAAACATTACAAGATCCTTGCAAACTCACAGCTCTCTCCTTGTTTCTTTAAGTTGGATTCTTAACAATTGATCATGACTTCCTTTTTGTTGGCAGCTAGAAACTGGCATCTCCTAGGAAGTAAAATTCTAGATCGGGCCTTCAAAATTTTGCGCCTCCTTTGGGTGGCTTCTCTACTGGTAAACTCTTGTCAATATTATCTTTAAAACAAAACTGGCGACACACAATACAACAACTTTTACCTATTTCAAATCGACCTCTCAAACACTCAGTCTGATATGACATAAATTGTTGATGAATTCTTCTAAGATTTGATTTTCAACCTTCTAGATCTTTTCCTTCTACAAATTCTTGAACCCAAGTAACCATCTAGAACCTGCTCTGATACCACTTGATGGGTTTGAAAAGGAGAGGATAAAGCAAAAACAAACAAAGAGAAGACATTGAAATTTATATTAAACAAATAAATCATTACATAAATTTTATAAGTTGTTGCTCATTCAACCATACTTCCATTACATTGATTCTTCAAGATCTTGGAGCTACTACCCCATGACAAACATCAACCTAGCACCTTATAGCTACGACAGTTGGACTCCTAAAAGAGTCCATACACAATCAGATTAATCCATTATATAGAAACTTAAACAACTATTGAGAATATAAAATATTGTATTTTAGACCACCCACAAAGTGTATGAAGATAGCTAATGTAACAACGAACATGCTAGAGTAGATGAGATGCAATCTCCTTCAAATAATTTTCTTTAATGTTGAAATATATTGTGATCCAATACTGATATGGAGATTGACACAAAGGATAATGAGAAGACATGAAAAGTTGGAGAAGCTAATGAAGTGGTTGAGATTATATTTCCAACAAATGCAAGCTACAAAATTGAAAAAAGCAAAGTTCCAAAAGTTTGATTTAAAGGAGAATGTTGACTAAAAGGAGTGTTGATATTATAGCATTTTTGTTAGAATATTTTGGTAATTTCTACCAGTTGTAGGTTTTGTTTTGTTTTTTTTTTTTTTATGTCGGCTAGGGTTAGATAAATTCTAGAAGTCTAGGGTTAGGTAAATTCTAGAAACTTATTTTATGTTGGCCAAGGTAAAATAATAAAAATATAATATGTCGGCCTATATTCTAGATTTTTCTAAATGTATCTAAAGTCCACTATATAAAGAACTCATGTAAATCATTTTTATGCAAGCAATATGAATGAAAAATTTGGTTATTGTGTAGTAGCATGAATGTTTCATTTTTTTGCCTCTGCCCACTATCAGAGTGGTATCAGAGCCAAGTTAAGAAGCATAATGTTAGCATAAGAAGAGCAGATTTGAGGATTGTTGAAGTTGCATGTTTATTTTTAGTGACAAAAGTTGCTGCCCGGTTTACAAAAAGGATTGTTGATTTAATAGCCAGACCAAATAAAAGCAGAAGGTTGTTGATTAGTCATTCAATTGAGTAAGTTGTAGTTTTATTATAGATTATTTTTTTATATTGATAGCAAATTATTCAAAAAGAAATAAATTTAGGGTTTACAAATATTATTTTAAGATATGGCGTCACGTAGTGTGCAAACTCAAATTCCAATATTTTCTAATAAAAATTATGATACCTGGTCATACAGAATGAAATTAATATTTAATTTGGAAGATTTATCAGAAATAGTTGAAAATGGTTATACAGAACCACATGATGAGTCTACTTTGAGCACTAATGCAAAAAATAAGCTAAGTGAAAACAAGAAAAAAAATAAAAGGGATTTTCAGATAATTGGACAAGGATTGGATGATTCATTCATTGGAAGGATTAAGCCAGCTACTATAGCCAAGAAAGCATGGGATATTATAGAAACAAAATATCAAGGTACAAGTAAGGTAAAACCTGCCAAATTGCAAGCACTTAGGAAAGAATTTGAAAACTTGCAAATGAGTGATTCTGATCCCATATATCAATTTGAAAATTGTATTATGAATTTGGTTAATCAAATAAGGATGAATGTTCATGAGCTAAGAGATCAAAAGGTTGTAAAAAATATCTTAAGAATTTTCCCTACTAAATTTGATACTCTTGCGGTGTCAATTGAGGAAACTAAGGATTTGTCAACTTATTCAATAGATGAGTTGTTTGGTTCTTTAAAAAAATATGAGTATAGATTGAATAGGAATAATAATCCACCATTGAAGAATGCTTTCAAAACACAAATGGCATTTGGCAGAGGCAAAGGAAGAGAAAATTCAGGATACAGAGGAAGAGGAAGAGGAAGAAATAATTATCAAAGAGAAGAAAGTTGGAATCCGGATCTAGGAGGAAGAAGAAATCAAAGTTTCAATTCAAGGGGACATAATAACAATCAAGCATCACAAAGGTTTTTCTCCTGAGAAGTTTGAATATAGATTGTGTCTTATTCTCCTGATAAGAGATCATTGATTACATGGTAGAGCGAGGGTTTAGAAAGAAAGATTGTTGATTGCTGCTGAAGTTGAAAGAAGAAGTTGATGCTGCATCAAAGATTGGAAGGCGTCAGGGAAGGCATATACTTAAAAAAGGAAACTACTTTCATAGTACATAGATCGCGGCCATAGTAAATTGCTTCAAAGAGCTTTAGTTCGAAAAGCAATCAAAGGAGTTGATAACCGTCGCCCAAGTCAAACTGCCTGTGTTAAAGAATCTATAGAAAGACATATCCATTTAAGCAGATATTTTAAAATGAAGCAAAGGCGCTTTTGCATCAATTTGGTTCTGGTATTGCAATTCATTGGAGGATAATGTAACAAAGATAAAAGCAGTGAAGTTGAATAAAATAATGAACTGACCTCTAAAATTCATAGGATTTCCCAAATTATTCATACTTGAAAGTGGAATTAATGCACCTACCATGCAATTCATTACTCGTAAAAAAATTATTACCCCTATATTGTACTATTTCGTGTGAATTGTTCTGCTTTATATCTCAACACGTATACATTAAAATTATAAGCTAGGTAAAACATGTGGAAAGAAATGGATTTTTGGAATTAAAATTAACTTTAAAGAATATGATAATTAAGTTAATTTAAAAATATAACAAGTGACGCAAGTGTCGAGTTCCTGCCGAGAGGTAAAAGGCATGTAGCTATGAGTTTGAAAAAGTTTTTAGATAGCAGATAGGAATATAAATGTGTTAAAAATAGCTAGAAAAGTTTGAAGTAATTTTTAGAAGCGCACTAATGCATGGAATTTTTAGGGTGCATGGGCAACGTGGTCCATAGGGACATGTGAATAGGTAACACGTGTGGATGGATGCAAGGGAAATTTTATTTATGGGTACCATGTATACGTGGACTTTTTTATAGATATACCAATGAATACTTGTTTTTTTGTGTGTGTATGTATACATTAGTGAGAAGGAAGATTCTTTATGATCTTAATTAGGAAGCAAGAATGCATTACTAATTTGTATTAATTATTGAATGCAAACAATCGGAAACATTTGTAATAATGCTTGAGACATATATGCATATATGTATCCATGTGCACATAATGCATAGAAGAGTGAGATGCATAGTCAGCATGTGAACAAGTCTTAAAGTAGGAGGAGACTCAACTCACATTTACAGTATTAAATGAAAGAAAACAGGAGGAATAAACTATTTCTGAAAAGTGCAATGTTTTTTAATTTTTTTTTTTTAGAAAACCTTTTGATCGAAAAATTCATTAGTCATCTTAAACGGAAAAAAGTCTCAATGTAGAGATATTTCTAAAGCATCAAATATCATTTGCAACTATTTACAAAAAACATGTGTGCGGGCAAAAAAGGAAAATGCATTCTTTACATGACCCATATTTATATGCATGGTGAAATAAAGTTTACCATATTTATTTATTTTTGCTTGTATGTCTATTTGTAAATAAAATTATGTTTAGTGTACTATTGTAAAACACATGCTATGTTAATTAATACAATTGAGTTATTTTAGTTTATCATATCACAATATGCAAGTGCTAATAGAAACAGTAATGTTAGGTGGAAGATTGATAGGGGTAGCTCATTTGAGTATAAACTTTTGTAAGATTAATCAATGTTTTTTTTAATATAGTATGAAGGTTAGTATTATATAAAGCTATTGATTTTATTATAAATAAGATTTAAATCCTGTCTATGTAATATGATAAGATATTTTCATGTATAGAACAATGTAATTATATTACAATAAATTGTTAGATGAATGACTATAAATCTATTGATTTTATTATAAATAAGATTTTAATATTGTTTATGTAATATGAATAAAAATTTGTGTTTATATAATAAACAATAAGTAATTTGTAAAATATAATAAAGAACCTTACTACCTAAGATTAAATTTGTGTATATATAAAATAAAATGTAATAATTTAATTTATTAAAATGTAATAAGTGGAATAAATATTACGATAAATTCTTAGATGAAACAGTACAAAGGTATTGATTTTATTATAAATTAGGTTTGAATTTTGTTAATGTAATATGAATGAATATTTTTTTGTGTATATGTTTTAAACAAAAAATAATTTGAAAAGATATAAAGAATCTTATTAGGTAAGATAAAATGTAGGTATAGTAAAATAATCTACATGTTTGTAGCACTTTGCATCCAAATTATTGAGAGAGAAACATTTGTAACAATGCTTGAAGCATTTAAGTATACATGGATGCATGTATACATGTATCAACGTGCACACAATGCATAGAAAAGTGACAAGCATCCTTTGCACATGAGCAAGCTTGAAAGCGTGATGAGACTGAAGTTGCATTTGCAGTATTAAATGAAAGAAAACAAGAGAAATAAACTAGTTAGTATGAATGCATATATGAAAGGAAGGCATTAAAATATGGATCCATGTAAAGACATATGCATGCATGGATGTGTACATGTGTCCATGTAACTTGGTATGTTAAGAAGAATCTATATATTTCTGCATTCATAAAGTTAGAAATGTTAGAAACAATTTGCATCTTAAACAAGAACTAAAAAAACATTACTGACTGAAACAAAGTAGCAATACATTAGTGTTTGTGGAACAAGTGTATAAAGTATATCTAATAATGCATGTATAAATAAATGTATGGATGAAGGAAAACATGTATGCATCCATCTATGTGTACATGTGTCCATGTAAGTTGGTAAGTAAACAAGAATCTATAAATGCCTATGTGCACAAAGCTAGAAAATGTCAGAAACAATTTGCATTTGAAAGATATAAAAAGAACATTTATGATCGAAACAAAAGAATAATATATTATTGTTTTTTGACCAAGTGTATTAAGGATATCCAACGATGCATTTGAATGCATGGATACATGTAAATATTTATGAAATCTGATTATACATTTTAGCCTCCAAGAAACTGTGATATGTGCTTTTAGTTATCTGCAATAAACAAGATTTAGGAAAAAACATTTTGAAAGGAAGTCTTGAATACAACTCTATGTTGTGATAGTTATTTTCAAAGCCCTCAGTGTTTAATTGCATAACCTTGATATTTTCTTCATTTTTTCCTTTGGTATGGTGTGAATTTTTTTCTAATGGATGAAGGTATATTTGAGCTATAGATAGATAAAGATATGTAAGGGTGGTAAAGAAGAATGAGTGATGTAAGTGCAAAAAAGAGAAGGAATTGAGAGAATGATGAGATGGAAGTGAGGTATATGAATGCCTTATGGAAAGTATTAGATATGGGAAGCAAGGATATGTGAAACTGGATGTGAGAATGAATGGAATGTAAATGATATGAATTTATCATTTTCGAGTTAAATGCTTAAAATTAAATGCAATATATAAAAATTTGAATGAGTGAGTTGGATTGAGAGAAAAAAGGAATGCAAGACATTGGTGTGATGCAAGAGAAGCATATAAATGGATTTTGAAATGTATTTTATTTGAGAAGGAATGATGTGCATGGGTGGAAACAGAAATGAGTGGATTCGATAGGGTATGAAGTGAACTTTTGTTCCAAGAAATGGTGGAAGAATGTCTATTTTGTTATTGGTTATGCTTTTTAAAATCATCATAGGGCTAAGTGTCTCAATACAAATACAAAAGAAAGACTGATGTCCCATTTCTCACTCTCCTTTGGACTAAACAAAGTTCCAAGATCCTTGAGCTTCCTCGAAATGTGACAAGAGAAGAATAGATATAAAAATAAAAATGATATTTAAGGATACAAGAGTCAAAAGAGAAACACCAATCAATACTAGTACCTTTACATGGGTGCATGTTTACATTTGCAGTAACAAATTTCCTTTATGATCTTATCCAGGAAGCAAAAATGTATTATTATTTTGTTTCAAGTATTGAATGCAAATAATCTTAAACATTTGTAACAATGCTTGAGGCATCTATATGTATATATGCATGCATGTATACATGTATCCATGTGCACAAAATGCAAAGAAGAGTGAAAAGCATACATGACATGTGAACTAGAAATTTGAATGGAAAACACTAAAATCAAGTAGAAATACAAATTTGCCAAATCACATTGAGGCTCAAGTAGCATTTGCAGTAGTAAGCGAAAGGAAAATAGGGAAAACAAACTATATATCAGCAATGCATATATCGAAGGAATGCATAAATATATGGATCCATGTAAAAATTTATGCATGCATGGATGTATAGATGTGTCCATGTAATTTGGTACACAAAGAACAATCTATAAATGCATGTGTGCATAAAGTGAGAAATGTCAGGAACAATTTGCATTTGAAACATATACAATATTGTTTTTTGAACAAGTGTATAAAGGATACCTAATGATGCATTTGAATGCATGGAAACATGTAAATGTTTTTTAAATATAATTACACATTATAGGCTTGAAGAAGTTGTTATACGCGCTTTTAGGGATCTGTAATAAACAAGGTTTAGAAAAGACATTTTGAAAATAACTCTTGAATACAACTATATGTTATGAGTGTTATTTTCGAAGCCCTCAATGTTTATTTGCATAACCTTGATATTTTCTTCATCTTTTTCTTTGTTTGGTATGGTGTGAATTTTGTTGTGATGGATGAAGCTATATTTGAGGTGTAGATAGATAAAAATATGTGAGTGTTAAAAAGAAGAATGAGTTATGCAAGTGGAAGAAAGAGAGCGAATTGAGAGAATGGTGAGATGCAAATAAGGTGTATGAATAAGTTATGAAAAGTATTTGACATGGGAGGCAAGGATATGGGATGGTGGATATGAGAATGAATGGGAATGTAAGTGGTATGAATTTATCATTTGTAAGTTATATGCTTACAATTAAATGCAAGAAATAAAAATTTCAATGAGAGAGCTGGATTTAATGAAAAAAGGAACACAACACATTGGTATGATGCAACACAAGCAAATAAATGGATTTTGAAATGTATTTGATTTGAGAAGAAAGGATGTGCAAGGGTGGAAATGGAAATGAATGGAATCAATAGGGTATGAAGTGATTATTTCTTGCAACAAGGGGTGGAAGAATGTCTAATTTGGTATTGGTTATGCTTTTAAAAATCATCATAGGGCTGAGTCTGTCAATATAAACACAGGAAAAAGAACCATGTTGCATTTCTCACTCTCCTTCGTACTAAACAAGGCACTGAGATCCTTGAGCTTCCTCGAAATGTGACAATAGAAGAGTGGATATAAAAATATAATGATATTTATGGATAGAAGAGTCAAAACAGAAGACAAAGTGGAAGTTCTTATGCATATACTATGAAAAAAAAAAATATGGAACATCATAAAACTGAGAACATGCAAATGCAGATGCAGTGGAGAACATTAAATACATGGAGACAGAAATACATAGAGCTATTCATAGATATATGCATGGATGCATCAACAGACACATGTATACACAGAAAACAGAACTACATGGAGAGATGGAGATATGAACACATGTATACATCATGGATGTATGCATATTTGCATATAGGTACAAATGCATATGTTACATGGAAGGATGTATTCATATACACATGCAAATATGGATGAAGGCATATATGCATATATGCATGTATGGACGATATGCATAAATGTATGTCAACATATAACTTTTAATTTTGTTATATTGGAAAACTAGCACTATTCTGATAAATCAATATTGGAAAATAGCATTTAGCTATTTCTACTTATCAAAATAGCTTTATAAATTATTGTTGTTATTGAAAATCAGTGAAATGCGACCGCATAGATTGATTAAATAAGTTTAAGCAAAGGCATAGTTTATAAAACTGGCGAGTAGAGATACGTAATCCATGAGTGCAAATTAAATGCATTGAAATATCAGGAAAATGCAAACACATGGAGAGGTCAAAATAATTGAAGCAAATGCATTAAATGGCATGTGACTAGTGGGGAAGGCACTGGAATTTCTTGATGGCCATGGGTGGCTAGGATACTTTGGCCATTAGGGGCCATTTTGCCAAAGGCAAAGACAAATACATGGGTGCATGAGCCCATACATGCATATATACATGTATCCATGCAAAATATCGATAGATACATATATAGATGGATGTGTGTATGCAATTCATAGGTGCATGTATTCATAAATCAATGTATACATGCACCCATAGATACAGTCATACATATATAGATAGATGCATGCAGAGGTGACAAGATATGCATAAATCGATATATGCATGGCTGCATCTATGGATACATAGATACATAATGAAATGGAGTTCTAAAAAGACACATTTATATATGCATTTATTTTGGGAGTTTGATTCTAAATCTTTATGCATACTTTGATTAAAACTAGTGGCTGAAGGTACATAATTCATTCAGACAAAATTAATGCATTGAATGGCATCTGACTAAAGGGGAGACTGTTTGGATTGCTAATCAGTCTTTGAATATATAACAATTAAAAGAGATAAGTAAGTATAAGTATCCTTGGTGACATTTCACATTTTGACCTTTCAATCAAAGTCAATTAACAAAGTAGCAGTCAGACCTAAAGAAATTTCAAGGACTATGCCGATTGAAAACCATATTTTGGACAATGGCGAGACAATCTGTTGAAATTGCTTTAGAAACTTTGAAGCAAATGCATTTTTGCTTCTGTTTACTTTCATTGTACATCTTAAATGGAAGTCAGGTTTTGCATTGCTGCAATGTATTTGTATACTTTGATTATAAAATCATAGTTTAGATCATTTTAAGTGTTATCCATTCGAATCTTTCCTTGAAATACGAAGGATTCATCTGAGTCTTGGAGGCAATGCATAGCTGTCCTATAAAGAGAGCTTTGGAACCAATGAGCTGTCATATATACATGGGTGTATGAGTCCATAGATGCATATATACATGTATCCATGCAAGTTATCGATAGATGCATATATACATGGATGTGTGTATGCAATTCATAGGTGCATATATACATAAATCGAGGTGTACGTGTACCCATAGATACAACCATACATATATAGATAGATGCATAAAGAGATGACAAGATATATGCATAAATCGATATATGCATGATTGCATCTATGGATACATAGATACTTTATGAAATGAAGAAAAAGACACATTTATATATGCATTTAATTTGAGAGTTTGATTCTGAATCCATATGCATTCTTTGATTAAAACTAGTGGTTGAAAGTACATAATTCATTGATACAAAATTAATGCATTGAATTGCATCTGACTAAAGGGGAGGCTATTTGGATTGCTAATCAGTCTTTGAATATATAACAATTAAAAGAGATAAATAAGTATAATTATCCTTGGGAACATTTCACATTTTGACCTTTCAATCAAAATGAATTAACAAAGTAGCAGTCAGACCTAAAGAAGGTTCAAGGACTATGCTAATAGAAAACCATATTTTGGACAATGGCTAGACAATCTGTTGAAATTTCTTTAAAAACTTTGAAGCAAATGCATTTTTTGTTCTGTTTACTTTCATTGTACATGCTAAATGGAAGTTGGGTTTCACATTGCTGCAATGCATTTGGATACTTTGATTATAAAATCATAGTTTAGATCATTTTTAGTGTTATCCAATTGAATCTTTCCTTGAAATACCAAGGATTCATCTGAGTCTTGGAGGCAATGCACAACTGTGCTATAAAGAGAGCTTTGGAATGAATGAGCAAGTGAACCAGAATTTTTTTTGCTCACATTGCCAATTTCACTATGTGCTTTAAACCTCTAAAGTAAGAGAAAACTGAGGAAAGAAACTATTTATTATCTCAAGTAACTTGTTTCTAGTTTTGGATACTGTAATTATTGTCCTCATAGGCACACATGCAAAGTATGGAACCATATAGAAAGCAAGTGAACTCTTTAATAATCCCATGAAACATAGTCTTTGTATGCATCCATGTATATAGGTTTGCATGTATATATGTGTACATGTAATTATGTATATATGTTAGACAGTATGTATTTGTGCATAGGTGCATAAGGATGGTATGTATCTTTAGATTTTATATTGCATAGGTAACATGTAGTTCATAGTCATCTAGTTAGAGTAATATGATCACTTTGTGCATATTGGTATTTAATTCTGGAAGTTGATGTTTCCAAAGTTGGTTTTTTTTTAATTTGGGAAGTGGTATTTAGCTGTTTTCTTGATTGTGTTTCAAAGTGAATGCATTAAACAGAATGTGGATTTATCATGTAATATGGATTTAAGTGACTAGAGATGCGTTGTGATTACTTTGAGTGTTTCATTTTTTGTTATTTTGCAGATCTGTGTAGTCATAGGAGATGTTGTTGTAGAGTCCAGACCTGGAACCGAGCTACTTGATACATGTATCCATAGATACATGGATGTGGACATCTATCATGGTATCCATAGATGCGTAGATACATATATCTATGGATAGATGTATTCATAGATACATTGACACATATATGGATAGATGCCTGTATACATTTGCACATAGAAACACAGATACATATATGCGTGGATGCATCTATAGGTAGAAGAATACATAGAAACATAGTTGCATGGATAGATAGATAGATGCATAGCTGGATACATAAATGCTTAAATATACATGTATGGAAATATCCATGGATTGCATATGAAGTTGCATAGATACATATATCCATGGCTGCATGTGTACATAGATGCATGTATTGCAGTACACATGGATGCATGTATATGTGTATCTTCGAGCAAGATGCATGGTTGCATGTGAGGCTTGTAAAGTTTGTATATTTTTTATTACTACAAAGCGGTCTCATAAAGAGAGGTTTGGAACAAAAATTATGTCAACATGTGTGATAATGAGAGTTTTTTCCTTGAATCTTGTTATATATTCAAAGAGTAACTAGCAATGCAAACAGCGTTCCCTTTAGTCAGATGCCATTCAATGCATTGAGTTTGCATTAGTGGATTATGTACCTTCAGCCACTAGTTTGAATCAAAGTATGCATATGGATTCAGAATCAAAAGCTCTTTCCTGTGAACCCATTTTTAATTTTCCTATGCATTTGGTTGGAAATCTTTTAACCGGCATTATTGGCCAATCACATTTCGCCATTGAACATATTACTTTTTTTTTGTACAGTTTGCATTTGGAGAGCTATTTTATATATTGGAAAATTAGCATATATCTATTTTTCCATTCGACTGAGTAGCTTTATAAATCATTTTCGTTTTAAAAACTCAGGAAAATGCGAACGCATAAATTGATTAAATAAATTTAAGCAAAGGCATAGTTTGAAAGTTGGTGGCTAGAGGTACGTAATCCATGAATACAGATTAAATGCATTAAAATATTAGGAAAATGTGAGCGCAATGCATGAATGCAAATTAAATGCATTAAGTGACATCTGGCTGGAGGAGAATGCATTGGAGTGGCTTTGTGACCATGCATGGATAGGGTACTTTGGTCATTTAATATAGAGTTAATCCACTTGCTATGCATCTTTATTACTTTGTGTGTGTTTTTTTTGTGTTTTGTAAGCCTGTGTTCTCAAAACCTAGATTATGCAATTGCTTTGAGCTTTTTCGCTATGATGAAAGCATACAAGATAAAGGAATTTTGTGAAATGTTATAGTTAATGTGCTCATAGGCACATATGCAAAATATGGAAACATATAGAAGGGAAGCGAATTGTTCAAAAAAACTCCTCAAAGAAATGTGGTCCCATGGAATGCAATAAGTGTTCACAATGGACACTTTGGTTTTTGCATGTTAACTTTGTCAGATAATGCAATTTGGCATGAACACTATTGAAGCCATGACATGAACAATAGAACTATTCAACACTGAACTCTATGCTTGTAATAATTATTGGAAAAGCTATAAATTCCATAGATGAAATAATATGAATAAAATTCTAGTTTCTGGTTTTCTTGAAATGCAATGAAAAAACTGCTATAAAGGCATAAGACAAGGTTGTGTAACATATTGCCATTCCTGTATCTAATTTCTTTGGACACGAATGCTTCACACATTTGATTGCAATAGTAACATGTCTACGAAAATGGAACAATAGAGATCATAATTCAGTAGTTTTTAGTGTGAGTATATATGTATCCTGATACATATAAGCTTGATCTGGCATTTATGAAAACAACTGCTATGTACAGTGAAAGAGCTAATTAGTGTTACTATATGCGATATCCATATAACATAATAAATTGGTACAAGGCTAGAGTGGCACATCCATAAATACATGGACGCATGTATACGCAGTTGCATACAGGGATACGTACAAGCTTAGATGAATACATGCATACATGAATATGTGCATAGGTGCATATGGACATAGAGGCATATATACATGTAAATATGCATATATGCAGTGAAAGCAACATATGGATTTGTGTATACAGGAGTGTACTCTATACATTAGAATGCATGATGGAAAAGTGACTATAAAGTACAATGCATAAAAGAAGGGGTAAGACTTGGTTGCATTAACAGCATAAAATGAAAGAAGCCAGAGGAAAATAACCATTTATTGTCTCAAGTAACTTGTTAATGGGTCTAGAGGGTGCAACCATAACAACTTCTACTTGGTCACCATAAACTCTTGAAAACGTAAGAACCAGAAAGCAAATATTGGAAAAGCTAGGAAGGATAGAATGCAAAAGGGAACGCTTAAACTATATAGTTTGAATGGCATTATGCATGGAGGGGTAATAATTATTGAACATATATGTCAGATGTACATAGAGAACCATTGTCTTCATAGGTGCAAAAACAAAATTAGAGTTTCAGATGTCCATATTCAAGAAGACTTTAACATAGTAACCTATAGAAGTGTCTAAATGTATAATAGCAATAGAGTATTTTAAAACTAAAGATGTCTTTAACATGTGAAAACTAGTGAAATGTCATGGAGCATGGAAATGCGAAAAAGTAAAAGTTTGAACAATGTAAATCTGTGCTCTTGTATTCCTAGTTTCTTGTAAAGCCAACAAAATGCTATGTATTAGAAACATAGTTTGTATGGATAGTGATTTGAGGTGCTGGTTTAGAAGAGAAAAAGTTTACATATGAATGACTTTATTACCTTTTGGTGATGTTTCATGTCTATTTGTCAATGCAAATAGCTTCAACAATGGCATTGTTTTGGTCAAGGCTAAAATGTCCTTTAGCACTGAAGTCTCGTAGGATGAATATCACTGCTGACTTGTCCTTGATATAGTCTTCATAGCTGAGCCTTTGCAGTGTGGGCAATAGATGGTGCATGGTGACCTATTCAATTGAAGACTGAATTGTTTGATTGTCATAAGTTGTTATGGTAGTTTTAAGTTGTAAACATAATGTATAATTGACTTGCTGGTTGCACTGTTTATAGTGAGCAGTTTTTTCTTGGAGTGTGCCATAAGCAATGAATTTGAATTTTCATTTTGGACAGCATGCATGAAATGGATTTGAAAATGCATTTGCTACTTTTAGAGTACTAGAAACCTATAGAATATGGTTCAAAATTGTTAGAGGAGACAAAAATACAAGTTTGGATGCACTAGTTTTTAAAAAAAATAATGTTGTTACCTTGAAAGTTGAATGTAGTAGGCTGTTGAGTTTTTCCAAGCTTCTTTTGTCATTCAAGGTACAGATGAATGTTGATTGACATGCGTGAAATGTGTTCTTTTGATCTGTTTTTCTTACAACATTCTTGAAAAGCATTGCAGGTGTTTTATTTGTATGGAACTGGTCTTCGAGTGCAAAGTATTGTTGCTCATATGTTGACCGTAATAGCAGCTGCAATTCAATGAGAGAATTAGATTTTGTTATAGAAAGTGTTATAGAGACCATTGTAGAACATTAAAAGGTTGAAACTGAAAGAAGAGGTAAAAGTTTCGTAGACCAAAATACCTATGCTCTGTCTATGTCAGTGTGGCCATCTTTGATGTCAACTACAAATTGGGTACCCATTTTCTTGGCACCAACTACCAGCGCAGCTATTGTGCCAGTTGGGTACTCATTTACAATTGTTAGCAATTGGCTAATAGTCGTACTTGGAATGAATTTGTACTCTTGACAGAGGCGGAGGATGTTTTTAGTGGTGCTTATGTCTGTTAAAATCAAAATGCAATCACAATCACCTCTGTCATAATCTGTCCTAGGTGCAACTTGGAAATTTGAGATTGAAATCGCTGACCCTGGGACTATTTTAGGCTCATGTTGATACACAAGGTTTCCACTAACATTTAACATGATTTTCATTTCTGCTTTGTGATCTGTCAGATAAGCATGTAGCATTTCCCGTGTTTTGTTGGCCTTATCCAATGTTGCTTTGTAGACAACAAGGGCATCACCTTGGAAGGTGTCTCCAGCTCTTTTTTCATTTAGCTGTTCGATTGAAACAATCTTAGGTTTCTTGACTCTTGTCCTACAAGGAACAAGGATAATTTCAATTGAATGCTAATTTAATATTAGCAAGTTGGGAAAATGGCGGTACAATGAAGAACCAAGTACTTTACCATTGTCTTGACTCCTCCTGTGCAATTTGCACCTATTTTACTTGTCTTTTTGATACATCTTTTGGTGTCCTGCAAAGAATTGGAACAATGTTATTTGAATATTTGTGATTTGGGTGAATGAGTATGAAGGAATAATACTATGAGCACTTTACTGTTGTACTGATTCTTCTTGTGTGGTTTGTATTTGCTTTGACTGTCTTTTAGTTTCATCCATAGATCTCCTACAAATAATGGATATAGCATTGGAAAAGACATTGCAATGCATAAAGGTGATATAAGGCTATAAGTTCTATAAAGTTGAATTTGTCTATTGGGCAACATGCAATTTTAGGAAAATTGGATTGTGATCAGTCCAATATGCTTTTGATATATAGATAGAGCATATATTTGTAGTCGTGTTGGACCAAATGTGATCAATGACTGAGTTGCCCATGCTATGTTGTTGGTTTAACATAAATTGTATATTGTTCTGCTGCATATAATTGTGAAGCATTTTTTTGCTTCTGATTTCTGAAGACATGTCGACATTAAAATCACCTAAAATGTACAACATGTTTTCTGAATTTGTGGATCCAATAATTATTTGCAAGATTGCGATTACTTCATCTATGGAAGTTGTAGGTCTTGCATAAATATTACAAACATTGAGTTCATTGTTAGATAGCATTACTGTTGATATGATGGCTTCAATATTTGAGGTTTCATGTTGTGTTGTTTTTTACAGGAGTAAATGTTTCCTGGTTAAAGTTGCTATGCCATGTATGTTATGTACAGAGAAGCTATCAAAATACTGCAGCAAGGTATTTAGCTCAAAGGGATGCATATGTGTTTCTTGGAGACACAAGATATCAGATTGCATTATGCCATAGTCATTGACAATGTCTTCTGCATGTGCTTTCAAGCTACGAGTGTTCAATGTACATAGGAGCATATGTGATTTGTTTTTTGAACATGTGTTTAGATTATCAAGTTGCCATTGTGCACATGTCTGAAGACGAGACATTTCTAGTTATATTTTGTCTTTAACTTTGAAGTTTTTTATAGTCAAAGGTTGTAACATAAATAATGATTCTACTGATTTTGTTTGTGACAGAGCTGTATAGGTTATTCCATGTTGTCTAATGCTTGTGGGATCAAAAGCCAAGGCCTCCATTGTTAATCCTTGGGATCCATGTATGGTTCGTGCACATGCTACATGTACTGGGAATTGTTTTCTAGTTGTAATTTTCTTGTTTATTGTTACTTTCTGGATTGGCCTAGGAATGCGTTGTATAGGCACCTAGTCTTTGTCAATGATAGTAGAATAGTGGTGTGCTAGTTTTGTGCACTGGTGATGTCCAATTGATGGGTCATTAAATTTAATCCAAACAATATCAATATTGTTTTGTGATGTTTATGCTTTAAAAATTCCATATGAACCGTTGACGAGGCCATCTTGAACATTGTAATTGCCTGTATAAAGCTCAACAAGAATGCTTGGTTTCAAGCATATTTGTGATGGGAGTGTCATTGTGTGACTGTACACTTGTATTGCATTAAGGTCTTTGTGAACTTTATCTATTGCATCTAGCACAATCATTTGGGTTGGAATGATTGATAGCATTTTGTTGTTATGTGCTTGAATGTCTATTCTCCTATAGAAAAGGTGCGGAAGCAATGGATCTAATGGTATAGGATGAAAGAAAATTTTGTTGATATAGTCTATGTCATGAGTTGTCTGAATGCCTACTCATAGTCTATTAAGGATTGAAATAAATATTTCATCTTTTTGTCTCATGGTAGTCACCAATGAATATCATTTTATGTGGTCTTTCCAGAAACTATAAGGCATTAATTCAATTGGAGTAGGCCTATTTTCGAAAGCCACAGAGTCAAGGACAGGTTGTGCCTAGTAAAGGTCACCACAAAATATGGTATCAAGGTTTCCAAAGTATGTTGTAGGCATTTGCATTATGTCTCGTAGTCTTCTATCAATATACCATAGAAATGTTGAGCCAACTAATGATATCTCATCTATAAGAAGTATGCACAATTGATCATAGTGCTTTGACATAGTGTCAAGTACTTCAGTGTTCAGTGGCATGAATTCTGATGTATTAAAAGGTATGTGAAATTCTGAATGTAATGTGAATCCCCCTATGTTATATGTTGCTTTACCTGTATATGCAGTTAATAAGCCCTTGGGTTTGTCTAGATTATTATCAACAGAATTGCTATACATGCGAATGAGAGCTTGGTAGATGGATTTTGCTGTAAAAGTCTTTCCTGTTCCAGCTCCCCCGGTCAAAAACAAGTGCAATGACTTTTGTGGATTTTTCATCTTTTTTATGAGAACATCCTTAACAATTGCTTGTTGTTCTTTATTTAACATTCGTCTTAACTTGTAGTATTCATTGTTATCTATAATCTATGGGTGCTTTGTAATTTCAAATCCATTGGAGTACATGGTATTTGGGTTAGAATGACCTATGTTTGGAAGGTCTGTTTGAATGTCATATAGTTCTTTCTGGGAAAGCTTTGCTTGCATTGGTAGGTCAATGAGCTTTTCATCTTTAAGAGACTGAAGATCATTTATATCTTTTTCAATGTCACCCCATGCGGAGTTTGTGTTGTGGATGAACTTTGCACTGTTTTTTTGAATGATTTGTCCATGGTACATGTATGCATGTTCCCAAGAGTCAAAGTTTTGTTTGAGTGTATGCTCATTAATGGTAAATGGAACATAGAGAACCAATTTCTCTCTACAATGATTCTCTATATCAAAGTGTTTGTTGAAATTGATAAACCATACCACATTGGGTTTGGCCTTTGGTTCAATTGTAGCACCATATTTGTTGTATCTTGAAACAAATTTTGCAGGACATATGTCCACCATTGTTTTAGGGTGTTTTAAATAGTAGTCTATAATAGATTTTGCAAGAATGTTTTTTGATTCATCTGGCTCATTTCTCAATTGTTTAACAGATTTGAGTATAAATGTGTGATCATTGTCAGATCGTGTATCAATGAATATACATTTTCTTGAACTATAATTTAATGGCAATGACAGAACAATATGTGTAGCTTGTTGTGATGACATTTGATGCAATTTAAGCATGACATTTCCAAGTTTACTTACCATTCGTATTGCATCAATATTGTCTTGCTTGTGGTCTATACGTATTCTTTTGAATGCATATGTCATTGACTTGTCTACTTTTGCAATATATGAGCTACAATACATAGCAGCAGCATATGCATTTAGGAAAAATTGTGCATCTGTATTAACCTTCCAAAGATTTGGAATTTTCCTTGAAAAACTATTGTTCCATATTTGTGATGGTTTTCTTTGTAAGAAAAGCGTAGGCCTGTTTAACGTTGAGCTCAAAGCTTCAATGTGTTCATTGTCAGTTAAGTTTAATTCTTTTAAGAACATTTGAAAAGTGAATGTTTCCTCATAGTTTGCTTTTTGGAGTTTTGAAAAGATGTTAGTGGCATTTGCAGTTATCGCTTCAGTCTTTTGGAGTATTGGTAAAAGTATAGTTGACTTTTGCATTGGTGGGAAAGGAAAATTGTACCTACAAAGTTGTTTTCTTGATCTCTTGCATTTCTTTGTATGATGGTGTTTGTGTAGCATTGCCAAAGGAAGTTCCAAATTTTCAGTGTCGCAAGTAATATACTTATCAACAAAAGCTATGATGTCCGTGTTGTTATTTTCTGTGTAGATTGGTGCATTTTTAACCCATATGAGGAAATGATCATGTTCATTTCCTCAATTTTGGAAATCAGTGACTGAGAAGTAATCAATGACATTTCCAAAGAAAGAGTCATCTGTAAGTATCAATTTTTTTATTGCATTGATTCTATGTTTATAGTAACATGCACAAGTGATAGGATATTTCTTGATTAGTTCAAATTTGTCAACGTGTGTTGGGTGATTAGATTCTTGACGGTTTTGTGCTGATTGGTGTAGATTGTCCAGCTCTTGTAATGTTCAAATTAGTGGATCCCAATTTTTCTCAGCACTAGAGAAAGTGATGAAAAATGTCAGTGGTCCTAGTTGTCGAATCATAGCAAATACATTTTTCTTAAGTTGTGAATAGTTTGGAGAGATTCTTATTCTTTTGAAATCAACATATCCAATATCTGATTTAAGAATTTTTCTAGGTTTGGTTTGTGTTTAACGTCTTTCGCAAATAGCTTTCACCCTTTTAACTGGCCCTTGTGGATTCTTATTGTCATTGTAGACAGTACTAGTTGTATTAGTACCATTATAGCTTTGAAAAAAATGTTTGTTGTATGATATGCAAATTGTCTTTGTGACTATAAGAGCTCCCAGCGTACTATTTTCTGATACATAAAGTTTTTTACAATGTCATTATCACGTGGTTTGCCAAAGAATAAAGTTGGGAAATTCATTTCTTCAGCATAGATGTCCTTAAATATTCCAATTGGATACTTGTGCTCTGCAGGTGCAATTTCAATAATCTTGTCTTCCATGTTATGGATACTTCTAGACTCAGTGAATCCATGTATCAATGTTTCTGATGGGTTTTCATTTTCCATTTCACTGTCTGATTCTGTTTCACTTGTATTTTGTGGACTATTGTCTTCGTTTTCTTCAGTGCATTGGAGAACTTCTTGCCAATCTTGGTTTATGTGGACTTCGTGCATTTTGTATAATGGTGTCCTTGTTAATTGAGTCAAAGTTTGCATGATGACATTTGGGCGCACCATGCCTTTTTGAAATGCTTTTTTGTATTTTAAGCATCTTTTCAATGAAACAACAATTGTTTGTGTGTTGTTAATTGATTGTGGTAATTCTCTTTGTACAATGTTCATGTCAATAGGGACATTTATAATAGAACCTGTTAGGCCTATTTGAGACCTTTTGAACCCTAGTTCCCAAATCTGTGCAAATGCAATTCTAAGTGAGACAAGTCATTCTTCTAGATGAGTTAAATTTTGCACATAGCACAATGGTCTATTAGTTCTTATTTTCTGTGGCGTAGCATACTTTGGAATAGTGGACTGTTTCAATACAAAGTAGCATACATTGCATATGAAATTTGTGAATGGTAAGGAATCTGATTGTAGTAGCTTACAGTATAGTTGTTTTTGTTTTTCTTTGAATATCCTGATGTCCTTGTTCAAATAGAGCACTTGGCAAATTGCACATGGGTATTTTGGTGTATCTTGTATTGCTATTTTATAAATTTCTATTGGTGTCAATGTTTTTTTTTTCTTTAAGCTGCTAGGTACACTTTCTTTTTGTTTTTCTTTTCTAATAAAGTTCTTCAGGTGATTAAGTCTTATTGTTGATTTATGTTTAAAATTGTTTGCTATGAAAAATGGTATCAAATTTTCCTTGTTTTTAGGCAAAGCATGTGGCTTGGTCAAGTAAGTTTTTTTGTATTGTGGATAATTTTTGATCAACTTTTTTAGTTGGAGTAAGCTTGTTGAGCATTGGCGAGTTAGATTTTGGGCTTTGATTCTTAGAAGCAGCTCAAAATGTCCAGCCAGAGGGTTTGTATCATGGAACAGTATAGAGACTGATTTTGTATATCCAGAATCATTGAAATCTAAGTACTTTCTTGATGTTGTCAATGACTAGAGGCTTGTTTGTATTTTTAACCATTTGGATATCCAGTGAATGCAAAAAAAGTCACCCCACAATCCACATTCGCTATGGGCTATGCATGGGATTGCAGACAATCACATCTTGTGGAAGTATGTTTCTTGATCATGTACTTTGTGCAATGTATATAGAGTATTAGGATTTAGTTCATTGTTATATGATTTAATTGCTTCTCTGTCCCTTTTTTGAAAGCAAGCTAGGAAATAATCTATAGCTCCATTGCGTAATTGAGTTGAGGTGTACTGGTTGTTAAGTAGCACTTGAAGCGAATCAAACAAACAATCACCAACATTGTATGCAAATGTGCTTAATCTACAAAGGCCTTCAGCTCTAAGGACATTGTCAATGTTTGACATTTGAGGATACTTTGTGCACAGTTTTTTTATTTCATGTGAACCTATGGGCTGTTTTGAAGTTATGTTTTGTGTTTCAATTTTTAACAATGGTTCAAAGTGTCCACTTAAAGAATTCATGTCATGAAATAGTATGGAGACTGATTCTGTGTAATCAGAACTATTGAACTATAAGTACCTTCTTGTTGTTGTTCTTGACCAAAGGGATATTTGTATATTCAACCATTTGGATATCCAGTGAATGCAAAATAGGTCACCCCACAATCCACTTTCTGTGCAATCTACTTGTGGCTTTGTAGATAATCTCATTCTGTGGAAATATGTTTGCAGATCATGTACTTTGTGCAATGTATATAGAGTATCAGGGTCTAGTTCATAGTTGTATGATTTTATTGCTTCTTTGTCCTTGTTTTGAAGGAAATTCAAGAAGTGATCTATAGCTCCATTTCGTAGTTGAATTGATGTGTAACGATTGTTAAGCAATAGTTGTAAAGAGTCAAACAAACAATCACCAACATTGTATGCAAAAGCACTCAATCTGCAAAGTCCCTCACCCTTAAGCACGTAGTCAATGTTTGATATTTGGGGGCGCTTTGTTAATTCATAGGTGTCAACATCTATCATTTTCTTTATTTCTTGTGTATCCTAATGTATTTGAGAATAGCAAATGTTGTGTATGAATAGCATCTAATGCTACTATCTAGATTATAAAATCTATAATTGTTTACATTGTCGCCTATGTGCTTTTACTCAATAGCATTCCATAGTATTAATCATGTTGTTGAGGATCTTGGAAGTTAATAATCTCTATATATGTTGGAAAATGGATCTTGAGTAGTAGCAGAAGCCCACGTAACATACGACACAACAAAAAATTGAATAAAAGTACAAGGGGAAAATAGTATTAATTCTTCAACCTAACCTTGTTATCCATTGTCCACCAGCAGGATAGTATGTACTTATTCCTATTACATTGAAAAAGTGGATAAATGAGTACAATGCATGATGTATACTTTCAGTGCCACAAACAAAAAACAATATTTTCAGATAGCTTTGTTTACATGCAACAAATGGTCGACAAGAATCTTTTTTGCTCACATTGTCAATCTTAGTCTATGGTATTTAAATGTTTTGTGTAATTGGATTCCTCTGTTTCTATGTACTTCTAAGCGACTGATTTTTTTCAAAGAACAAATGATTTTAAAAGCTATTCAGATAAACATGAATTAAGTGGCATGTAGAGAATAGTTTCACAAATCATTTCTGTTTAAAGAAAATCAGGGAAATGCAAAAGCATTGTTTGATCAAAGAAGATCTATGGCTTTTCTTATTTATGGGAATAGCTTCTAAAATCATTTGTGTTTTAAAAATTTGAGGAAAATGCAAAGGCATAGGTCCATTAAGCAAAAGTGAAGGCATAGATTGATTAAATAATTAAAAAAAGAGATTAAAACTCAGAGGTGTAGGCGCACAGTGCATACATGCAAACCAAATGCATTAAATAGCATGTGGGTGGATGAGAAACTACTGGAATGGCTTGGTGGACATGTATAGCCAAACTACTTTGTTCATTTGTTATAGACTTAAGTCAGCTATTAAGCATGACTATTACTTTGCGCAAATTGTTTTTCTATTCTACAAGTCTTTGTTCTGGGAGAGTTTATAGCGATTGAGCAGACTTTGTTATAGTTACAGTATCCAGAACCAGAAATGAGTTACTTGAGGCAATAAATAGTTTCTTTCCTCATTTTTCTCTTACTTTAGAGGTTTAAAGCACATAGTGAAATTGGCAATGTGAGCAAAAAAAAATTGTGGTTAATGTCATTTTGCATGTAAGCAAGACCATGGAAAAATATTGCGTCATGTCTATGAGTGACATAGTACATCATTCATTGTACTCATGTGCCATGTCAGCTTTTGAAATTAACTTTGTAGGCTTTTATTTGCAATACAGGAAGATTAAACATACGTTAACTTGCACACTACACAGCAACTTGCCACAGATATAAGCAGTCCTATGAAAAAAATTGCCTTAAATGCATATAGGTAAAAACCAGTTGACATAAAACAAAGACTTATGACTCTATAGGTTGTTTGAAACTGCAAACAGGGTTTAAAAATTGCATGCTAGTAGTTCATTCTATTCTATGGATATTGTATAAAGGAAGTATAACTTTTTAACACATAAGCAAAACCTGTTCTATTGCTCGAAGACAAATTACTATTGCAATTGTGGAAAATGCATTTTCCTGTTTGTATATGTGGAAGCAGCCTTCTAAATCATTTATGTTCAAAGAAATGAGGAATACAAGATGGAAAAATGAATACATGGAAAAGAACTTTATGCAGTTATTATATTGAAGAATTTCAATTGCATTTCAAGAAAAGCAAAAAGACAATTTGGGAAACTGACCTTGCAATCTACTATCTAACGATCAAGTATACTTGTAGGAATGTACAAATTGTGATAGTCACAAGCAATTTTTCCTAGTGCAGTTTGTGCGTGATTGTTTAAATACAGTTGAAAGCATTGATCCCTGTTACAAGGACAATTTAGACAAATGAGTATAGTGAGTGACATATACTATGCTATTCATAAAAACAAAACATAATTCTTATGTAGATTCATTTGAATGAGAAACAACCCAAGTAAGAACTTTTGTTTCTTAAAATGCAAATTATATTTTATACTTTTTAAATACTTATTGCTATTTGTGTACCCTATAATATAGAACATTTTTTTGCATATGCATGCGCTAGTGTAATTATGTTATTGCAATGGTGGTATAAGCTCTTTAAGAGCAATCAATGGAATAGATCCCATATTTGCTTAAGTGCCTAAAAAAGTGTAAATAGGCCACGGCAACTTGTCAATACTAAGCCAAAAAACAATACAGACTTGTGCTAGCACTGCTAAGTTCTGGTAAAAACAATATCTAGCTATTATTTAATGCCAAACCAGCTATCACTTAATAGTGAAAGCAATGTAAATATTGATTTTATAACTAAATGGGGTCATTTCATTTCCATATGCATAAGTTTATTTTGTACCATTATGTAGCACTTACTATTACTTGTGCAATGAAGCCACATGCAAGTAGAATTCATAACTCATGGCATTTAGATACAACCAAGGAGAAATACAAACCAAGGTTGTTGGCATCCTAATAAGAAAGATGATGAGATACATCCAATTAATGTATGCCACAACATCTTATTCAATGAAGATGATTTGGATAGGAATGTTACAAATCAGAATCCTTATTGGTGTGTGAGTAATTCTCTTTTTCAAGACTTTTCAAGGAAATTGCCTGCCAATACTATCAGTGAACAAGCAGAATCAGATTTTTTAATTGACTTTGTTTGATGGGTCAAATGTGCACAAGGATAGTTATAATTATTTCTTTGTTTTAATTATTATGTATATAAATACTATTCAACAGTTACCTAATTAATTAGATATGAAATGACAGAAGGAAAAAGAAAATTAATTAATTAAGATAATTTGATTCATTAATTAATAAGGTGAATTATCATGTAAAAGTACAAAAATTAGAAGTTGCAAAAAAATCCTCTTTGCTTTATGCTTTAATGACAACGAGAGAGATGAAAGAAATTGTGGAGTTTAGGCTTATATCTATAAATTACATTTGCCTGACAGTTTGTAAAGTGCTCTCAACACATTGTCCTCATATTGTTTGTAAGGTCCCATTATGGGACATGCTAATAGAACAGTGGCTCTAAAGCTTGCACTATGGAATAGTTCTGTAGTAATTGAAGATATGCAATCTTTAGAGGACTCATAAGCGCCAAGTTATTGTTAAGCTCTCACATTGTACATTGGACAAAAGACAATTGCTTGTCCAAGGAACTAGTCTCTGAAGAATAGCGTAGGCTGAGCACTGTGAAACCCAATGTGCTTATGGATGTTAAAATAAAAGAAAACTGATGAAAGAAACTATTTATTGCCTGGAGTAGCTTGTCTGCAAGTGTCCTTTTTTGGAACCATGACAACCTTTGCCATGTCACTGTAAACTCTTTCCTAGAAAAGACATATCGACACACACATATATGCATACATATGTATATATATGTATAGATACATCCATGTAAAGATAGATGAATGCATCTATGGACATAAACATATATGTATCCATATGATTGCATGCATATAGACATAGATGCATCTATACACACATACATATATGCATAAATACATATATGCATAGATATATCTAGAGTCACATGCATACATGCATATATGCATCTACAAATGTCTACATAGATATGCACATAGGTAAATGCATATGCACATAGAGACATGCATACATACATACATGCACTGACACATTAGGTAGAAAGTGATAGTGATAGTGAACTAATGCACTATGAAACATAGCTTCATTATGCACTTTAATGGAAAGGAACTGTGGAAAATAACAAATTATCATCTCAAGTAACTCGTTTCTAGGTCTAGACCCTGCAACTGTAACATCTCCTGCTCAGTGGCTACAAACTCTTCCTCAAAACAAGAGCTTACAAAGCACAAAAAACAACAGACGCAAAGTAATAGAAATGCATAGCAAGTGACTTAACTCTATATTAAATGACCAAAGTACCCTGGCCACGCGTGGCCTCTAAGCCATTCCAATGCCTTCACCTTGAGCCGGATGCCATTCAGTGCATTTAATTTGTATTCATGCATTACGTACATCTACCTACCAGTTTTTTAAACTATCTTTGCTCAAATTTATTAAATCAATTTATGCGCTCGCATTTTCCTGATATTTTAATGCATTCAATCTGCATTCATGGATTACGTACCTCTAGCCGCCAACTTTTAAACTATGCCTTTGCTTAAATTTATTTAATCAATATATGCGCTTGCATTTTCCTGGATTTTTTAAACAAAAATGATTTATAAAGCTACTCGGACAAATAGGAAAATAGCTCTCCAAATTCAAACTATACAAAAAAATAAGTAATATGTTAAATGGAAAAATGTGATTGCCCAATTCTGCTAGTTAAAAGCATTTCAACTGAATGCATAAGTATTTTTTCCTTGACGCTAGGAGCCAATAAAATTGTCACTATAGAAAACAGTTTATCCAAGTGAGTGTTATTAGGTTTTTTATCTTTAATTTCAAACTCCTTTGACATTAATGCATTTTCTTTGGTGGTAGAATATGGAGATTCTTTTTTTACTAAGAGTCTGGAACAAGATGACATATACAAATAAATTTAAGCAAAGATATAGGTTAGAAAACTGACAGCTTCTATCAATAGAAAGGGGACGTTTATAGTGACAGAGCAAAAGCTATTGTGCTCGTTGAATGAATACCAAGAGACAAGTTACTCAAGGCAAAAAATTGCTACTTTTTATTTATTTTGCTTCATTTTATCCCAGAAATGTAAGTTGGGTTTCACAATGCATGAAAACACATTTGTGCAAACAACTCCCAAAATTATAATTGCAATGGATGACAATGATAGTGTAATGGATACTAATAGTCCAAACACCAAAATACACCAGCTAGTTTATTTTTATATTCAATGGAAACAAGTATCAATTGGAAATAGATTAACCTAGTAGTCTATTTATCATAGGTTCTTGAATTCCAAATGCACAAGTGCGAGCATGGTTCTCTACAGGCTTTTAATATGCATTTTAACTATATTACTCTTTTGCATCGAGCCTAAAGAACCACTGCATGTATGGTTTCCAAACAGATTTAAATCAATGAATATAAGTCAAGAAAGGTTTCCAATTACACTTAATACTTGAACCATGAAGCATCATTGCTTCAAGCTGTAGCAAAAGTGCAGACAGGGACACAAAAGCAAATTCAACAATGACATCATCAAACAAGGATTTGTTTGTTATTACTATGATTAACTATTGAACTCAATTGACTCATCAGTCAAACAGTTTGATTGATCACTTACCTAACTTGTTTCAAAGCTATCTTGTTAAGCTGATTAGTTAATTTTATTAATGAGTAAAAGATAGAATTGACTTAATTTGCACGAGCTAAGTGTAAGATTGACTTGTTTGTTAATTGACTTTGATTAATGGTTCAGAGATAGATGAGACAAATTAAATTGTCATGAGCAAAATGTGAGATGGACTTATTAGTTGCTATGCCACATATACTATGACATTTGAGCTTTCATGAAATAATAGCGAAAGCAATAGAATAAACCGATGGCTTCAACATAGATGAAGGGATACAATTAATATGGACAGCTATAGCCTGTTGAATATTTGTAGCATAAGAAATAGAAAGGAAGATGTTGGCGAAGATTTTGCAATTTCGGTTTACACCTAGCAATTGCATTTGCTTCCTTGTCTATAAAGCCTTTTCAAGAAATTCCTTTTTTTTGCATATGAATGGCCATGATTGGTTTAATTGATTTGGTGTACAAAGATGTTTTTTAATTAACTATAATTAACTATTCAAGAAAACTGATCTATCAATGAACTAGTTTCATTGATTAGTCAAGTAACTTGATTCACAGTTAACTTGATCACCTATTTAGTTGATTTGCTTGAATGTTTGCAAAAAGCCTTTTTCGACAAATAATTCTTTGCATAATTTGCAATCACTACACACCAAGAGCCAACATTTCTTCGAGGGATTCTGTCAAACAATTTAAATGTTTTTGCTTGTGCTTCCATATTTAGTATGCATATTCATGACAGCATTTCAAACCATTATATCTATCAGAAATCTACGTGTTATGATGCTTAGATGAATGTACATATGCTGTTCTAAAGCTATTTTTCTATTAAAAGCATGGAAAATGTTTAGAAAGATTGTGTAACTGTGAATGTGAATAAGCAAGATTGATTTAACTTATTTGGAGGATAAACATGACTAATAATTAGCTATGACTAACCGTGGAACACAATTAATTCATCAGCCAATTAGCTTGATTGATTGCTGAATTAACTTGTTTGAAAGCTATCATGTTAAGCCAACTAGCTAATATGCCACATACAGTATGAAATTTGAGTTTCAAATAAGTCTCATGCACACAAATTTGTTATCATGTTAAAGCCATGTAAACATTGATGTTCCAATTCCAAGGGCTCATTCTATTTCCATTTTTCCAAGTTCATTTCATTCCATTATCAAGAACCAATAATTAAATGTTTAAACCAGGTACATGCAAATAGAAATGCAAGTAGGGTTTCAACAATGACATCATCTAACAAGCATTTGTTTGCTATTACTATGATTAACTATTGAACTCAATTGACTCATCAGTCAAACTGCTTGCTTGATCACTGACCTAACTTTTTTCAAAGCTATCTTGTTAAGCTGATTAGTTAATTTCATTAATGAGTAAAAGATAGAATTGACTTAATTTGCATGAGTCAAGTGTAAGATTGACTTGTTTGTTAATTGACTTTGATTAATGGTTTAGAGACAGATGAGACAAATTAAATTGTCATGAGCAAAATGTGAGATGGACTTATTAGCTGCTATGCCACATATACTATGACACTTGAGCTTTCATGAAATAATAGTGAAAGCAATAGAATAAACAGATGGCTTCAACATAGATGAAGGGATACAATTAATATGGACAGCTATAGCCTGTTGAATATTTTAGCACAAGAAACAAAAAGGAAGATGTTGGCGAGGATTTTGCAATTTGGGTTTACACCTAGCAATTGCATTTGCTTCCTTGTCTATAAAGCCTTTTCAAGAAATTCCTTTTTTGACATATGAATGGCCATGATTGGTTTAATTGATTTGGTGTACAAAGATGTTTTTTAATTAACTATAATTAACTATTCAAGAAAACTGATCTATCAATGACCTAGTTTCATTGATTAGTCAAGTAACTTGATTCACAGTTAACTTGATTAGCTATTTAGTTGATTTGCTTGAATGTTTGCAAAAAGCCTTTTTTGACAAATAATTCTTTGCATAATTTGTAATCACTACACACCAAGAGCCAACATTTCTTTGAGGAATTCTGTCAAATAGTTTAAATGTTTTTGCTTGTGCTTCTATATTTGGTATGCATATTCATGACAACATTACAAACCATTATATCTATTAGAAATCTACATCTTATGATGCTTAGATGAATGTACATATCCTGTTCTAAAGCTCTTTTCCTATTAAAAGCACGCAAAATGTTTAGAAAGATTGTGTATCTGTGAATGTGAGTAAGCAACATTGATTTAACTGATTTGGAGGATAAAGATGACCAATAATTAGCTATGACTAACCATGGAACAAAATTAATTCATCAGCCAATTAGCTTGATTGATCACTGAATTAACTTGTTTGAAAGCTATCATGTTAAGCCAACTAGCTAATATGCCACATACACTATGACATTTGAGATTCAAATAAGTCTCATGCACACAAATCTGCTATCATGTTAAAGGCATGCAAACATTGATGTTCCAATTCCATGGGGTCATTTTATTTCTATCTATCCAAGTTCATTTCATTCCATTATCAAGAACTAATAATTAAATGTTTAAACCAGGTACATGCAAATAGGAATGCAAGTAGGGTTTCATAGTGCTTTAAGACATTGTTATACTTTGATTATAAATTCATATTTTAAACTACTTTTAGTATTATTTATTCGAGTTTCTTGTTGAAATGCGAAGGTTTCATCTGCGTTTGATAGGAATTATGTAGAAATCCTCTTGTCCATTTTACTTCATGCATGTGAGCCCTGTAAAGTCTGTATATTATTGACTACTGCAAAGTGGTCCGATAAAGAGGGCTTTGGAACCAAAATTATGTCAACACGTGTGATAATGAGAGCTTTTGAACTACGAGTGAACAGTGTGCTGCTTTAAACTTTTTCGTTGTCATCAAAGCAGAAAGGATAGAGGGGTTTTGTTAAAAGTTGTGGTTGTTGTCCTCATAGGCATAAACTCATATTTTAAACTACTTTTAGTATTATCTATTCAATTTTTTTGTTGAAATGTGAAGGTTTCATCTGCGTTTGATAGGTACTATGTAGAAATCCTCTTGTTCATTTTACTCCATGCATGTGAGCCCTGTAGAGTTTGTATTTTTTTTTATTGCTGCAAAGTGGTCCCATAAAGAGAGCTTTGGAACCAAAATTATAGTCAATCAATCATAGTCAATCAATTAATCTAATTCTACCTATTTTCTAATAGTATTGGCATGTAATTTTCTTGACAAGTCTTCAATCAAAAAGAGCATTAGCCACACACCAATAAGGATTCTCATTTGTAACCTACCTAACCAAATCATCTTTATTCAATAAGATGTTGTGACATACATTAATTGGATGTATCTCATCATCTTTCTTATCAGGATGCCAACAACCTTGATTTGTATTTGTCCTTGAATGTATCTGGATGCTATGAACTATGAATTCTACTTGCATATCGCCTGGCTGTACAAGTAATAGTAAGCACTACATAATGGTAGAAATCACAACTCATAGCATCCATATACACCCATGCACAAATACATGGTTTTCTAGGGCTAGTTTGTTAATTGCCTTTGATTAATAGTTCAAATGTACACAAGGCTAATTGCAATCATTTCTTTCTTTGAATTGCTATGTACTTAAAGGCTAATTAGCAATTGCCTAATTATTTAGATATGAGACAATACAAGGATGAATGAGGAAATATGAACTTGCCTAAATCATCATGAATGATAGAGCTATTGGGTAAAATGCTACATATACTGTGACATTTAAGCTTCAAATACTGCCAATGGACAGCAAAAGCTTCAAAAATCTCAGTTAACATGTAAAGGGATGAGAAAAAATGATTTTCTAACTGAATGGGGTCATTTTACTTCAATTATCTAGCACTTATTCTTAATTTTAGAACAATTAGCATCTATACACACCCATGCATAGATACATGCTCTCTAACATATTGATATGCATATGGTTTTCTATCGGCACAATCCTTGAACATTCTCTAGGTATGAGTGCTAGTCTATTAATTGACATTGATTACTAGATAAAATGTATTCATAGACACATAGCTGCACACATGCTTCAATGCACAGATGCATAGATACATGCATGGATGTACACATATATACACGTAGATCACACACTTACATCTATATATGTGTTCATGTACAACCATTTATGCATATATCCATGTATCAATAGATCCCTTAATATATGCACATATTGAAATGACTACATGGGCTTGGAGAATGAATATTTATGTGGGCTTTACATGATAGCAATGAATCCTATAAATATGCATATATGCATGAAAGCACATAGCCATCAATGAACCTATGCATTTACATTTTCACAAGCATTTTAAAACAATCACGATTCACAAATCCACTTCCATGGGTTCCAAAAATAGATAAATGCCAATTTACCAATATGAAATATAACTCATGAAATTGAGTTCATATATCTTTAAAAGCAATATGTACAACAACCACAAGATGTCTGGATGGCTAGCTGGCGCCATCCACAAAAAAACATTTAAAGCAAATGCAATAGTAATCTATTATATACACACATACATACATGGCAACATAGATACATGCATTCATATATACATAATTACATGCACACATATATACATGCAAACCTGTATGCATGGATGCATACAAAGACTATGTTTCATGGGATTATTAAAGAGTTAAATTGCTTTCTATATGCTTCCATATTTTTCAAGTGTGCCTATGAGGACAATAACCACAATATTTGACAGTATTCCTCTATCCTTTATGACAACTCATTGGTTCCAAAGCTCTCTTTATAGGACAGCTGTACATTACCTACAAGACTCAGATGAATCCTTCATATTTCAAGGAAAGATTTGAATCAATAACACTTAAAATGATCTAAACTATGATTTTACAATCAAAGTATCCAAATGAATTGCAACAATGCGAAACCCAAGTTCCATTTAAGATGTACAATGAGAGTAAATAGAAGGGAAAATGCATTTGCTTTAAAGTTTGTAGAGCAATTTCAACAGGTTGTCTAGCCATTGTCCAAAATATGGTTTTCTATCAGCATAGTCCTTCAACCTTCTTTAAGTCTAACTGCTACTTTGTTAATTGACTTTGATTGAAAGGTCAAAATGTGAAATGTGGCCAAGGATAATTATAGACAGTTGTACGTTGCCTCCAAGATTCAGATGAATCCTTGGTATTTCAAGGAAAGGTTTGAATCGATCACTTAAAATGATCTAAACTATAATTTTACAATCAAAGTATCCAAATGCATTGCAACAATGCGAAACCCAACTTCCATTTAAGATGTACAATGAAAGAAAACAGAAGGAAAAATGTATTTGCTTTAAAGTTCGTAAACCAATTTCAACAAATTGTCTAGCCATTGTCCAAAATATGTTTTTCTACCAGCATAGTCCTTGAACCTTCTATAGGTCTAACTGCTACTTTGTTAATTGACTTTGATTGAAAGGTCAAAATCTGAAATGTGGCCAAGGATAACTATACTTATTTATCTCTTTTAATTGTTATATATTCAAAGACTAATTAGCAATCCAAACAACCTCGCCTCTAGTCAGATGCCATTAAATGCATTGATTTTGCATAATGAATTATGCACCTTTAGCCAGTAGTTTTAATCAAAGTATGCATATGGATTCAGAATCAAACTCTCAAAATTAAAAAAGGTAGGTTTAAATTATAAAATGCAATCAGCCACCCAAAAAGTTGATTGGATAATTATTGCATTTCTGAGATCATGCCACTGCAATAAAGATCTACTTTTGAACCCCAACTACTTATTTTTTATGAACCATATAGCATATGCCACTCACAATACCCATTTGAAAAGATTGTCCTTGTAACAAAAAGCAATGATATGATTACAAGTACAATCAATATAGTGAGAATCTTGAATTAACCTTTTTCTCTGTCTACTATATGCAATTGTAAACAAAGAAGAAGGTTCATTCTAGAAACTCACCTTGTACTGCTTGCTTGAAGAATTTGCCACAGCTGGGCCGCTACATGACCTCTTTTCTTCCAACCAAAAGCATTGCACCATGTAAAAAGCTTTGATTAGAAAACAAAAACCATGTGTTTGTTTTTCTAAAAGAATAGCAATATATAGTACTCTTACTGCGATGGATACTAATAGCGAAAACCATTAAAACACTAGCAAGCATTTTTCTAGATTCAAGAGACACAAGTATAAATGTAGATCAGATTAACTACACAAACTAATTGCCATAGGTTCTTAGACCACAAATCTTCTAGCAATGAATTTGACTGCTCTTTTGCATGAAGCCTAAAACTATTCTATCAAGCAATATTACTTAACTGCTCTATGGCAACATTGTAATTTGGATTCTACAACATTTTTGACATAGTTTTTTATAACCCCAAGATACAAAAATAGTAATGAGGACATCTGACATAATTTTTATGCTTGCTGGCAGAAAGAAGGTTTCTACTGCATTCTTTATGCTCCCATTGTTTGCATTTATGCCCACGAGGACAACAACCATGACTTTTAACAGAATCTCTCTATCCTTTATGCTTTCATGATAACGGAAAAGCTCAAAGCAACACACTGTCGACTCATTGTTGAAAAGCTCTCATTATCGCACACATTGACATAATTTTGGTTCCAAAGCCCTCTTTATGGGACCACTTTGCAACAATCAAAAAAATACAAACTCTATAGGGTTCACATGCATGAAGTAAAATGAACAAGAGGATTTCTACATAATACCTATCAAACGCAGATGAAACCTTCTCATTTCAACAAGAAATTCGAATAGATAATACTAAAAGTAGTTTAATACACGGATTTATGCCTACGAGGACAACAACCATGACTTTTAATAGAACCCCTCTATCCTTTATGCTTTGATGACAACGGAAAAGCTCAAAGCAACACACTGTTGACTCATTGGTCGAAAGCTCTCATTATCGCACACGTTGACATAATTTTGGTTTGAAAGCCTTCTTTATGGGACTGCTTTGCAGTAATAAAAAATATACAAACTTTAAAGTGCTCACATGCATGAAGTAAAATGGATAAGAGGATTTCTACATAATTCCTATCAAACGCAGATGAAACCTTCGCATTTCAACAAGAAATTTGAATAAACAATACTAAAAGTAGTTTAAAATACGAATTTATATTCAAAGTATACGAATGCCTTAAAGCACTATGAAACCCTACTTGCATTTCTTGTATCAAATAGACAAAAAAAATGAAAAGTTACCTCTTCTGACCTCAAGCAATTCGTCTCACTGTCCAGCATGCAACTCTGCAACTACAAAATACCTTGCTCGGCCACACAATAGACCACTATAAAATATAGCTTCTTTATGCAATTTAATGTAATGGAACTCTAAAAATTACCAAATTATCACCTCAAATAACTCGTTTCTGGGTCTGGACTCTGCAACTATAACATCTCCTGCTCAGTCGCTAAAACTCTCCCTCAGAACAGGTGCTCACAGAAAACCAAAAAAACACACGCAAAGTAATAGAAATGCATAGCAAGTAACTTAACTCTATATTAAATGACCAAAGTACCCTGGCCATGCGTGGCCTCCAAGCCATTCCAATGCCTTCACCTCGAGCCAGATGACATTCAATGCATTTAATTTATATTCATGCATTATGTACGTCTACCCGCCAGTTTGATAAACTATGCCTTTGCTTAATTTTAATTAATCAATTTATGTGCTCACAGTTTCTTGATATTTTAATGCATTTAATCTGCATTCATGGATTACGTACCTCTAGCCGCCAACTTTTAAACTATGTCTTTGCTTAAATTTATTTAATCAATTTATGCGTTCGCATTTTCCTAAATTTTTAAAACGAAAATGATTTATAAAGCTACTCGAACGAATAGAAAAATAGATAAATGCTAATTTTCCAATATATAAAATAGCTCTCCAAATTCAAACTATACAAAAAAATAAGTAATATGTTAAATGGCGAAATGTGATTGGTTAATGATGCCAATTAAATGCATTCTAGGTGAATGCGTAAGTATTCCTACCTATCGGAAGGAACTAATAAATTATGGAATATAATTTAGAAATTTATAAATAATAGAGATAGAAGTATTAGGTAATTTTGATAGTTATTAGATAGTTGTTTGTTATTTTGATTTTTTATTCAACATTTAAAAATGTAAATTTTTATATGTATTTAAAGCATAAAATTAAATTTTGAATTTGATTAATTTTAAATTTTGTTGAATTGAATTTGTGATCACATATTTGAATTAATTGATTGTACACTAATACAACTTTTCTCACCTTGATCATTAGTATGTGATAGTGCATAAGGAGTAGTAGTATTTAGAAATGTCATGGGAGATTATTGAATTGTGAGGACTCACATTTTACTCAGTCAACCCCCTTAAATGACCAATTTTATAGGCTTGGGTAAGTGATGGCAAACAACAAGTGTGTAGTGCATTCGATCCAAATTTCAATACAAATTTGTTCTTTTTAAAGCTATTCAAAGCATTCCTAGATATGAAAGTTCCTTTCATTCTGGATGATTGAATGATTATTGGATGTGAATTAATGTTCAAATGTATGTTTTTAAATACCAAGTCATACCTAATTACATTGCTCAAATGTGCACTAAGTAAGCTCTGAATGGTTATTGAAAATGGATAGGATTCACTAATTTAAAAGTTTAAATTCAAATTATGGGTTAAATTTGCACTACAAGAGTGAATCAACGCATAATTGGATTAACTCAAAATGAGTGAGCATAGATATCAAGGAAATGATTATGTTATACCCTTATAATATCATGAGAATGGGCATTGTATACTCATAAAAATGGTCATGTCTGTAATCCTGGCAATTAATTAATATTTATTATTTAATTAATTTATTTAAAAGTCCTCTACATATGATTAAATTTAATTAATTTAATTATATTGTTCATTCATCTTATTCTTCCTTCATAATTAAATAAATTTATTTTATTTAATTATTTTCATACGTCCACTTAATTAATTAAATAAATATAGTCTATTTATTTAAATTAGTAATCATTGTCTAAATTTAAATTAAATCTTTTGATTTAATTAAATTTAAATATCATTTTCTTCTATTTTAAATTCTTCTTCTAATTAATTAAATGTTTCATTTAATTAATTTCATAAAAGTGATTTAATTAAATAAATCTTATTTAATTAAAAATATCTTATGCTTTCTTTCTAAATCACAATTAGGTATTTTATTTAATTGTGCAATCTTCTCATATCATAATTAAATATTTTATTTTATTTAATTATGAAATCTTTTTCTTTTTTCAATAAAATTTGATTAAAGCTTTATTCTCATCACCAGCTTTCTTTTGCTTTTAAAAGCTTAATTAAAATATTTTATTTAATTAAGAAAAGCTGAATATCCTCCACAAATAAATATTTGAATTTTTAATTCATTATTGATCAGCTTTAAATCTTTCTTTTATTCTTTTAAAGAAAGATGATTTCTTATCTTCTTTTCTTTTTTCCTCTTTCATAAAAATAGAAAAATCTTGTTTTTAGGTTTCTTCTATTTTCTCTTTAGTTTCATCTTTCTTCAGCCATTCGATCTGCTAGGAATTATCACAACCGTCAATCAAGACAGCCAATCAAAATCATTCGAAAAACTCTATAAATACCTGTGTGAATCCAAGCATTGGTAATAGGAAATTAATTAGAGTTCATGCATTTAATTCATTTAGTATTCATTTATCATAGCATCATGTTTATTTCAAGCTTCTTAGTTTAAATCATTATCATAGCTTAATCTTGCATCTACATCATATCAAAATCTCGTTCTTTAGGAAGATAGTTTGTTGAGCCTAGCCTACAATCTGAGAACACAAAGCTGGAATCGACAAAAACACTAAAGATAGAGGATGATAGGACGACAATGGAAGCAGAATACTGAGTTTGTGTCTCTTTACCTTTTATATTATGTTTTGATATAATGTCCTATTGGTGTGTTTGAATAGTTGTTTCAATTCATTTACGCATATATTTTTCAATCACACATTAAATGGCACCCACCGTGGGGCCCATGCCCCTATTCTAGACTTTTTTCTTGCAGGTTTTCTTATAGGTTTGCTTATAGGTTTTCTGACATCTGAAAACGCATCTGGAAGATCCGAAAAAAATTTCTTTTTGCAGGTATTTCGGCACATCTAAAGACTGTTTCAGCGCATCTGGGCATTTCTACGGCGCATCTGGGAAACAGAGTGGCGCATCCAGGAATTTCTATAGAGCATATAGGGGATTAGTTACTGCATATAGGACTTTCTTTAGCACATTCAAATATGTTTCAAAAAATAAAAAAAAATAAACTTGCATTTAGATTAGCGCATATAGGTTCTATTTTCGCACATCTGGGTAACAGAGTTGCGCATTTGTGTTCTATTTTCGCGCATCTGAGTAACAGAGTTGCGCATCTGGGTTCTGTTTTAGTGCATTTGAGTAACAGAGTTTCGCATCCAAATTGTAATAGAGATTCTGAGTCTGACGCCTTCCGCAGACAGAATTTATTTCTCTTCTTTCTTGCTGAATTTAAAATGAATCAAACTAGGGTAGCCACCACACCTTTATCATGCAGTTAAAATGAACCCCATGTTTGTTGTGAAGCAAAATCTTCACTTAGATTAAATCATTTTTGATTTTGGTGCACCTAAAATTAATCTGTATACTCTTCTTGACTATGCTTGAAAGTGGTAGGTGATTATGCTCTCACCCTATGCAAACTAGGTGATCAGAAAACCAGACCCACTTTTCCCTGTGTAACCCTGACTTGATAATCGAAGTATCCTCTCCCCTTGCACACTTGTGTGATCCTGGGTGCAAGAGAAATGGTTATTGACTCTAGAAATTGGGTCTGCCTGGGGATTTCATCACCCCAACGTGATCAAATCGGCAACGGAGCTAAAGCCAAGCTACCCCCAATCGGTATATAAATGTAAATCTTAAGGGAAAACCTAAGGTTGCTTGTGCGGATGTGTCATACGGATAGAGTTGTACTCCCTTAAACCCTGTTGAGCTTAACCTCTTTAGGCTGGAGTGCCACCTTAATGGTGATTAATCTCTTGCCCCATGTATGGCCACTCAAACGGGGGTCCCGAACTAAAAACCATTGTTTAGAAAGCCAAAAACCTTCTATCTGCTAGTCCAGCACTAGTCGGTGTGAATCCTTCCACACTTTCGTAGTCTGTAGTAGAGGTGATCAGCTCTCCATGGGAGTTTCATGAGGGTTGGAAGCTTGGTTGGCCTAAGAAGAGAGTGCACTATAAGGGGGAGCCCGTGCAGCCAATCTTCTGGATTCACACGCTACTGATATGCGGTTGGGGAAACCCACGTGGAGTCTAGTGGATATTGTCCTGGCCTAACCTAGGTTGTGCTTGTCTTATTCTATGCTTGGTTACGATCAACTTAAATCAGACTATTTGCTGTGCTTTCAAAAACATTAATTCAGATAAAGGATCATCTGAAAATGAACATGAAAAACTTCAGCTGAAACTGGTCAAAATTGTCTTTAGAAAACTATTTTAGCACATCTATGAAAAACTACAGCGCATTTAAACTCTATTCTAGCACATCTGTGCTCTGTTTCAGCGCATTTCAGGTATTCTGCTACGCATCTGTGCTCTGTTTCAGCGCATTTAGGGTATTCTGCTGTGCATTTGTGCTCTGTTTCTGTGCATATAAGGTATTCTGTAGTGCATTTGACTCTTTCTCCAGTGCATATACCTCTTTTTGCAGTGCATTTAGGAAACAGAATAGCACTTTTAGGTTTCTGTCAAAATTTGTACACAGACCCGAATGTCTAAGATTTCTCTCCCATGTTGAGAAAGTGGAAATCAACCAAGTTTTCCAAGAAATCAATTTTCAATAGGATCAAGAAGCCCAAAACAAACTTAAGTTACAAAAGGACTTTAGATCGTAGAGAATTCTTGTATAAGAGTCGAGACGTCCCACTCCATTATCACACATTTCTCCATAGGTACCAAGACTACATTAGAGGATTCACCGACGATTACGCTGTAGAACCCTTGGCTACCCAAGCTTATTATGAAATATTAGCATTGTCTCAACATCACAATCTTAATCAACCTCTTGAGTTTGAGAATATACCACAACCTCAATTGAATATTCAACACATCCTAGTCAAATCCTTCAGTGACCTTTCATCATATCCGAGGATTTCTTACATATGCCTGTTTTTACAAGATCTCAACACAACAAACTAGGAGAAACATCTCAACAAGAAACTCCCACCCACAAAATTCAAGAAGAAGGTGAACATGATAGTCCTATTTTTAGTGTGAGTCACAATCCCCTTTCAGTGACGACAATATGGCTGATAGAGAGGAAAATTTGTTACATAAGAACAAAAACATGAACAAAACTCTCATAGATAGTGATGGTGAGCAAGAGGAAGAACTTCAACTTAGAGAGGCTGAACAAGACCCCAAGTTTCTTAAAGCCCTTGAAAAGATTTTACAACGTGACAAAGAAAAGTATTTTCTCTTCTTAGCAGATCAAGGAGCTAAATTGCCTAAGGATTTTGATACTAAGAAATTAAAGAGCAAAGACGAAGAAACATCCCCATATGATTTTGCTATCTTTACACAAGAGTTTAAAACACTTCAAGGACAAGTCAAAGAATTACGAGGGGGGACCACAACCAAGAAATACACTTTGGATGACATATGTCCTTATCCTTTTGATAGAAGTCTCAACATGATTCCATTTCCTAAACACTGTGAAATTCCCAAATTTGATCGTTATAATGGGAAATCAGACCCAATTGACCACGTTAGAGACTTTCAAAACATGACATTGGAATTTTCCCATGAGGATACTTATTTATTGCAATTATTTCCTCAGAGCCTTGGAGTTAACTCTATGGAATGGTTATCTAAGATTACACCTCCTATTCAAACATTTGAGGAATTGATCAATTTGTTCATAACACAATACGCCTACAACATTCAACACCAAATCACCATGATTGATCTTTGCAAAGTTGCACAAAAACCTAGTGAATCTTTCACTACCTTTCTTCAAAGATGGAGGAGAATGTTCGCTAGGCACCCATGGCATGTCCCTGAAAAGGAAAAAATGGTTACTTTCATCAATAGCCTTAACTCAGAAATGAGCTATCGCTTAAATCTACATTGTCCATCTTCCTTTGAGAAATTGATTGAGGATGCCATCACCATCAAAAGTGCTTTGGTCAAAAGAGGGATGATAAAACTTGATAGGGACAACCCTAGCTCATCTAACCACTACAACAATCCAGACAAGTCTAAATTTTGGACTTGCAACAAAAACATTGTAAACGATGGTGTTGTATATGCAAATCATATCACGACTAGGCCATTTGTTCTGAGCACTCCAAATACGGCTCGTAACAATAATTACAACAATGTCAATTCGGTCGCGAATCCAGGAAACAATCATCCCCCTCCAACGAACAACAATCAGGGGACTGTCAACAACCAAAACTACCAGAACAACAACAACAACAACACTTTAGGGAATACCTCAAACATGAACCCACAATGCTTTTCATTCTTCTCTAATAGAAGAACTTTCACTCCACTAGGACAATCCTTGGAATCTGCTTTCAAAGAGGTTATGGAAAAGAATGTCCTTATGTTACCACCGCAACGCAATTATGAACCTAGTGTAAAACCTCCATCATGGAATGAAGCTTATTTTTGTGATTACCATAGGTGCAGAGGTCATCGTACAAACAACTGTCAAGCTTTGAAACATGCTATTCAAGACCTAATTGACAAAGGCATTATCACAGTAGAAGGACAACAAAAATCCAACGAAGATCACCAAGCATTTCGTAATCCTCTACCAAATTATCAAAAGGGAGAGTTTTCTAACAAAAATGTGAACCAAATTGATGACAATGTAATCCATCACCTCTATACAGACGATGAGCGAGTCAACGTTATAAAAATCAAAGAGAAAGTGGACAATAGACAAGTGAATGTCACAATGAGAGCGCAAGCTAAAGTTGTCTTGAAGGGTACCTCTTCAAAATCCCCTGAGACCTTCCCTCAACATCAATATGACTTAGTTAACCAACATCGAAAAAATCCAGCTCAAATCTCCATTTTAGAACTCCTGAAGATTTCCCCTACACATAAGGAAATTTTAGACAAATCCCTTTTTGAAACGACTGTATCCACGGATTTGGATGTGAACCGATTTCAAGCCATGGTAGGACATTTGTCCTCACCCACATCTTTTAGTCTCTGACAAAGATGATGTTTCCATGACTCATCCCCATAATTCCTCATTATACTTAGAGGTCATGATCCATAAGTTCCATGTTAAACATGTTCTAATAGATGGAGGGGTTGGTCTAAATATATGTACTTTGAAGGTGGTTCAAGCATTAGGATTTGCAGAAAATTCCATTGATCCTAGAAGGAAGATTACTATAAAAGCCTATGATGATGAGGAGAGAACGTCTAAAGGTCTAATCATGCTACCAATCAGAGTGGAACCTATCATCAAAAATACCTTTTGTCAAGTTTTAGACCGAGATCTTGCATACAACATCTTGTTGGGTCATCCTTGGATCCATGAAATGCAAACTGTTCCGTCCACTTACCATCAATGTCTTAAGTTTCCATATGACAGACATGAAATCACTATACCAGCTGATAATTCAAACACCCAAACTTGTGCCAATGTCAAAGCCCATCAGGATACTTTGGTTCTGAATAATCGAGAAGCACTTGCTAATACTTCTCCTAAACATGATACACACATCAGTCAATTAACCAAAAGCTTTGACAAGAAACAGCAGTTCAAGGAAAGTGGAGTTGGGGAATATTCCATTTGTCTTGCTAATCTACTACATCTCCTCGATCAAATGGACAACCTTCTTTTACACAACAACAAATATCAACAGCATCAACATCAGCACAAATACAAACAGAGCCCACTACCAAGTTCAATGGACAATTTATCAAAGAAAAGTTTCCCATGGGAGACCCCGAGGATACGAAAATTCTAGATTGGCTCTATAAGGATGAAGAGGAAATAGTTCTAAATGTCACCTTACCAACATATCAATATGGAAAAGGGTATTCCATCATGCAAAAGATGGGATACGACAATGGTCCTCTTGGAAAAAGAAAAGAAGGCGTAGTTGAGCCTATTCATCTCCCAGGGCTTGCTGCATATGATAAAACTGGAATAGGCTATGACGCTACCTCATCCAAACAAACACAAGGTAATGTTTTTACACTACAAGAAGGTTTCGATAAGAAAGAGACATGTTTGGCATCAATCCTGAATTTCATAGAAAATAGCTCTGATATAGATTCTGCTGAATATGAATGGGATACCATCCATAATGATAAATTTTGGAGAGATAAAGAAGTAGATGTCATACACAAGTATACACCCACTTTAATCAAAGGAGAAGGTTTAGGGTCCCAACCACAAGAATCTAAACCACAAAGCAACTATGAGTCTAGTGATACTGAGTCAGATTTTAACGAACAAGACTATCAGGAGAATAGTACCATCATTGACCTACCTCATACCTCGGATCCTACCGATAACTCTGTCTTGACCCTAACCATCGCCGATTTCACACGACCAAATGACTTGTTACCTTTAATCCATCCTGATCTCATTGACTGGGATCTAACCGAACCTATTGATATACCTATTTTTCTAAATGATGAAGCTATCATAAACTTCCTTTTCGCCGATGATGTAAATGATTGTTCCACTAGCAATTTTTGGTATGAAGTCTTTAATCAGGCGAGTGTCAAGTCTCCTAGCTACAAAAATGAAAATAAAGAAAAATGATCTAGTGGTGAAAACTAGACACTGGCAGTACTAGATCAAACAAAAGATAAAATAAAGAGCGTATCAGAGGGTGAAAACCTTTTCAAGGCACCACCTGATGGGACTCTTGACACTCTCCCGGAGCACTATCATGAGTGATCGCCCATCTTGATCGAGCCTACAAAGGAAATCAATATTGCAACTACAGATAATCTAAGGATTCTATAGGTAGCTGAATCAATGATAGATAAAGAAATTCCAGAGTTCATGAACTTTCTCAAAGAAAATCAAATCAATTTTGCTTGGTCATATGCAGACATGCCATGCGTTGATCCTGATCGCATAATGCATCATTTTTCTATCAAACCAGGAGTTAAACCAGTGAAACAAATACTCAGAAAGATGCATCCAAATGTTGCACTACTTGTTAAAGAAGAACTCAAGAAGCTCCTAAATGCAGGATTTATAAGGTCAATTGCCTATGCAGAATGGATTTCCAATATTGTACCAGTAGCAAAGCCAGATAAACGCATTAGAGTATGCACTAATTTCAGAGATCTTAACAAAGCTTGCCAAAAGGATGACTTTCCACTTCCAAGTATTGATACTATAGTTGATTTGACAGCTGGCCATGCCATGTATTCATTAATGGATGGTTTCTCTGGTTACAACCAAATCAAGATTGCACCAGAAGACCAAGAGAAAACAACTTTCACTTGTCCGTGGGGAACATACTGTTGGAATGTCATGCCTTTCGGTCTAAAGAATGCTGGAGCTACTTATCAAAGAGCTATGACTATGATCTTTCATGACATGATGCACACATTCATGGAAGATTATGTGGATGACATATTGGAAAAATCATATACCAGAGAAGGACACCTGGAAATACTGTCAAAAATATTTACCAGATTGGAAAAATTCAAAGTTCGCCTAAATCCTAAGAAATGTGTTTTTGGGGTCACATCTAGAAAACTTTTAGGATATATTGTTTCAGAAAAGGGAATTGAAGTAGATCCTCCTAAAGTTTAGGCAATCATGGAGATGCCTCCTCCAAAGAACATCAGTCAATTAAGATCGTTACAAGGGCGACTTCAGTCCATCAGAAGATTCATTGCACAATTGGCTGACAAAAGTCTACCGTTCACACATCTCCTGCATAAGAATGTTCCTTTTAGATGGGATGACAAATGCAAAATGGCATTTCAATAAATCAAGCAGTACAAAATGAACCCACTAGTTCTCGTACCACCAAATCTAGACAAACCATTGATCCTGTATATTGCTGCAACCGAGACATCCTTGGGGGAATTATTAGCACAAGAAGACCATGAAGGGAAAGAACGTGCAATCTATTACATTAGCAAAACACTGACAAGTCATGAGCTTAACTACACTTTCATTGAGAAGGCTTGTCTAGCAGTCATCTTTGCTTCACAAAAATTCTGACATTACATGCTAACTCATACAATCAATCTTGTTTCAAAAATTGATCCACTCAAGTACCTACTAAGTAAAGCATCACTAACAGGAAGGTTAGCAAAATGGGTCATAATTTTGAGTGAGTTTGACATCCACTATGTTGATCGCAAAGCAATCAAAGGACAAGTTATTTCTGATCAACTAGTAGACACTCCTCTACAAACAGAGCACCCCTTACATATTGAGTTTCCAGATGCTGATGTTTTCACAGCAGACTCTAAGTAGTTCTGGTCCTTATACTTCAATGGTTCTTTTACTCAACATGGATTGGGGGCAGGCATTCTCTTTGTCACCCCTCAAGGACATACCATTCCTCGGTCATATAGGCTAATGTTTCCATGCACCAATAACATAGCCGAATATGAGGCACTAATCACTGGACTAAAAATAGCATTGGAATGGAGGATTATCGAGCTACAAGTTTATGGTGACTCACAACTAGTTATTAATCAAATCAATGATGATTATCAGACTAAAGATGACAAGTTGTTGCCATATAAGAAGATGATTGATGACTTCAAAAAGTACTTTGTGGACATTCAGTTCACACAAATTCCAAGGATTGACAACAAAGCAGCAGATGCTATGGCTACGATCGCCTCATTGGTACAACTCCCAGAAAAATAGACTCGCTACGAATTTCTGGTGGAACAATTATTTACACCTGCTTACGACATACCCGAAAACCAAGTTATTTGCCACTTGGTAGGATCCGATTCACCCTGGTATGGTAAGATTTATGCCTACCTAAAAGATGACACTTTACCGCCTAACTTATCCCGCAACCAAAAATGTAACTTCATTCGACAATCCTCTCGATATACCCTTATCATTGATACCCTTTATCGTCGTGGTCTTGATGGTACTTTACTTTGATGTCTTGAACATGACGAATCCGACAAAGCTTTACAAGAAGTTCATGGGGGCATTTGTGGTACTCATTCGAGTGGGCTAACCTTATCTAAGAAATTGATTAGAATGGGTTACTACTGGCCTACAATGGAGAGGGAATCATTCACTTTTGTTAAAACATGCTCAAAATGTCAGATTCATGGGAATCTTATTCATTCTCCTGCACAAGAACTTCACTCATTCACACCAACCTGGCCATTTTCTCAATGGGGGTTAGATCTAGTTGGGGCAATTCATCCTTCATCCTCAAATGGGCATAAGTTCATCATCACGGTGACCGAATATTTCACTAAGTGGATTGAGGCAGTACCTCTCTCTAAAGTCACTGGAAAACAGATTTCATCCTTCATACTCAACTACATTATTTGTCGATATGGTATTCCTAATGCCATTATTACAGATAATGGTCAACCTTTCAAGAATCGGGATGTTGATGAACTTTGTGAAAGATTCCATATTCAGCACAGATATTCGACACCTTACTATCCACAAGGGAATGGCCAAGCAGAGGCCTCAAACAAGACTATCCTAAAGATTTTGAAGAAGACTGTCAATGACTCAGGGAAGGATTGGCATGTTCAACTCAATCCCGCCTTGTGGGCTTATAGAACTAGTGTCTGAATGCCGACAGGAGCAACACCTTTTGCCCTTGTCTATGGAGTAGAAGCCATATTGCCTTTAGAGGTTGAAATACCTTCACTAAGGGTATCATTGAAAGGTCTCATAATAGATGATGAATACAGAGTTTCCCGACTACAAGAGTTAGAACTTTTAGATGAAAAGAGACAGAGAGCAGCTGACCATTTGAAAGCATACCAATAGATGATGTCTCATAGCTATAATCACAAAGTAAAACCACGTACCTTTCAGGTGGGGGATCTAGTTCTAAAAGAGAACCCACATAATCAACAAGACAGAGAAAAGCAAGGAAAGTTTGAACCAAATTGGCTAGGTCCTTATGTGGTTATTGCAGTCTACCATTCGGGAGCATACAAATTATCAACGCCAGATGGAGATCTGTTTGATGAACCCATCAACAGTATGCATCGTAAGAAATATTATGTTTAAGTCAGAAAAAGTCCTGAAGAAATCCAAAAACAGCAGAAAAAGTCCTGAAGAAATACAAAAACAGCAAAAAAAGTCCCGAAGAAATCCAAAAACAGTAGAAAAAGTCCTAAAGAAATACAAAAACAGCAGAAAAAGTCCTGAAAAATATAAAAACAGCAGAAAAAGTCCTGAAGAAATACAAAAACAACAGAAAAAGTCCTGAAGAAATATAAAAACAGTAGAAAAAGTCCTGAAGAAATTCAAAAACAGCAGAAAAAGTCCTGAAGAAATCAAAACATTTCAGAAAAATACAAAAAAAATTAAAAAAATGTCATAGAGTGAAAACCTGGCAAACAGGCAGTCTATTGACAGAAAAATACAAAAAAAATCAAAAAGAAATCAGAAAAATGCAATAAATACAGAAAGTGAAAATCTGGCAAACAGACGCTATCTGTACCTCTCCATCTATTTAGTTCTTGTTTTGCACTTTGGCTTTTTTTTAGCTTTCCTTCTTTCCGTATCCTTTTCTACATCTTAGGGTTTTAACTGCATCATCCTGCCATCATTTTGCCTAAGAGTGATAAAACATCTTACCATGGCTTGACTGTTGTACATTTCCTTTTCCGCAAGTTGTGTCAATAAACGGGGCAAAAACTCAACTGGGGGCACTTAACTTTCAGAGCATACCAAAACAGCTAGACTATGTCCTAGGATCCGATCATACGAACAAACAATCAACTCACATGAAACATTATTTGATCGCCGAGCTTTCTCATGAAACACTTTTCAGCAAATACCATATCATTGTCTATTGGATGATCCAAAATTTTGAATAATGTATGAAATAACAGTATTACATGTTTGACCATAAGTTGTTTGATTTTTGATATCATTACTCTGGAGCACACTCAATGATGTACTGAACTAGAGTGGCAAGGAACGAGAATGATTTTTCTTTGTCTACTGTCTTGAGATTAACGGTCAATCTGATGCAAATATGTCATAGGACGTGATGACCAAAGCAATATCATCGATGACAGTTCCACATTTGCATCAAAAAGGTGGTTAATCTTTGTCTGTTTATGCAAGAAATGCTTAGGTCATCTCGGTTCAATTATACCTCGATGCTTGTGTTCACTTGCTATATCAAAAATCATGAAAGTTGTACTCTGGTCATCATTGGCGCTAATTTCCCCTCTGATGCTTGTACATACTTCCAACATTTCAAAAACATTCTATGATGATTCAAGAAGGCTTATAACAGGCTCAACAAAGTGGTTAGTTTCATTTCGTTGCATATTTATTACATCATTATATATATCTGCATATTGGATTCACATCAGTGTCTTGAAAGGCTAAATGAGGGCATTAACGATTGTCATGTAGTTTTGAGTTTTTGTGGAGGACATTTGGACAGTTGATTCATTTTCTCAGTCATTTATCATTTCATTCATTTTATCACTTCATCTTTATCATTATCATTTATCATTGCATTCTCATTTAACATTTATCACTACATTCTCATCTATCATTTTTATCATTTCATTCTCATTTATCATTTGGCATTTCATTTTATCATTTTTATCATTATCATTTATCCTTCATTCTCATTTATCATTCATCAGTTCATCCATTTTATCACTTCATCTTTATCATTATCATTTATCATTGCATTCTCATTTATCATTATCATTCTCATTTATCATGAATCATTTATTCATTTTATTTTATCATTCATTTTTATCATTATCATCATTATTTTACCATGATCATTTTATCTTTATCATATCATTTATCATCATTCCATCACTATCATTTCCCATTATCATTACCATTTTCATTTATCATTTTATCATTTATCATTTATCATTTATCATTATCATTTTCATTTTATTATTCTCATATATCATTATCATTTCACCCTTATCATTTTCATTTTACCATTATCCTCATCATTATCATTCCCATTCCATTCATTTTTATCATTACCGTATCATTTATTATTCATTATCATTCCATCACCATTCCCATTTATCATTTTATCATTTTATCATCTCATATCATTTCATTACCATTATCATTTATCATTTTATCATTCATCATTTCTTATTATATTATTTCATTATCATCACATTACCATTTTCATTACATAAATATTACAAAACATATCATTTATCTTTTCACCACTATCATTATTCATATCACATTCATTATCTATCATGTCACGATGCATTTCATACATTGAAAAATTCAAAAAATAACATCACATATATACATCATCACAAATCATTGCATTCACATCATAATCACTCAACCATCCTGCATCATAAGATTAGTCCACCAATATAATAAAAACATACCAAAATCCATCTCATATCATACATGCATACAAGTAACATCCATATCACATCACAAATGCATCAACATATCATCATCAATACCATCACTGTTGCATATCATCGCTCATCAAAATAATACAAGTGTCCAATGTCCAATGAAACTAAAAGGTTCAAAACATAATACATAAGACATGATCAAAACTCAATATACATAATAAATCAGTCCCAAACAGCTAACTGGTGGATGCCCCCGAAGGAGCTGGTCTGAAAGGAGGCGACCTACCACTCGTACCTGCATCAGGATCCCGTTAGGGCCCTGCAACCTCTCTGCCATGTGTCGATGTTCGTGATTGGGTCCTGGTCTGGCTATGAGATCTGGGATAAGGCTCTTGCCGCTCGGGAGGGCATAGCTCCTCGTATCAAACTTTGTAATACTCAGCCTCTCTGGCTGCCTCAAATCCCTCTACAATGGCCTCCCACAATGAGGTACTCTCTACAGTACCCATAAGTTTCTGGGCCACACCCTTGGCCTCCAGTGCTCGCCATCTAAGGGCATCCATCTCAGCTACCAACTATGCCACTTGGGAATCAGGGGCAAGCATTTGAACCTGTACCTATGCCTGTGCCTGAGCCTGAACCTATGTCTGGGCCTGTGCAAGCTATGCCTATAACTGCACTATCATACTCTGAGCCTGTGCTAGTTAACTCTGTAGCTGTGCCTGCTATCCCTGAAAGGTCTGCACCTGACCCTGCAAGGCATCTATCTGTGCCTACTAAGACGAGGATGACACTCTAATCATTGTCCGAGGTCTGCCACCAGATCTGGCTCACCAGAGAATCTGTGCTCTGCCTAGACTATCCAACCTCTGCTGCCTCTCCTCATCCCCATCATCCCCATCATCTCCGTCATCTGAGCTGTCTCCCTCCTCATCTCCGCTCCCCTCACCCTCTCCACTCTCCTCTCCCTCCTCCTCCTCTCCCTCCTCCCCTCCTTCGCCCATAGCCTACTCCCCACTGGCTACCTCCCCCTGTATCCCTGCCCCTGGCTGTGGTGCTACCCCGATCACCTGTGGCTCATCTGGCACTGTAAACCGTGGAAACAGATGCATATGAAAGTACTGTGCATAATCATCCATCATCCCTGCATCCTATAGCTCTGGCTTGTCAGTCCATACCTCAGGCTGTAAGGTGAAATACTCTATATACGCTGCTTGATATGCAATGCATGGTCCCCATCCTGGATCCCCCTTATGCTAGAAATCTCTTAATGATAAAGGGTGTCCGCCCTATTAGATAACGTGGTTTGCAAACAAAAGGCATCTCTAAATGATCTGTCGCCCACACCTCACAATCTGTGTACGGTCTCCATACAATTGCATCAATATCATCCAAAACCCACCGCCAATACTCTACCTTGCCCAGCTTCTATTGGACAACTACACCGGAATAGGCATACACATACAGCCTCCCTACTGGTCTCGCTCTCGTGCAAAGTGGTCTTGTGACTGCAATGTGCTCCCACACCCAGATCTGTAGCAGCGTCACTCCACTCGCCAAACTCGTGGATCCTTTGTATACAATCTGATGGAGATCATGATATAGGTCGGCCAAGACACAGCTCCCCCAAGCAAACCTCCGTGGCTGTGTAATCATCCACTCCAGCATCCTCCCCCAACCAACTGCGAATCCCTTTGACCGATGGTCCAGTCCAAGGAAGCCTCCAACAAATGCAGCCAACATAGCCACTAATGCAGGATACCTACTGAAATCCTCCCAGTCTATCCAGTAACCATTTATGCCCGGATCGCCACATATCTGCTGAAGCGCCATGGTACCACCAATCTCCTTGTGGTCATAAACCATAAGGGCACCAACAACTGAAATCCCAAGAATCCTGTACACATCCTCGGGCATCACACTCATCTCACCCGTCGGCAGGTGAAAGGTGTTATGCTCTGAATGCCATCTCTCTGCCAAGGCGGTCAACAGTCCCCTGTTGGCCCGAATGCCTTGTGGCATAGCCAACAACGGTCCCAATCCACAATCCGCTATCAACTATAGCTCAATAGGAGTAAGCTCTCCTATCCACTCCCAACATAGTGGGAACCGCTCTCTAACCTGGAGGATTTTAAAACCCTCCTATTTTGTTTGACCATAACAAAGAACACATCAATCAGCCCCATATCACGTGATCTATCTAAATCAACAAATCATACCAAAGACCCATATCAAGTGCTACATCAATCTATCTGAATATCCAAACAAGTTACTCTATCATCTTTTACTATTTATTTTTCTTTCAGGAAAGCAAATTTGTCAACACACATATCATTTTCTATTTGTATTTCAATCATGAATGCAAATTTTTATCTTCATTTTTACTATTTGTTTTCTATCACAGAATGCAAATTTATCAAGCATCTACTCTTTGTTTTTCAATCGTGACAAGCAACGTTATCAACCACAAATCACTCAATCAATCATTTTACTCTTTGTCGGTCGTCACAAAGTTATCAGCTATCTACTCTTTGTTTTCTATTTGGAAGGCAACGTTATCAGTTCTCTATCAAATTTTCTATCCTATCAGCATGAGGGTCCTACAATTTATCTATCTATTGACTAAGGAAGCAATTTTAATCAAAACAAGCATTCCGGGAAAAATTTCCTAAATGCGCAATTCTGTTGCCCATTTGCGCTACAACCCAGATGCGCTAAAGTTTTTCTCATAAGCGCTAAACTGTTTCCTCAATGTGCTAAAACTCTGGATGCGCTATTCTATTATGTGGATGTGCCACTTTATCTCTCATATGCGCAACTCTATCAATTTTGAGACCCTAGACCTAGATGCGCAACTCTGTGCCCTGGATGCGCTACAGAATCAATCTAGCCAATATTGTCCTAAATGCGTAACTCTATCTATCAGATGCGCAAAAGGATCAATTTTTAACCTATTCCTATATGCGCTACAGAATTTCCTATATGCGCTAAAGGATTTGTCAAATACGGTAAAACTTTTCCTATATGCACTAAAACATGCGAAAGAAAATGCAATCCGATTTAAAACAATTCAAAAATCAATCTAAAAGGCAAAATTTGACAACATAAACGATTGTAATCACTCACCGGTGGTCCATATGCCGCTGGTCTTTGATATCGTCATGCTCGCTCGAATCTATGCCTGTGCACTGGGATCTCCATCTCGCTAGGTCACTATCAGAGCTCAATTTTTTTACTGTAGCAACAGGGTGAAAATGACACTTCATTTTACCCCTTTTACCTTATAAGGGTCTTTTAGGGTGGGAGTTAATGGCATTTTTCCATTTTTCATCCTATTTTTCACTGGGCCATCATACACATCATCTATCGGGAGCTAAATCATTGTTCCCCTATCACTATCACCCTCATCTTCCATGATTTATCTCCCGAGGGGGCATCATCGACATCAAAAATCAGAAACATATCAGGGGCAAATTTTTTTTATTTTCTTTGAAGCAATGTTTTTCACACATCACTTCAAAGAGGGGCAAAATGTATACGCATAAAAATGGTCATGTCTGTAATCCTGGCAATTAATTAAATATTTATTATTTAATTAATTTATTTAAAAGTCCTCTACATATAATTAAATTTAATTAATTTAATTATATTGTTCATTCATCTTATTCTTCCTTCATAATTAAATAAATTTATTTTATTTAATTATTTTCATACGTCCACTTAATCAATTAAATAAATACAGTCTATTTATTTAAATTAGTTATCATTGTCTAAATTTAAATTAAATCTTTTGATTTAATTAAATTTAAATATCCTTTTCTTCTATTTTAAATTCTTCTTCTAATTAATTAAATGTTTCATTTAATTAATTTCATAAAAGTGATTTAATTAAATAAATCTTATTTAATTAAAAATATCTTATGCTTTCTTTCTAAATCACAATTAGGTATTTTATTTAATTGTGCAATCTTCTCATATCATAATTAAATATTTTATTTAATTATGAGATCTTTTGCTTTTTTGAATAAAACCTGATTAAAGCTTTATTCTCATCACCGCTTCTGCTTTTAAAAGCTTAATTAAAATATTTTATTTAATTAAGAAAAGCTGAATATCCTCCACAAATAAATATTTGAATTTTTAATTCATTATTGATCAGCTTTAAATCTTTCTTTTATTCTTTTAAAGAAAGATGATTTCTTATCTTCTTTTCTTTTTTCCTCTTTCATAAAAATAGAAAAATCTTGTTTTTAGGTTTCTTCTATTTTCTCTTCAGTTTCACCTTTCTTTAGCCATTCGATCTGCCAGGAATTATCACAACCGTCAATCAAGACAGCCAATCAAAATCATTCGAAAAACTCTATAAATACCTATGTGAATCCAAGCATTGGTAATAGGCAATTAATTAGAGTTCATGCATTTAATTCATTTAGTATTCATTTATCATAGCATCATGTTTATTTCAAGCTTCTTAGTTTAAATCATTATCATAGCTTAATCTTGCATCTACATCATATCAAAATCTCGTTCTGTAGGAAGACAGTTTGTTGAGCCTAGCCTACAATCTGAGAACACAAATCTGGAATCGACAAAAACACTAAAGATAGAGGACGATAGGACGACAATGGAAGCAAAATACTGAGTTTGCATCTCTTTACCTTTTATATTCTGTTTTGATATAATGTCCTATTGGTGTGTTTGAATAGTTGTTTCAATTCATTTACGCATATATTTTTCAATCACACAGGCATATGTGTAGCCAACTTGTGGCTAGCATAAACATTGAATAATTTATATGATTATTTATTTAGTTTTATATAAGCATTTAGGTATAATATGTGAAATTCAACTTTACCAAAGAAAGTATAACTTGTTTTGAGAATGATCTCGGACTATTACACCAAATTTAACCAATTGACATTTCTACTAAACTATTCTATAATTTTAGCCTATGTTGATCAAATCTTATTTTTTTAAGTTTTAAAAATAAATTACACTAAATAAAACTATGCTAAAACATTTGAAGATCTAAAGTGGTTAAAAGAATATAGTGCAAAGAAATTGAAATTACATTTTAATTATAGAAAGGAAATGAATAGTAATAGAGGAACAAGAGATAAATTTGGAGCTCTCTACCTCATACAATAGTACTTTTTCTAGGTGTTTATATGAAACATTTTCCTCGTATAAAACCAAAAAAATATAAAGCATGTAGTTCTATTTTTAAAAATGGTCAATGAAGCAATAGAAAAAAAAAAAAATAAACTAACAAAATATAAACTAATCTATTAATATACATTTATGAAATGATTTAAAGAGATGGAAAATAAGAGGACGTCACCAAAGAAGTTGTAGATTCAATATTTATTCCAAAGAAACCTACAACACAAGAAAGAAAAACAAATTTGTTGGAAGGTTGTATAGACACCTAAAATATGACCCTACCCAACCACACCTAACTATCATAGGCCATAAACCAAATAAATATTTATCACTTATTTAATTATTTTTCCCTTCACATGATCCTATGAGTTAAATAAATATATATTTTTTTAATTAATTCATTTTTACCCTTTATTCTTATTGGTTGGCTTTTAAGAACCAAATTAATCTTCACAAAGGCCTATGGAATTGCCATTTCCAATTCTCAGCAACCTGAAGGGATTGGCTAATGAACGAGTGAAAGAGGTAATGATTTCCTCTTGCACTTTGGGCTCTACAAAACCTGGGAAGGTGATTCCACAATGTACCTATGGATTCATGCACTTAATGACCAAATACATTACAAATATGAGATGATTTCTCATGTAAATGCTCAATAAACAAAATATCTCAAAAGGATGGCTAATCCTTCACAACACTCAACATTTAGAGCATGAGAATGATTAACTCGACTTGAAATATTAACAATTACAACTCAATAGAAAGTTCAATTATGAATTTATTTTAGTTGTTGAATGATCAAGAAACTGAATCATAAATATAAAGCCCAAGCCAGTGCCTTAATCTAGGAAACATATTCAATTTCAACACAAGAATAATTAGATAATAGCTTAATACATAGCATCGCAAAGCTCCTATGAAACTGTATTACATCATCATACCTATGTATCATAAACCAAAACTTCTTATATAGATCCAAATACTCAAATTACATGAACCTCTAGCTTTATCCAATAAATTTAATTAATTCTTTGAATTAAAACAAAGATAAAATCCATACATCACTAGAACACAGTGAAGATGAACAAAACAATCCTTAATCGTTTTATTAATAGTTCATATAATGAATATGCCAAGAGAGAAATGGATTTGAATTTTCACCATCCTTTATATTAAAATGCTAGTACTATTATCAAAATTACAATTGCATATTAACAAACTCAAAAAAAACCTAAGACAAGACTCAAGATTGTTCTCTATATTTCTCCTTAAAAAATTGCTCTATGATCAATCAACAACCTGTACATTTGGCCATGAATTCCTTCTTATAGAAATCAAGGAGCAAACAAGCTTCAAGCCAGAATGCACACATGTCATAATCTCATTAGACCAATACAAAATATATTCCCCAATGCAGTTACATTTACAACTCAAAGGAGGGAAAATATCACATGGGACAAAGACATTTGCATTTGTCGATGAAGATTTGTCCTGCCTTCTAAAAGGAACCATTTAGTTGTTGTAGCACTTTATCCATGTGCTCTCAAAATTCCTTCCATGTACCTCAAGATTTAAGGAAAAAAGGCATAAAATGAAGAAAGAGAAAAAGGAAAAAGTACCTCCACATCTGCAATCCTTGTCATCAATTGTTTCAAAGTGGAGAGAATACAATAATTTTACATTTTTTTATCTAAGGCCTAATCTATATTAGTTCTAGGCCATGTATTGTATTCTCCTTACTATAATTCCAATTTTTAAAGACACGTAACCAAAATTGCAGCTATCATCTCACCATAGTAGCAGCCTAATCATCCAGGACATCAAGATATTCTTCTTTCCAAAGTTGAAACTCCTCCTCAGAAGTCCAATTGAATTCAATAACCTTGTCAGCTTTTGCCTTGTATGGTGCATACCTGGTCACTACCTGGTTGGCTTCCTTGTCAAAATCTTCAAGGGAAATCCCTACTTGGGTAAGTATTTCCATACTACTCCTTAGCATTCACATGTCATCCCCTTCACAAATTAGGGTTTCTTGAGTTGCAATTACCTCATTTTCTTGATCCTTCGAGTCCTACAAGGATTTTATCTCACTATTTTCTTTTAAGATGTCAGGGAGGAGACCAAAATTCAACTCATCAAACCTACTAACCAATTCCCTTATTCTTACCTCCAAAGGCTCAATTTTTCTTTGTAATTATTGGATCCCACTCACAAGCTTAAGGGTAGGTTGAATGTTTTCTAGCTTATTGACATCATGCTTAGATCAAATAGCCATGAGCCTAAGATCCTGGTATCTTGGAGTTCATTTCTTCGTGAGTGGGATAGCAACTTCCTTGTCCCTATAAAATTTTGTACAACATAAAACATGGAGGAGTAATTAGCATTGATACTAATCAATATGTTTTCAATTCCTTTATTGAGGTGTTCCAACACCAAGTTCATAATCTTTAGATTGCTGGTAAGAATCATTCTACCTTATTGTTTGCATCTTTCTTCATATATCTTCAACTTATCAATCAAGTCTTCCTTGATGACCTCCTTAGTCTAATGTGAACTTGAATTACTTTGTCCTTCAACTGATATAGGCACATTTCCTGTCATTTCCCTTTTCCAAAAAAATTCAAAAATAACAATTTACAAAAAATAGTAAGTCGATAGGCTCAAAATAGTGAATCAGGAGCTCTCGATAGATTTGAAAATAAAATTATATTTGGTGAATTTGTCATGAATTAAATATTATTGTATAAAAAAATATATTTTATATTAATATTTATCTCTACTTAGGCATGGGATCTTCTTCTTTTTTTTTTTTGGCATTTAGTGGCTTATGACAAGTTAGGACAAGTGGCAACTTGCATTGAAGTGGAAGAAATCAATGGAAACTTGGCACCAAAGGTTACATGAATTAAATTCAAAATGGAATCTCTCCTTGGTCATTATTTTTGGGTTCTGACTTGGAAATTGAAGATTTTTCAATAAAACATGAATTTGGGCTTCATTTTGGATCATTCTTGTTGCAGATTTTGGCTGAGCGTTTGCTCTTCTTCAGAGGCTAGTAAAATAATGAATAAAATATCTCTAAGAGTGGTAAAAAAAGAGGATTGAGGCTCAAGTACAATGGTTTCAAGGGTCTCTAGGTGCAATTTCATCTAGATATTTCCATTGTGTTGAATTTTCTTTAGTTGAGTATTTTGTATTAGTTTATTTTTAGGATTTTGGTGTAGTTTGGAGTGCATAGTGCAGAATTTTTAGTTTCAAATTGTATTGCTGTTGTGAGAAGCATATTTTGATGTTATTAAAGTATTCATATATGTAACTTTCTATTTGAAACTTTTTATGAAGATTGGGGTGATTTTGTGTGAAGATTGCACAAATTTCGAAGGAGTTTTGGGTTTCCAGTTGAGGATCTCTTTGGGTATTTTGTTGTAGCTGTATTTTTCTGTTACTAGATGTTTATGACAGAAAATTTATGTAATTCTCATTTTTTTATCTGTCTTATATCATTCTACAGCAGTTTCACATCTTTTTGTGTTATTTCAAAATATTTTGGTGAAGTTTTTATCCTACCCGATTTGCATCTATTTTAAGTTTAATAGAAACAAAGATCTCCAGAATTTTCTAGATTTTTTGTTGTTGTTCATTGATATCATCTAATGTATTTATTAGAAAATATGATGTAATTCCATGTGGAGATATATAATAAATCATTTGTCTTCAGTTGCACATTTCCCGATTTCCACCTGGTGCATGTTGGTGTTCATTTCAGATTACTCGATTTGTTCGATATCAAGTTTGGTAAAAATTAAGATTTCCATATTTGAGATAATTTATTTATATTATTAATCAGATTTAAGGTTTATTTTAATTTGGGACATTACATTTCCCATATTTTATGGCACAATTTCCAATGAAATTTTTGGTGGAAGCACAAGGGTAGATGACACTTCCTCTTGAGGTGAAGAAGGAGAAGCAGAGTATGTTTGCATTGGAACATTTGTTTGTATATTTTGCATCTTTTCCTTCAATAGTGTCATCTCTGTTTGTAGTTCTAAAATATTTTGTTGACCTTTGTTGTACTCAACCACCAAGTCATTATACATTTTTCTAAACTTCTCTTTTTCTACAGTTGCAGACTCTGTTGTTTCCTTTTTAAATTGGGAAACATTCATAGATATTGTGGCTGCTTCAATTGCAAGGGTGTTTGACACCATCTTAATGATTAGCACTCCCCTATAATATATAGATGGTTCTACAACTGGAGGTTTCTTGGTATTTGGGGCTAATTCCCAAATTGCGAGTGTATCCCACTACTCACTAAAATAAGACCCTTGTAAATCAATTGTTTCCTCTTCTTATGTGGGGTAGAGTGGCCTATCACATCTCCTCACTATGTCAAAAGTAATGGAAGAGGCAATATCCCACTCTAGCAGCAAGAGGATACCACTATTTCTTACCAATTCTCGACCTTCCTTTGCCATGATGTTTTGAAAACTATCCTTCATTTCTCACCTAACTTGAGCCTCAATAACCTTATCAGTAAATTGGGGGTTTAGGCTTCTCTCCTTAGCAAAATTATTAACACATTCATCCTTTTTTTTCTCTCCATGAAAATTCCATGAAAGAGGATGTCTTGAAAAATGAATCATCTTTTATAGATTTATTGCATGCCTCATCTCTCACATCATCAGTATTATTCATACTAGTGAGGTCCACCTTTCTCAGTCTGAGGCCCATTTCTTGTGGAACTACCTCATTAGGGGAAGAAGGAATTCCTTGCTGCATTTTCTCTTCAGTGATAAGTATCTCATCTTTAGAATCCTCTAGGTAATCCACCAAACTACTTGATTCTATCCTTTGTTTCTTTGGAAGTAGCTACCTTAGTGGTGATGATTTCCTTTGTGGTGAATCTAACTCAATGATTTTAGGAGTGATAGAACTAGGGCGAGACAAGGGTGGCATTTCATGTGTAGGCGAGGGCATTCTTGACCCCTCTTGTTGAGAAGAGGTGGCTATCGTTTTCTTTTCCTTTATCTTATCCTTCATCCTTTTAAATACAAGTACTCTCTTTGGGGGTTGGTAGTTTGGTATTTCTTCCATCATAGGGTCATTTTCCTTGTCTTGAAATGGATTTACTTGTCCAATGTTGGACTAGACTCCTTGAAAGTATTACAGTACTAAGACCTTGAAAGTATGCTTTGTTGTATAGAAACATATGCATGAACAATGAATACCACCAGAATCTTACCCCATCCTTATTGTTCTTTAATGCAATCAAGCCTTCATGTATCCTATCAACCAAGTATGATCCAAATTCATAAATTGTATTACAAGTGGGATGTTGAATGTGGGCAGCCATATACATCTTTTCCATGGGCATGCTTGTAGTTGGGTCAAACCCTAAGATCTGGCATAAGGAATAGAATATCCTTTGGAAATATGTCAGAAAGTAATCTATACGAAAAGGATCCTTATTTGATGGGCCCAAGATGATTTTCCCTTGTCCCTTCGTAGATGCCAAAAAATATTGTAGTACTGAGACCTTGAAAGTATGCCTTACTTTCTCATATTTAGCTCTCAATTCCTTCTCATCAATATTGACCATGTCTTCACTCCATTTAGTTAGTTTGAAGACTTCAACTATCCTCATTGGTGACCTTAACCATCTCAATGACATCATATGCCCTTACAACCCTAGAGATTGGGACATAATTAGCTGCCATTTATCTTAGAAGGTCAACATCCATGTATACATTTGGCACAACCAATTTACCCATGTTTTATCTCCAATGGTTACCAATGGGTAAACCCCAATTTCTATTTTCCAAACCAATAGTTGAACTATGCCCATCCAGTATGTAGTAACATTTGTCGTGTCTTTGATATTGCATTTTTTTTCAATGAGACCATCTACAATTTGAGTGCTTGGAAAAAAAGTTGACCCTTGGGTTTATCAGATGTTGAGGGTTTTAATTAGTCAGCAAGGTCCTAGAAAAGGGGACTTTTCTTCTCCTCTAATTTTGAAGCTTGGGCCCATGGTGGCACCATGGTAGTAGTGTTTCTTACCAACTAGGGTTTTACTTCACAAAAAACTAAAAGCTTACGACCAGGGTATGGGTTTGATGCAAAGAAACATTATGATTTAATAAGCCTATCATTCAAATTGAAATTCAAACCTTAAAAGAAATGAAAATAGAGTAGTACTTATATTGAGAGAATAAGAGAATGAGCACTTTCAACAATTTTTCAACCAATTTGAGATACATGGTACCAATTTTACTTACTAGTTTGTACATGGTTGGATAACCCTAATTTTTGGATGTTAAATGAGCTTGAATGAGCAACAAGAAATCCTTGGTCTCATAGAATGATTTAATTAATTGCAAACAAGCTTTAAAACAAGTCCTTCTGTGTTAAATCAGACCAATTTGGTAGTTCGTTGTCTTATCTGCCATTACTATTTTCTCACATTAACTAGAATGGCTCACTTGGCCTCAATCTCAAACTTCAAATCCCAGTCGTTGATTTTGTAGTGAGATGGCTTAACGAACAACTGAGATCAAGTCAAATAGGTTTGAAAACTTGGTTGTATATGACTATTTCCATTGATGAAACAAATTGGACCATGTGTACTCCTTTCCATGTCATCCCACGGGCTCCACCATCTCCATAAGCTTTGAAAATGGCTACGTGTTAGCTCCCTACTTGCCCACTGGGTTTAATCCACACATATTATGGTAGTGGGCTAGCAGGGAACTACCTAGATCAAATATGGCACCTCCAACTTACATGCATTTTACCTTTCCAAACATCCACCTTAGTACATATATTTCGGATCAGACGAACATCTAGGATTATAACATCTTGTACTACAATTGACTATGTGCTCAAACTAACCTTTTAGTAGCTTAGTTATTAACACCCCTTAAAATTATGTCTAAATATTTGCAAACTATTTCATATACCACTATATTTTCTTGATGGCCTAGATTATGCCACCTAGCACCTCCCTGCTTCCCCTCTGAGAGATGAGAGATGTTGGTGGGTCCCCCACAGGCTAGCAGGGAATGGTCAGGATCAACCCACGACATCTTATCATAACTATTAATTTTTCTAAGACCTGTTGCTCACTGCCTTTGAAGGATAATGACTCTCACCTTGAAAGAGAACATGTGTCACCCACTCACTAGACCACTAGTGTCTTTTAATGAATATTAAAATGTAGCGGGTGAGTAGGGAATAGTCAAGACTAATTCAAATGATCCAACTAACTCTATTAAGAGCTCAAATCTACACATGAAATATGTTAGTAACTTAAAAGGGGAGTCAGATAGGTCGACGAGAAAAGGGGGACATATATTTAGGGTCATGACTTTAGACAAGTGATAAATATTAAACCCTTTTAAAATTTTATGCATAGTATTTCCTAACGCCAAAATGACCAACAAGACTAGGCAAAGGGGCTGGTAAACTAGATGAGTTCGATGACATATGTTCAAACTAATGCAACTGGGAATGGGAAATAGTAAGTCAATGTTGAAATATAATAAATAGAGTAAATGCTAGGTTTCTTTGAATAAATAGAAGATAAACCCTAAAACCCTAACCAATGAACCAAAACAAAACCAATGAGGCATCCAAACACATTTTCAAAGAAATGGAACATAATTTTTTTGAGGATTCCATCAATGGCTCCAATTGGGGATGGATGCCTCTCAGTAGGCATGGCGAGATCTTAAACATCTCCTAGAAGAGTAGACCAATACATAGAACCAAAAAACTGGGAACTACCCAGACAAGATAGTCTAACCAGACCAGACCCAACCAAAGAAAACCAAACCTATATACAAAACATAAAAAATTTACAATGTACATGGGGAAAGAATTGTCCATGTACTATAAATTCAAGAATATCGCCAGTTAGATCTTGTAAAATGTAAGATTCTTCACCATGGGTATTGCTAATTAGATAAGGGTCCAACCATAGTGCATCAAACTTCCCATGTTTTACCTTATCTTTAGACCTAGAATTCCAAATTAACACCATGTCTCCTACTTGAAACTTTCTTGGGGATGCTTTCTTGTCATACACATTCTTGATCTACAATTGCAACTTAACATTTTTCTTCTGAGCATCACTTCTCATCTCATCCACCTCCATCAAGGCATCAATTATGTGTTGTAATTCATCACACACATCTTCACTATATTCCTAGATAAATTTGTACATCTTCATAAGATAATTCTGAGGTAATCTTACTACAATACCATAGACCAAATCAAATGGACCATAACCAGTGGATTTCTTGATGGTTACCCTATCCACCCACAAAGCTAACTTCAACTTGGAGTCCCAAGGTCTCTTACTCTTATCAATGACCCTTTTAATGATCTTCATCAAAAAAAAAATCTTGATTCTGCTTAACTATTTCCTTTTGGGTGATATGGCGAAGAATATGATACCTAAATCCCATTCTTAGAACAAAAATTGGTGAATTCTATAGACCTACTAGTGCAAGAGCACCTGCCAAAGGACTATTTTGTTTTTGAAGTTATTAATTTTGTTGTGCTATCATAAGGTAATTTTGACCATTATTTTAGGTGCTTAGGGTGTTTTTGAACTTTGGGAAAGAAGGTGACAAGTATTAAATAGTCTTACAACATCATTATGTTAAGTTGTCTTGTGTTGGCAAGGTGTCTGAAAACACAGCGGGTTTTACAAAAGTTGTTTTTAGGTCATTTTGAAGCCCGACCCAAGCATCTAAAATTTCCTTGGAAGCCTATTTAAGGCATGCCTCAACTTTGGAAAGAGGTTAGATGTTTTTATGTTGAGTGACATTTCTTTGAAAATTGAAAAAAAACATACAAAGACAGTTTTTCTGCATTTTTGTGTTAAAAACTGAACTTTAAAGGCGTAGCTCTGCTATCTTCTTGTTTGTAGTATGTAGTATTTACATTGTATAAGCTTGAAGTGCCATATTTCTGTCTTTTTATACCTTTTTCCTTCTTTTATTTGTAAATACTTTGTTTTCTGTCATTTTCAGTCCTGTAGCAAGCTGTTTTTAATAATGGAGTCCTAGGGTGCCTTTCCACTGTATAAATTGTACAGCCTTTTCAGAAATGTGCCTAGGCTTTGTGCTTGTAAATATGGTAGCTATACATATGGTAGGTGTTAGGTTTTCTTTGGTTGCAGGAGATGGAAGAAACGCCTTGCCCTAGGCGAGCCAGTGAAGAGCCCGACTAGGAAAGGCTACAGTACGGTATTAATAACTTGTAGGGGAGAAAATGTTTTTGAAAAATTATTTTTTGGAGAATTTAGGGGAAGGTATTGGTCATGTATGGTGATAAGGATGAGAGCCTGGAAATCCATTTAGGTGGAGAACTTTTCACCAGTCCTAAAACTGTTTCTAAGCAGTTTAGAACCCTAGTTGCTTGACTAATTTGGTGTTTAGACAGCACACGGCCTAAGCAAGACTAAAACCCTAGAAATATTGAAGGTGTAGATAGGGAAAAAACATTACCCAAGTCAAGAACCTAAGTCCTTTGGTGGGTTTAGGAGGGAAAAGCAATTTACTTCTGTTTAGAGGCTCAATGGCTACTAGCCATTCAAACCCTAGGAAAGCATCTTGTGAAAGCAATGGAAAGATAGAAACTTGTTGTTGTTTAAGAACCCTAGAAAAGTCATTTTGAAGTCTTTCTGGCCTTTTATAACCCCTGCAAGAACCTAGAAAAAGGTTGAATTTCTTTGGTCTTTAGGGCAGATTAAGGGCCAAAGGAGAATGAAGCGTTGAACCAAGGATTGGTTGGGTTATTCAAAATTTGTCAAGATAGTGAGGTTGGCAGGAGAACCAGGGGAACTTAGACAAGGTAAAGTTCCTATAGGTTAAGGTGGAATAGCAATTTCACCCAGGAGGTCTATGACAAGGCCTAGCGCAGGAATCTGTGGTTACTTCTTGCAGCTTCTAAAATAGTGTGTTTGAGTTCCTATAGCCTCCCTATCAGATTCGTATCAGAGCAAGCTAAAGATTTGGGAAAGAGGAATATATGTCAGAGGTTGAGTCAAGTGAAACTCCAGTCATGGTGAAAAATGTACAATTAGCCAAGAGGTTTGAAGAACAAGAAGAGGACAACAAGTCTTTAAAAGAAAGAATAGAGCAACTTGAGAAAGCATTGAACAATGCAAGGTTGGAAGGAAAGGTACCAAAGGAAGAAGAGGTTCCAGAGGAAGACAAGGTCCCTGAACCTAACCCTATTTTGGAGGAGGAGCCTTTCTTTAAGGAATTAAAATCCTTGAGTGGAAAATGACTTGAGGGAGTACAATTATTTAGTGGGAAAATGGAACCTGATTTGGTCATGGATTGGATAGAAGGCATGTAGAATCATTTTGAGTGTGATGGAGTTACTGAAGCTCAGAAGGTGAAGGTTGCTAAGTCAAGATTGAGAGGATCGGCCTTGACATGGTGGAAGTTTATTTAGACTAAAAGGGAGAAAGAAGACAAATAGCCCATATCAACTTGGAAAGGAATGGTTGCTAAAGGTAAAGGAAGCCTACATGCCAGATGACTATGAGATTCAGTTGCACAAGAAGAGGAAAATTTTAAGGTAGAAAGAACAAGATGTAAACACTTATATTGAAGAGTTCCAAAAGCTTTGCTTGAGATCTAATGTAACAGAGGATGAGAGCCTAAAAGTGGCTAGGTACCTTAATGGCTTGAAGTGGAACATTCAGGAAGAGATGGCTTTACTAAGTCCCAAGACAGTCCACCAATGTTATCAGTTGCCTGTAAAGATTGAGGAAAGGAACAAAAGAAAGCATGAACAGTCTTCTAAGGGTAGAGGCAAAGGCATAGATAAAAGAGGACAACATGGTGGTTACCAAGGTAGAGGTAGTGACCAAAGAAATCAAGGAGAATCTAAGCTCACCGAGCATGGAGGTGAAACATATTCCAGAGTAGGATTTAATAGAGGAAGAGGACCTCAAGGAGGTTCAAATAGAGGAAGAGGAGTAGGTAGGAGCAACTCTTATTTTGCAAACATGAAGTGTTATCATTGTAACCAACTAGGTCACCCTACTTATAGATGTTCGGAGAAAGCATCATCTTCTAGCAATGAAAAGAGAGTGGCCTATGCACAAGAGGACACTATGAGTCCTAAAGCATCTAAAATCAGTCACATAGAATCTGAGGTAGGAGAAAATATGATGTTTAACAGAGTTCTGATCAGGCAGCCAGTAAAAGAGGAACCTAAGCAAAGAAGAGCTCTTTTTAGAGTAAGGTGCAAGATACTTGGAAAAGTATGCAAAGTCATTGTGGATTATGGTTCAACAGATAATATAATCTCAGAGGAGGCAGTAACTAAGCTAAAGTTGGAGAAGGTACCTCACAATAACCCCTACAAGGTCACATGGTTGAACAAAGGGCAAAGTGTTTTAGTTAATGAGCAAGTAACAGTGGAATTTTCAATTGGAGGCTATAAAGACAAGCTATTTTGTGATGTATTACCCATGGATGCATGCCATCTACTACTGGGTAGACCATGGCAATATGACAGAAGTGCCATTTATGATGAGAAAGAGAACACCATCTCATTCAAGAAGGATGGAAGAACCTTCAAACTACAGTCATTGTCAGAGGAAGATGAAGGAGAGTCAAAGGTGCCTAACATCATGTTGAGCAGTGGTAAGGAGTTCCTTAAGGACCTACACCAAGGAAATGAAGGATATGTGATCATGATGTAGTCCAAAGAGGAAGAAAATACTGAAAGGACAGTCTTACTAGAAGCCGTCCAAAAGTTGCTTGATAAGTACAAGAGCATAGTTAGTGATGGTACACCTGCAACTTTACCTCCAAAGAGAGCTATAAGTCATCAAATTGACTTCATACCTAGAGCTTCATTACCTAACAAAGCAGCATACAAGCTTACACCAGAGCAGAACCTAGAGGTGGCTAGGCAAGTGCAAGAATTATTGGATCAAGGATTGATTCAAAAGAGCATCAACCCTTGTGCAGTACTAGTGGTATTAGCAACAAAGAAAGGAGGTGAGTGGAGACTTTGTACTGATTCTAGAGCAATAAATAGAATCACAATTAGGTATAGGTTCCCTATTCATAGAATAGAAGATTTAATGGATTGCCTTGGAGGAGCACAGTATTTCACCAAGTTGGACCTCAAGAGTGGTTACCATCAAATCAAGATTAAGGATGGAGATGAGTGGAAGACAGCTTTTAAGATGAATGATGGCTTATATGAGTGGAAAGTGATGCCATTTGGCCTCTCAAATTCCCCTAGCACATTCATGAGACTAATGAATGAAGTGCTTAAGGATTTCACAGGGATTTTTGTGGTATTATACCTTGATGACATACTAATTTTCAGTAAGACAGCAAAAGAACACCTCAAGCATGTGGAGATGGTTCTTAAAAGGTTGCAAGAAGAGAAGTTGGCAATCAATCTAGAGAAGTGTGAGTTCTTCAAGTAGGAACTTGTGTATTTGGGGTTTGTAGTATCTCAAGGAACATTAAAGATGGATCCAAGCAAGGTGGAAGCCATCCTAAACTGGCCCACACCAACCACAACATCAGAGGTAAGGAGTTTTCATGGTTTGGCTCAATTCTATAGAAAATTCATAAGGACTTTCAGTGGTATATGTGCACCAATCCTAGATACCATTAAAGGTGGTCTGAAAACAAAGTTTAAGTGGACTCAAAAGGCTGATAAAGGGTTTGAAAAACTGAAACAAGAAGTGGCAACCCAACCTATTCTATTATTGCCTAGTTTTGACAAGTTGTTCATTGTTGAGTGTGATGCAAGTGGAGTAGCAGTAGGAGGAGTACTTATTCAAGAAGGTAGGCTTGTAGCCTTCTTTAGTGAAAAGCTCAATGAAGCCAAGAAAAATTACTCAACCTATGATCTAGAATTATATACTTTAGTGCAGTCCCTTAGGAAGTGGAGTCATTATTTGTTACCCAAAGAGTTTGTGGTCTTCACTGATAACCAGGCACTTAGTTATATCAACACCCAAGAAAAGCTAAGTAATAGACATTTGAAATGGATGGAATACATCCAAGCCTTCACATTCACTATCAAGTACAAGAAAGGGCAAATGAATAAGGTGGCAGATGTATTAAGCAGAAGGTTGCTGATAGTGTAGGAAATACAGCTAAAGAGCATTGGATTAGAGAGTTTCAAAGATCTCTATGGTGAAGATGAAGACTTCTCAGAAGATTATAAGGTATGCTCTAATTTTGAAAATCATTTTCATAGCCAATATCCTGAGTATACACTGTAAAATGGATTGTTATTTAAGGGTAATCAGTTATGTGTTCCAAGAGGGTCAATGAGAGAAACTTTGATTCAAGAAAAGCATAATGGCAGTCTTAGTGGGAATTTTGGTATCAATAAAACTTTAGAGCTGGTACAGAGGTTTTATTACTGGCCTAAGTTAGCAAAAGATGTTAGAAAATATGTGGAACAATGTGTTATATGCATGAAAGCTAAGGGAGGAGCTAGCAATGCTGGTTTTTATCAACCCCTGCCCATTCCTAACAAACCATGGGAGTGTGTGAGCATGGATTTTGTAGTAGGTCTTCCAAAGACCAAGACTAGTTTTGACAGTATTTATGTTGTGGTAGAAAAATTTAGTAAGATGATTCACTTCATACCTTGCAAAACTACTCATGATGCCAGCTACATAGCTCATCTTTTCTTCAAGGAAGTTGTTAGGATCCATGGGCTTCCTCTAAGTATTGTTTATGACAGAGATGTGAAGTTCATGAGTCACTTTTGGAAGACTCTATGGAGCAGATTGGGAACAAATCTGTCTTTTGGATCAGCTTACCATCCTTAGACCTATGGTCAAACAGAGGTGGTTAATAGAGTGTTTGATAATCTTCTAAGGTGTCTAACCAAGGAATATGGGCAGACCTGGGATATGGTAATTTCTCAAGCTGAATATGCCTATAATGACAGTGTCAATAGAACTACAGGAAAAAGTCCTTTTGAGGTTGTGTATGGGATACACCCAAGAGGTATTCATGAACTTAGAGACCTTGGATCTATGGAGCATAGGAGTGGACATGCCGAAGACTTCACTCAGACTATGAAAGAGATTCATGAGCAGGTCAAGAACACAGTCATAGCAGCAACCCAAAAGTTGAAGGAGAATGTTGATTTGTCAAGGAAGGATGTACAATTTGCATTTGGGGACTATGTGATGGTCCACCTCAACAAATCCAGATTGCAGAAGGGAATGGAAACCAAGTTACAGATGAAGAGAGTAGGTCCATGCAAGGTATTGGCCAAATATGGTAAGAATGCATACAAGGTGGAATTACCATCAGACTTGGGCATCTCTCCAGTTTTCAATGTTGTTGATTTGATCAAGTACAAGGGATCAGTCAAGGATGTGGATCAAAATAGTCAAGAAGTTCTCAAGGACATCAGCAATGTACCCTTCCCTCATCAAGACAAGCTACAAGCAGAGAAGATCTTGGAGTCAAGAGTGAAAAAGACTACAAGGCACAAGGTGTACATGGAACATCTTGTCAAATGGAAGGATAAACATGAATCTGAAGCTACCTGGGTAGAAGAAGTATATTTTAAGAAGAAAGGCATTGATATGTCTCTGATCTCTCCTAAAGTTCCTTAGTTGTTTGAGCTGAGAGGGGGAGAATGGTGCAGGAGCACCTGGCAAAGGACTATTTTGTTTTTGAAGTTCTTAATTTTTGTTGTCCTATCATAAGGTCATGTTGACCATTATTTTAGGTGCTTAGGGTGTTTTTGAACTTTGGGAAAGAAGGTGACAAGTATTAAATAGTTTTACAACATCATTATGTTAAGTTGTCTAGTGTTGGCAAGGTGTCTGAAAACATAGCGGGTTTTACAAAAGTTGTTTTTAGGTCATTTTGAAGCCCGACCCAAGCATCTAAAATTAATTTGGAAGCCTATTTAAGGCATGCCTCAACTTTGGAAAGAGGTTAGATGTTTTCATGTTGAGTGACATTTTTTTGAAAATTGAAAAAAACGTACAAAGACAGTTTTTCTGCATTTTTGTGTTAAAAACTGAACTTTAAAGGCGTAGCTCTGCTATCTTCTTGTTTGTAGTATGTAGTATTTACATTGTATAAGCTTGAAGTGCCATATTTCTGTCTTTGTATACCTTTTTCCTTCTTTTATCTGCAAATACTTTGTTTTCTGTCATTTTCAGTCATGTAGCAAGCTATTTTTAATAATGGAGTCCTAGGGTGCCTTTCCACTGTACAAATTGTACGGCCTTTTGAGAAATGTGCCTAGGCTCTATGCTTGTAAATATGGTAGCTGTACATATGGTAGGTGTTAGGTTTTCTTTAGTTGCAAGAGCTGGAAGAAACGCCTTTCCCTAGGCGAGCCAGTGAAGAGTCTGGCTAGGAAAGGCTGCAGTACGGTGTTAATAACTTGCAGGGAAGAAAATATTTTTGAAAAATTATTTTTGGAGAATTTAGGGGAAGGTCTTGGCCACATATGGTGATAAGGAGGAGAGCCCAGCAATCCGTTTAGGTGGAGAACTTTTCACCAGTCCTAAAACTGTTTCTGAGCAGTTTAGAACCCTAGCTGCTTGACCAATTTGGTGTTTGGACAGCACACGGCCTGAGAAAGACTAAAAACCTAGAAATCTTGAAGTTGTAGATAGGTTAAACACATTACCCAAGTCAAGAACCTAAGTCCTTTGGTGGGTTTAGGAGGGAAAAGCAATTTACTTCTGTTCAGAGGCTCAATGGCTACTAGCCATTCAAACCCTCGGAAAGCATCTTGTGAAAGCGATGGCAAGATAGAAACTTGTGGTTGTTTAAGAACCCTAGACAAGTCATTTTGAATTCTTTGTGACCTTTTCTAACCCTTGAAAGAATCTAGAAAAAGGTTGAGTTTCTTTGGTCTTTCGGGCAGATTAAGGGCCAAAGGAGAATGAAGCGTTGAACTAAGGATTGGTTGGGTTATTCAAAATTTGTCAAGATAGTGAGGTTGGCAGGAGAACCAAGGGAACTTAGACAAGGTAAAGTTCCTATAGGTTAAGGTGGAACAAAAATTTCACCCAGGAGGTCTATGACAAGGCCTAGTGTAGGAATCTGTGGTTGCTTCCTGCAGCTTCTAAAATAGTGTGTTTGAATTCCTGCAGCCTCCCTATCACCTAAAACACAACATTGTCTAAATTTTTTTTCTCAAGTACTCCAAATCTGGTCAATATGTTATCCATCAAGAAATAAATGAACACTTTACTTGTTGCTCTTTTTATTGGGATTTCTTCCACCCATTTAGTAAAGTAATCCACAACAAGAAGGATCCAAGAGTGACCTCCACTAGACTTATTTTTTGTTTCTCCAATAAAATCAATGCCCCACTTTTGAAATGGTGTCTAGACTGCAACTAGTCTAAGTGATAGATTGCCTAAGAAATTGAGCTTCCCAGAGAACCTCTGACATGAATCACATGTTATCACAAGATTTTAAGCATCCTTGAAGAATGTTGGCCACCAAAACCCAACTCTTATGACCTTGTGAGAAATGGTCTTAGCCATATAATATCTACCACACACTCCATTGTGTATTTTAGTTAGCAACTCAAAAGATTTGGCATTATCCACACATTTGAACATGACACCATCCATATTTCTCCACCATAGTTCACCATTGATGATTACATGCTTGATAGCCTATAACTTGAGAGTCCTCTTTTCATTGTCTATCAACCCTTCAGGGCATTGCATCTTTTGTAAATAATAGACAACATTCTTGTACCAATCACATTCTTGCATATCACAAATATGTGATCTATCAAAATAATCCTCTTGATTTATTTGATTGGCATCTAAATTTTCTTCAGCCATTCGCTTGGCTAACCCTTGACCTCTCACCAACTTGGTGATCTGGATGCCAATGTTAAAATATTGTATCTTATTTATCCATCTACATCTCTTGCCTGTGACTTCTTGTTGGGTGAAGATGTATTTAACAACAATGTTCACTAGGGACATATGCAACAACTGTAGCTCCCACAAGATAGGCTTTAAAATTTTTAACAAATTTAACTAATGCATAGGCTTTTTTTTCAATCAAGTCATACTTCAACTTTGGAGCTTGAAGAAACTTACTAAAAAGTGCAATGGGTTGAACAAAACCTTCTTGATTCTTTTGTAACAAAACTACAACAATAGTGTGGAATGGTGCAAATGAGAAGATTTGTAGTGGCTTGGAAAAATTAGGGGTCCTTAGGACTGGGGCCTCCTTGATTGCTTGCTCAATTGCTTGAAAAAAAATTGTGGCTCTTCAATCCACTCCACTTTCTCACCCTTCTTCAACATATTTGATTTAGGGCGGATGATTTCTGCAAAATTTGTAACAAACCTTCTTAAAAAATTAATCTACCCAAAAAATGATTGAATTCCTTTCACATTCTTTGGTTGTGGAATGTATGGTCCAAAGAATGTATTTTCATTGGGCGAAACCAATAATATCCTTGCACTCGATCCTTCATTGGAGCTTGCACGATCAAAATACATGGTCCAAAGATCATTATTATCAAATAATTTTGGCATGTCCCTCTCAATAGGTGCAGGTTGCATGCCATTTTCCCTTGGTAACTCTTTTATCCTAAAATCATGGATGCTAGTATCAACAAAGTGGATTGTATCATCTTCAGGAGCAAGTTCAATCATGCGTGGGACCCTTGATTCTCTAACCAGTTTGATATCTTTTCCATCAATTGGGAAGGTAGCAAAAGACATATCACAGTGCATACTACCCCCCATAAAGGCACTCCATCTTCTTGATAGCAACATTCCATAATTTGGTGGAATGTCTACCACTGTCACACTCATTTTAAATTCCTTTAAATCTAGAAATGTAGCTACCCTATATGGGAGTTCATTAATCACACCAATTACAGGGACTTCTCTAGAATCCATAACATAACACTTGCCATGATCACTATCAATCTTCAATCCCATCTCTTTCATAATCTTAACTAGCATAATGTTATTAGAGGCTCCTCAATCCCATCAATAATCAAAGTTACAAAGAATGAGTCTATGTTACCAAGACAAGAATTTATTGTATTTCCTAGGTAAATTTTAGGGATCTCAGTAATTATCCCCTCAACCTCCTTTTCTTTGAATTCCTTTCCACTCACTTTGGGTGGAGTAGAAACCATTGATTCATTGTAGACCATAGTAGCACCATTGATAAGGGCTACTACCTTATGTTTATGCTCATCAATCCTCATCATTTCAATTAAGGGGAAAAATATTTACTTGTGAAAGCAATTTAAACATATCAACAGGACTATAATTAGGTAGATCAATTGGTATCATAATTTTTTTAGTGTTTTTCTCCTTCTCTTGTCCACCTTTCACTTCAGATTTAGGTTTGGCTTCCCTCTTCTCAGGCTCAAAATTTTTCTTTTGTGTCTTTTCCTTCACAGCAAGAGATATAACTTCTCCATCATCCTTTGGTTTTCCAGCCTTCTTTGCCCAAATTTTTTCTCCCTTTACTTCCTTGGCCTTAGCCCCATCTATTTTATTATCAAACTTTGATTCTTTTCCTTTTGCATTATGCTCTTTTATGAAGAGGCTACCAACTTTACCTTCATCTCCACCCACTGTTCGATTTCTTAGGTGATAGGAGCCTCTTTCCTATGTTGCCAAGGATACTATCAGCTTTGAAATTTCCTTAATTGAGGGTCTCCTTAAAGACACATCACCCTCAAGCATTTCCAATGTGCATACTTCATGATCATAATCATTTTCTTTATCAGGGAGAACCTTCTGGTGATATGTATTGACCCTTTGCCTTTGGCTTTCCACATCAAGTTCATGGGACTCCTCATCAGATGATCAATCATTACAAGAAAAAAAAGACCTAATCATGATCACATTAACTTCAACATCATCATCATGAGATTGATCATAATCTTATGGTTTACATTCTTCAACTTCCACCAATTTTTCAACTACACATTGGTGAGGAGAGTGATACAATTGACAAACCATGCACCAAGTGGTTTCATCAGTGAATTTTGTAGAATGTTTTTTGTAAAGGATTAGGTGTGACCTGATCTTGTGTGTTTGTCTGATTATTGTGGATTGGATTTTCATTATGCCTATTAGTTTAATAAGGATAATATTGGAGCCTTGGGGGCTTTTCATTCTTCTCGAAATGTTGTTTGTCGTTTCCTAGTCCCTTTTCATTTTTTTGCAACAATATATTTGATATCTTTGAGGGTAGTCATCACTTTATCCCATATTTCATCATAAGTAGGATTTGAACTAGATGTTTTTCCTTGTTTATCTTTGGGTTTCTTCAAGATTTTAACATCATCTCTTCTTCCCACCTTACCTAAAGCCTTCTTATTACTTTCAATGTGTAGGGAAATTCTGAAGGCATCCCTCAAAGTTCGAGGGTCTTTATCACTTAGGAGATAACTCATTTTAGAATCAAACGTGTTGCAGTAGGTAACAAGACACACTGGATCATTCAACCTCAAATTTGGTGGTAGTCTATTCATAGCCTTATGAAATTTGATGTTAAAATAGACACAATTTCATTATGTCCTTTGGTAATATTATTGAATTCATTGAGCATAAACCTAGGGTCAGTTTTATCTCCACATTATTCTCTAAAAACCCTCTGAAATTCCTCCCCTGAGACAATAGTGCCATATGGTAAGCACCTATACCAATCCCTTGCATCCTCTATCAATGACTACATGAACAATTTCATAACCACATCCTCATGTTCTACTTCATAATCATCAAGAAAATTAAGGACAGATCTTAATTGATCCTCACCAAATATTACATTATTTCTAGTGAATTTTCTCAACACAACCCTGATATCATTGTCAATGGGGTTTGGGCATCTAGGTATCCCCTCAAAGCATAACTGTTTATACCTTTCCAACTACAATGATTGCCTATGAAACCAATTTTCTCTAACTTCATTATTTCTACTAGTTTCACCTCCTTTCTTATGATCCATGTTTCTATTAGAAATTTGATTGAAAGTACAACTAGTGTTATTTGTATTTAGAGACTTGGAATTGGGAATGGATTGATCTATATGATATGAAGCATTCACATCCATAGTAGGTGTAGGATTTATTGAGGAGTGAGGTGGTTATTTTGAACTAGATGCTACAACATCCTCAGTCAAGCATGAAGTTTTCAAGAAATCAATCTTTCTTTTCATCTCAACATTGGTTGCTATAATTTGCATCTTTTCTAATTCATTTTTCAAATCTTCATTCTCCATCATTAATTTCTCTTCAAAATATTATGATTTAGGAGGTAGGGGAGGCTTTTGAGATGTGGAATTGTCATTGATAACCATATTTTTCATACGCTTCTTGCCCTTATCAACTAGTGGGTTGGAAACATTAGCTACAAGGTGTGGAGCAATAGTGCTAGTAACTACATACGTAGTCCAGGTGGTGGTATTGGTGTCCTTTACAAATTCAAGTTGAATCTTCTTGTCAAGAATTTTAGATATAACAGGATTGGTGGTGATTGGTTTAGGTTCCTCTTGGTTCAAGAGTCTCATTTGTTCTAATTGTCTTATTAGTGTATCTCTTTCAATCATAGCATGTATGATTTTCTCCTCTCTTTCCTTTTCCTTGTTCCTTCTTATTTTAGCCTATATTTTAGCCTCTCTTTTGAGAGCATTGATATCTCTGAAAAATTCATCAAGATCTAGGAGAGTAATATATGAATCTGAGGACTCTGCTAGATCTATAAGGTTTTGGACAACATCAGTGGATCTAGTTAGAAGGACAGGTGGTAAAGGAGAATATCCATTGGATGTCGGGGGAATAATACCTCTAGCAGCAACATTGGTAGTAGCAATATTACGATGGTGGCTCCTACTTCTACTTCTACTTTCTTTGGGTATATATTTATGGATACTTACAACATTCTTACTTGTGTAATCTTCTTAATCCTCATAATCCAACCCCAAAAAATTATACTGAATTTCATGACTACTACAATTTCCTAAAGGATATTTAGTTGATTCAGGGATAGGATGTGGGGTACACTTACTTGTAGGGTATGAGCAAGATCATGATGGGCCAAAAAGTGGCAATATGATGCGTATGTGGCTGACGACATTTTTTTTACCCAAAATTGATGAAATGAAAAGGGTTTTTAAAGGAGATTCTCAACTTTCCACCAATATAAATTATGATTTTCTTTGAATTTAATAAGTAATTATTATTCATTTTCTATTCAAATTACGACTAAAGTCTTGATTGATAGGCTGATTGAAAAACATATATAGCTTTCAAATTGTATCACATTTTTGAATCAAAACATGTGTCACATTCTATGCTTTGCATACTATAGGATTAAAAATAAAATTGAATTTCATTAAGTTTTGACCAAGTTAAGGAGGTGGACATATGAGTTTTATATTTTTTAAAAATTGTAATAAAAAATTCATAATTAATTATTTACTTAGAAAAAATTACAAAAAATATGCATCACATCAGGGACATGAGTCCTCTACTTATATCTAAAATCTTATAAAAAAATATTATCACTTTATTGTGGTTAGGGTGGTTAGACATACACCTACTTATTTTTTCCAAATTTAAATACTCATTTGAAATTTCAAATTTTCACCAAATAGATTTTTTTTTTTAAACAAACCTAGTATTTTAGAAACTACATTCAATTTGCTACAAATTCTATTCTTTCATATTTTTGAAATAATATAGATAACTTATTCAACTTTTTGCGTCAAGTTTCCTAACTCTGATTTTTCTAAAATTTTTACCACTTAAGGGCCTGTTTTTTCCATGATGATTCTGCACATACCCTGTATTTGCATCCTTTTATATCCATGACATCTTGGGAGTCTTTTGAAGCTCACCCTCTAGCTTTTCTTCTGGATGCTTCTTCATTTGAGCTCTAGTTTTCCTCATCTTCCTTCCACAATTCCTCCTCAATACTTTCTTGATTTCTTCAAATAATGTGCACTGGTGCAAAGACTTCATATTTTCCACCCAAAATAATTGGGAATTGTAAATAAGGATATCACTTATGCAAATATTCAGAAAAATGCAAGGATTTGTAAACACGAAGAACTCCTAAGACCAACCTTAAACAATCTAAATGGAAGATTTGCAAGGACACACAAATATTTCACAAAAATTTATGCAAATTACCTCAAAATGATAAATGGCAAAGAATTTGACAAATAATTACAAAATTTGACACCCCATTTGTAAATGCGCATGACTCTCATCGGCTTGGACAAAGCATAATGGGACATGAGTATTCTTTAAAAATAAGTCCCCAACAAAGTCACCAATTTGTTGGTTGTTTTTTAAGAACCAAGTTGATCTTCATGGAAGCCTATGGAATTTCCATTTCTAATTCTCAACAACATAAAGGGATTGGCCAGTGAGCGAGTGAAAGCAGCAATGCTTTCCTCCTGCACTTTGGGCTCTACAAAACCTGGGATAGTGATCCCACAATGTACCTATGGATTAATGCACTTAATGACCAAATACATTGCAAATAACAGATGAATTCTCATGTAAATGGTCAATAAATGGAGTATCTCAAAAGGATGGCTATTCCTTCACAACACTCAACATTTAGAGCATGAGAATGATTAACTCGACACGAACTATTAACAATTACAACTCAATAGAAAGTTCAATTATTAATTTTTTTGTTGTCGTTGAATGATCAAGAAACTACATCACAAATATAAAGCCCAGAATAGTGCCTTAACCTTGGAAACAAATTCAATTTCAACATAAGAATAATTGGATAATAGCTTAATACATAGCATCACAAAGCTCCTATGAAACTGAATTATAGCATCATACCTATGTTAGAGTAATAAAGTTATCACCTAATTAATTAATTAATTGGGTCACTTTATGCTTTATTACACTTAAGCTAAACTTAGCAGTGCTTTTATTTCATTATTTGCTTTAATTAATTAGTTGTTTTTTGCATGATTAAAGCCTCTTATATTAGAACATGTTGTCTCATTCATTCCTATGAGGACACTTGTCATGTTCTAATATAACCCTAATCTAGGGTTAGCTTTCATCCTTTTCATAAGGATAGATTCACTGTAATTATATTTCAATTCTCTACAACAACATATTCATTGCAGCAATTGTTCACATAATGCATATTTGAGCAACTGCATTAATGGAGAAACTAAGGAGAAACTAAAGTATGATAAATAAATACATGAATGGATGCATGAATGGGTCCCGCACTAATGGTTGATGAGGTACCCATGTACAACATACTGATCTCTCACAAAAGGAGAAAGGGAGAAAAACACATGGGAATAAAACTCCCCTCCAAAAGAGGGAAAAGAAAAGAATGTAATGCACTAATAGAAGAAGGATAGAAGGTGGATTATGTGATACCCCCCAAAGAAAACTTCTATCACATAAGTAGATATACAATGGTCTCCATAGGAGAGATAGAAAGAGACTAGAAGGCCTCCCCACAATGAAGAAACTCCTATCACAAGACCCATTCATGTATTTCTTTATCATACTTTAGTTTCTCCTTAGTTCAGATGTCTTAAGGGGGGGTGTTAGAGTAATAAAGTCATCACCTAATTAATTAATTAATTAGGTGATGACTTTATTACTCTAACACCCCCCTTAAGATGAACTAGGGAGAAACTAAACTATGATAAAGAAATACATGAATGGATGCATGAATAGATCTTTCCCTAATGGCTAATGAGGTACCCATGTACAACATACTAATCTCTCACAAAAGGAGAAATGGAGAAAACCACATGGGAATAAAACTCCCCTCCAAAAGAGAGAAAAGAAAATAATGTAATGCACTAATAGAAGAAAGATAGAAGGTGGATTACATGATACAAAATTTGACCATGGATACAATGTTGGAATTAACTGATTCAATCCACAACTCCCATGAAACACCTGCAAGCAATTAAGCTATCACAGTATGAAGAAATAAGCAAAACCAAATATTAAGTCAGCCAAACGAGATATCGTCAAAAAGAGGACTCAGAGTACTTTCTAGTGGTGTAGGTATTTTTTGGATATTTTTTCTCAGGTCCCTGTTATTTCCAATCAAAGTCAGATCTTCTTTTCTAGAGTTTCCTTTAGTATTTTTGACATAAATTTTGCACACGATGTCAAAAATGGGAAAACGAGATATCATCGAAAAGCTTGTTTTGAGCTCTTCATAGTGTTGCATGTGGTTTCCATATTTGATATTTGGTTTTTTCCAGAAATCCTTTTTTTTAGTTGTAGTATTTTTTGGACCTTATGGGATTACATTGCATGTACTTATGCTTTTGTAAATGCACTGAGATAAACTTCCTTTGTATTCCACCTATATTATGGGATCTTGCACATCACTTTGTGCCTTATTGTACTTGCACTATGATATAAAGTGCCATGGGGATTGATGTTTGCCTTTGTTTTTCCTTAATACCTTTCTCATCTGTGTGTTCCTTGGTTTGCACATCCTTTCTATCTGCTTGTACTTTCATGACTGCACCTTCAAATGTTCTTGGTTCCTCTTCATTCACCACATTCTGGCATTCAGTTTTAGTGTACCTATCATGACTCTCCCTTTTCAGCATTATGGGGGGTTTCTACTATTTGGTGCTATTTCTTCCTTGGTTTCGTGTTGGAGTGAGCTATGTATACAATATTTATTTCTATGTACTATGCGAATGTAGCAGATGGTTACCCATGCATTTCGGTGAGATGGAGCACTTACCATATGGACACTCTTGTATTCCTATTTTGGAGGAAACCTTCCATTTTTCTCTTCATCAGTTCTTCAAACTATTGGTACTAGTGTCATCTATATCTTTGATTTCTAAGTGTTTTCCTCTTTTTCCATCTGATTCAAGTAGTGTCGTTGGGGGAACTCATACATATTAATCTTGTCTTCTTGATCCTAATCATCTTTTGTTTCAGAGAGAGTTCTTCTTTCAACATTTCAATGGTCATTCTTTGACAATGTTTGCAGCTTCTTCATGCTTCAGGGTGTTCTTTTGTTCATCCTTTGTTCCTATCTTTTGGGACAACCTTATCTTGTTTGGAGGCTTCTTTAGTCCTTCACTTGTCTTTCATCTCTTCTTGGAGGGGAGTTTTTCCCATGAGGTTTTCTCTATTTCTCCACATTATAGAGATCTTTTATTTGTACATGGGTACCTTACATGGCCTTGTTTGCAGGGACCCATCTTGCATTCTTTTTAGGGAATTTAGCTACTCACTAAGTTCATCTTATGGGGGGGTGTTAGAGTTATCTTGCATTAGCTAATAATTAATTAATCTTTAATTGATTATTAGTCTAATTTATTCTCACACACTTTAGCTAAACTTAGGAATGTTTTATTAGTTGAGTTAATATTAGATCATTATGTCTCATCTCATGTGGTGTTGACACTTGTCATGATCTAATCCCTTTCTCATTTAGGACTTTTCCCTTATAAGCATTCAACCCTCTTTGTAAATATTCACAGAGAATATCTAGAGATTTCATATCTTCTTGAAAGCTTCTTTTGTAACTTTTCCTTGTTGATGAATATAGCAATTCTTGTTTGCAGATCTCTTGTGTGGAAGGTGTATTTGTTTGTTGTTTGATCTTGTGGCTCATGATTTTGTGCTTGTTTCAGAGCACCTGCCGGTAAATTTTTTTTATTAATTTTTGTTTTCAAAAAAAAATTATTATTAATGTTTTTTTTTTTTATTTTTTTTAATTTTTTTTTAAAAATAAGCCAAATTGTAAAAGTGCAGCGACCCATCAAATTTAGGCTCACTTTTTTGCTGTGACAGCCATATGGCCATCAAATGTTTTGTTGCAAACTGTGTTTTTTTCCCTTTGTGAGTTGTTTTCTTCTGGAGGCCATAACTTTTTCCTACGGTGTCGAAATCAGGCAAATGAGATATTATCAGAAAGAGGACTCAGAATACTTTCTAGTGGTGTAGGTATTTTTTGCAGATCTTTTCTTAGGTCCCTATTATTTCCAGTTAAAGTCAGATCTTCTTTTCTCAGGTTTCCTTCTATTTTTTTGGCATAACTTTTGCATATGATGTCAAAAATAGGAAAATGAGATATCATCGAAAAGATTGTTCTGAGATCTTCACAGTGTTGTAGGTGGTTTCTAGATTTGATTTTTGGTTTTTCAAGAAATCCTTCTTCTCATCTGTTGTCCTTTTTTGGACCTTATGGGCTCACATTGCATGTATTTTTCATTTGTAAACGCACTAAAATAAAGTGCCTCAGCTTTTTATGTGTAGTATTGGGATTCTTGTACATCACTTTGTGCCTTGTTGTACTCGTACTATGATATAAAGTGCCATGTGGGGTGATGTTTTCCTTTGTTTTACCTTCATACCTTTCTCATGTGTATGTGACTTTTGTTTTCACATCCTTTATATCTGCTTGTACTTTCATGACTGCACCTTTAGATGTTCTTGGTTCCTCTTCATGCACTACTTCTAGGCATTGAGTTTTAGTGTACCTATCACACCTCTCCCTTTTCAGAATTATGGGGGTTTCTACTATTAGTGCTAATGCTTCCTTTGTTTCGCGTTGGAGTGAGCTATGTATATAGTATTTGTTCCTATGTACTAGGTGGATGCAGTGGCTGGTTACCCATGCATTTCAGTGAGATGGAGCACTTACCATATGGACACTCCTGCATTCCTATTTTTTGAGGCAACCTTCCATTCTTCACTTGATCAGTTCTTCAGAATATTGGTACTTGCGCCATCTGTATCTTTGAGTTCTAGATGTTTTTGCCTTGGTTTTCCATTGGATTTGAGTAGTGTTGTTTGGGGAACTCATACAAATTCTTGTCTTCTTGATCATGATCATCATTTGTTTCAGAGAGGGTTCTTCTTTCAACATTTCAGCGGTCATTCTTCGATAGTCTTTGCAGCTTCTTTATGCTTCAATGGTGTTCTTTTGTTCATCCTTTTTTCCTATATTTTGGGACAACCTTGTCTTTTTAGAGGCTTCTTTAGTCCTTCACTTGGCTTTCATCTCTTCTTGGAGTAGATTTTTTCCCACGAGGTTTTCTCTATTTCTCCACATTATAGAGATTTTCTATTTGTACATGGGTACCTATTTTGTCCTTTTATTTCAGGACCCATCATGCATTCTTTTTAGGGTTTTTAGCTACTCCCTAATTTCATATTAAGGGGGGTGTTAGAAAAAATAGGTTATTTACTTGATTAATTTAATCATATTGACTGATTAATTAAGTCACCTTTACTTTATTTCACTTAAGCTAAACTTAGGAATCTTTATTTATGAGTCAACATGGTATCCAAATTTGACTTTCTCGACTACTTTGGATCCAATGGTGAGGTCCTTTTTGCTCCAAAATGCTAAAAAAAAATCCCACCTCCAAAATTTGCAAAACAAGCAAAGGGGATTCAAATTTGAAGCCTGTAACCCTAGTTGAAGAAAAAAACCTCATAAATTGAGGATTTTTTTGAATCCATGCTCTCATACCATGTTAGAATTGTGAAACAAGCACAAAACCATGAGCCATAGGATCAAACAACAAATAAATACACCTTCCACACAAGAGATCTGCAAACAAGAATTGCTATATTCATCAACAAGGAAAAGTTACAGAAGAAGCTTTCAAGAAGATATGAAAGCTCTGGATATTCTCTGTGAATATTTACAAAGATGGTTGAATGTTTATAAGAGAAAAGCCCTAAATGAGAGAGGGATTAGATCATGACAAGTATCAACATCACATGAGATGAGACATAATGATTTAATATTAACTCAAGTAATAAAGTATTCCTATGTTTAGCTATAGTGTGTGAGAATAAATTAGACTAATAATCAATTAAAGATTAATTAATTATTAGCTAATGCAAGAGAAGTTGATAATCCAACCTCACATATCCAAATGAACACCTGCAAGAAAATAATATGTCACCAAAGGAGATCTTGATTTGACCTTGGATGCATTGAAAAACTACTTCAAGGAAAGATCTCACAAAAAAGGAACATGAAGCTTGCAGATTTGAGCTTTGATACCATGTAGAAGTTGATAATCCATAAAGATAAATCCTTAAGAAAGGAGATCAAAACCCTAAAGGTGAGAACCCTAGGATGAGGATTAAATTAGCATGTGACAAGTGTCAAGATCATAGTGAACAAGACTACACGACTAATTTAATAATGCATAAATACAAATTCCTAAGTTTAGCTTAAGTGAAATAAAGTAAAGGTGACTTAATTAATTAATCAAGTAAACAAACTATTACTCTAAACCCCCCCTTAATATGAACTTAGGGAGAAGCTAAGAAACTAAGGAAAAAATGCAATAAAAGCAAAGATGGGTTCCAACAAACAAGGCCAGATGAGGTACCCATGTACAAATGTAAAAGATCTCTCACAACAGAAGAAAAGGAAAAAACCTTGTGGGAAAAAATCCTCTCCAAAAGAGAGAAATACAAGTGAAGGACTAAGAAGCCTCCAAAAAAGAATGAAAGACAATGAAGCCTCCAATCAAGAATAAATTTTCCCAAAAGATAGGAACAAAGGATGAACATGGAAAACATCACTGAAGCATGAAGAAGCTGCAAACACTGTCATAGAATGACTACTGAAATGCTAAAAATAGGAATGCAAGAGTGTCCATATGGTAAGTGCTCCATCTCACTGAAATGTATGGGTAACCAGCGACTGCATCCGCCTAGTACATAGGAACAAATACTGTATACATAGCTCACTCCAACATGAAACCAAAGAAGTATTAACACCAATAGTAGAAACCCCCCCATAATGCTAATAAGGGAGAGGTATGATAGGTAACATTGAAACTGAATGCCTAAAAGTAGTGCATGAAGAGGAATCAAGAATATATGAAGGTGCATGTCATGAAAGTACAAGTAGATATAAAGGGTGTGAAAACAAAAGTCACATACACATGAGAAAGGTATGAAGCCAAACAAAGGAAAACATCAACCCCCATGGAACTTTATATCATAGTGTGGGTACAACAAGGCACAAAGTGATGTGCAAGAATCCCAATACTACAGAGAAAAACATGAGGCACTTTATTTTAGTGCATTTATAGATGATAAATACATGCAAAGTGATCCCATAAGGTCCAAAAAGGACTACAACTGAGAAGAAGGATTTCTAGAAAAAACCAAAAATCAAATCTAGAAACCACCTGCAACACTACGAAGAGCTTAGAACAAGCTTTCCAATGATATCTAGTTTTCCCATTTTCAACATCGTATGCAAAAGATAGATTTATCAAGCACACAAAACAACAAATTTGCATAATCTGACTTCAATCTTCTTCTATTAGTGCATTACATTGTTTTATTTTCTCTCTTTTGGAGGGTATTTTTATTCCCGTGTGGTTTTCTCCCTTTCTCCTTTTGTAAGAGATCAATATATTGTACATGGGTACCTCATCATCCATTAGGGAGGGACCCATTCATGCATCCATTCATGTATTTCTTTATCATAGTTTTGTTTCTCCCTAGTTCATCTTAAGGTGGGGTGTTAGAGTAATAAAGTCATCACCTAATTAATTAATTAATTAATCATTAATTAATTGGGTCACTTTATGCTTTATTACACTTAAGCTAAACTTAGGAGTGCTTTTATTTCATTATTTGCTTTAATTAATTAGTTACTTTTTGCATGATTAAAGCCTCTTATATTATGACATGTTTTCTCATTTATTCCTATGAGGACACTTGTCATGTTCTAATCTAACCCTAATCTAGGGTTAGCTTTCATCCTTTTCATAAGGATTGATTCATTATAATTGTATTTCAATTCTCTACGACAACATATTCAATGCGAAAATTGTTCACATAATGTATATTTGATGTTTTATCATATCTAAGTTGTTGAACAATAATATCTTGCTTATTTCTTCACAGTGTGATAGGTTAATCATTTGCAGGTGTTTCATGGGAGTTGTGGATTGAATCAGCCAATTCCAACAACCTATGTATCCTAAACCAAAACTTCTTATACATATCCAGATACTCAAATTACATGAACCTATAGCATTATCCAAGCAATTTAATTAATTCTTTGAATTAAAACAAAGATAAAACCCATACATCATTGGAATATAATGAAGATGAAAAAAACTCCTTAATCATTTTATTAATAGTTCATATAATTAATACACTAGGAGAGAAATGGCTTTGAATTTGCACCATCCTTTATATTCAAATGCTAGTACAGTTATCAAAATTACAATTGCATATCAACAAACTCAAAAAAACCTAAGACAAGACTCAAGACTGTTATTTGTATTTCTCATTACAAAATTGCTCTATGATCAATCAACAACCTGTACATTTACTTGTGAATTCCTTATAGAAATGAAGGAGAAAACAAGCTTCAAGATAGAATGCACACATGTCATAAAGTCATTAGGCTGATACAAAATATATTCCCTAATGTAGTTACATTTAAAACTCAAAGGAGGGAAAATATCATGTTGGACAAAAAACATTTACATTTGTCAATGAAGATTTATCTCGCCTTCCAAAAGGCACCATTTACTTGTTGCAACACTGCTCCCAAAATTCCTTCCATGTACCTTAAGCTTTAAGGAAAAAAAGCATAAAATGAAGAAAGAGGAAAAGGACAAAGTACCTCTACATCTACAATCCTTGTCATCAATTTCAAATTGGAGAGAATACAATATTTTTACATTGTTGTATCTAAGGCCTAATATGTATTAGTTCCAGGAAATATATTGTATTCTCCTTACTGTAAATCCCATTGTTGTGGACATGTAACCAAAATTGCAGTTATCATCTCACCATAGCAACAACCTAATCATAGGACATCAAGATATTTGTCTTTCCAAAGCTAAAGATCCTCCTTAGAAGGCCAATTGAACTCAATAACATTGTTAGCTTTTTCCCTATATGGTGCATACCTAGTCACTACCTAGTTGGCTTCACTGTCAAAATATTCAAGGGAAATCCCTACTTGGGTAAGCATGTCCATACTAATCTTCAACATTCACATGTCAGCCCCTTCACAAATTAGGGTTGCTTGAGTTGCAATTACCTCATTTGCTTGATCCTTCCAATCCTACAAGGATTTTATCTCACCATTTTCTTTTAAGATGTGAGGGAGGAGACCAAAATTTAACTCATCAAACCTTCTAACTAGTTCCCTTATTCTTGCCTCCATAGGCTCAAATTTACCTTGGAATTCTTGGATCTTGATGGAACCCCTAAAAATTTTGGTTCCATCTCTAAATTCTATAAAATTTCATTGGCTTCAAGTATCTAGACTTAGGGTTTCATCCACTATCAATTCATTTGGGTTTGTGTTGTTAAAGCCCTTCCTAAGCAACCCTTAAGTTTTGTCCTTTTGAGCATTATAATCCATTTTTGACTCCTTACTATCGGTTCCCAATCAATTAAGTTGTGACCTATGTCATCAAATTTGTTGTATTACCAGCCCCTCATGCCTAGGTTTGAAATATTTTCTATAAGTTTGACTAATCGGCCTTGTTTGGCCTTTACATCCTTTGAACATAATGATTCTAAGTCTTCTAAGGTCTTTTTCTACATGATCTTAGGTGTTCCCCTTCTTATAACAACATGCAAGCATGTGCAAAAGTTCCTTACTTAAGTCCCCTTTCATTGTTACTTTGATCGCTCATCGCAGATAGAATTCTAGCTTTATGTTTCACATTAGCGATGAGCAATGTGAATTTCCCTTTATAGCACTAGCTTTTCTTTATTGCTAATTTATTTTGAGTCCTATTTCTTGAATTCGCAATGCATGATGGCCCTTTAAAACTCTTTGTGAATCTTTTCATCACTTATCATGGATAGCTATGTGCTTACCTTTTTCAAATAGGCAATGAGCGATGAGGTCCTCAGTTCTCATGTGTCGTCGCTAATATGAAGTGTGATATGGGCCACACCTTTTGTCCCTTTTATTTTCAAATAGGAACACATGGTTTAATTATGTTCCATCACCTTTTCTCTCTCATCACTGATATGATCTGTAAATTGAAGTGTGAATCAGTGATCTTCAATGGGAAGTGAACATGACCGAAGGTGTACTTTGATCCAATGGCCGAGATTTCATCGCGCCAGTACTCACATCGCTAATGGAACTCCAAAGAAGGAAGGAAAATCCACAATGGGTGATGGAATTTTGGAAGGAATATTCCCCTCATTGTTGGCTCTTGGCACCTCGCCGATTCAATTGAAGGGGTATAGACTAGGATGGCGATACATGATAGTTGTCATATTAGAGATGACTAAGGAGATTAAACAGCAACGTGGCTACTTTATGAGGAGTTATCGTCGCCTTTGAGACACAAGTTGTAAAAGAAAGGACCAATGTTTATTATGCATCATTTATTATGTTTTAAAATCAACAAGATCAATGACAGAGATTCAAAGCTCAGCAGTTGGTTGTCAGCTCACTTGTGCGAACTCTCCTTGATCAATAATGGATACACAATTTAGTTTCTCTACTTAATGAGGATATTCTGTTATTTTATCTCACCATTTATAGCCATCAAAAGTTGAGAAAATGGTTTAGGAGCTAGAAGAGAAGCATGTGAGACTGAGGCAAGTAATTGCAAAAATAGTGAAAGTGGTTTTCCCTAGTAAGTAGGTATTCATACCTGCTCTATTTCTATTGTGCATGAGTTGTCCTGTGAGTTTTAAATTCCTGGGGTGGTAAGAGTTTAATTTCTTGTAGTTTCTACTTGGGTTGGTAAAATTGTGTGGGTCTAGGGTTTTCTTTTCTGCAATTTCAATTTGAGAGCACATACCAGTGAATTTTTTCTTGCAATTGAGGTTTGTTTGTTCTTGTGTTATTCCTTGTGAGAATGAGTAAGCCAAGTGAGTTTTTCCATCCATTTAGAAGGTCTAGGAGACTTGGTATGTGTGAATCCTAAGATAATGCACCTGAAACTGAATAGGGCACACCAAGAGCTCTTACAATTGCAAAAGGCAAGAGGTGTGCTCGTAATAAAAATAAGAAGGATGGTGTTAGGAGCAATTACCACCTCAAGAATAGAGTTGTTGGTCATAACCAGGGTAAGTTTGGTGGTAAATTGGCTAAGTCTTGTGGGAAGAAGAAGAATAAGTACCACAAGGCTTATGATTCTTATATGGGGAGGCACAACTCTACCATGGAGGATTCGGTTGGTCCTTTGAGTGATGAAGGAGATACTGACCCAGAGTACAATTGCTACCTTCTCACACTAGCATGTCGAGAGGATTCTGATGATGGAGGGGTAGTAGCTTCTCCAATTTTAGCAAGAACATGAGCAGTTGTGCTTACTCTGATTCTGAAGAATTAGAGTAGCAACTTGGTTCTATTTTTATTTTTGATGACACCACTCCCACAATGGTGGACACATCCTCTTCTATGAATGTATAAGTTTTTGTCTCGAGCGATAACATGGATAATATTATTTGGTTGGCATGGAAGAGAGATTTCAGAGCTGTTGCAACAATGAACAATTCCTTTTGAAAGGTTGGTTGATCTTCTTCAACGGACTATATGGAGGTTTGTTTTTTTCTTTCCCCCATTTTCCACAATGAGAAAATGTAACCATCCAGGGAATCTTTGAAATTGAAATGAAAGTAGGTGTCAAATGTAAATATGACTGAAATTATAATTTGGCCTGAAGCTTGTTACTCCCATATTCTATAAATGGGAATTCAAGGCCATTTTACAAGGAGGTTGTTCTAGAATTTATCACCTTGAGGATTGTAAAGAATATGCTGAATATTTTGGTGTTAAGTCTTAGGTTCGAGTCTACTAATATGCATATGTAGTCTTGATAGTAATTTTTACCCATTTTTCACTCTTAGGTTCAAAGGGGTAGAGTTTATTTTAAACTGAAGAGAATAGGGTGCAATTTTATTAACCTTCTTCATTACATTCAAATATATAAATGCAAAAATCTGGAAAAAGATTACAACTACAGATCTTTACATTCATGTACACGCATGTAAGAGAGAAAGATTTGAAACTTTTCAGAAGAATAATCTTTATTGAATGAATAAATGTTCATTATCTCATACAAGCCATGAGATTAACTTGCTTATTCAGAACAGAATATGAACAATATATACAAGAATAAGTAAAGAGGAGAAATGAATATGTATGTAAAGAGGGTAACCAGCCATTGCCTGGAATGACTGGTTTTCTGCATCTTTTGTCTTGCTGCTGTCCCGAGCTTCATCCATCTCTTCTAGCTCCTTCCGCTCCTAATCCTGCATATGACATTAGCGATGGTGTTAGAGTATACTCTAAGCAATGACTAATAACAGACATTACATGCATATTCACCCTATTCATGCATACATTGAACATAAGATGTGCATTTTTTCTAACTTGTTTGTTTCATGTGCAACAACAGGTGCAATTATTTATATGATTAAATATGAGTGGAGATAAATGTGGCTCCCACAAGGGTTGAGCCCAGCTCATATCAGTAGAGATTATGGTATTCATAAACATCAAGAGACTGCTCATTATTATCCAATGTTGTAATCACATCACATTTTAACAGTGTTTACAGGCATTAAGTAATGAAAAGCAACCATCAATGATTATCCATAAGTGTTGCTCAGTGTTGCTCAATGGAGACAACGTATGCAATTGTTCACCTTGTACTATTAAAGAACACAGTCATATATAAAATACAACTACAGTTACATGGTCTACTTTTAAGGAAGTTAAAAAGTTAGCTGCAGTTCCAACATTTCAATTGCCTTGCAGCTACAATAGTAAATGAACTTGAGATGGTAAATGTATGTCAGCATCAGTAGAATGAGTTTCATCACAAGTGGCATAAAAGATGCACTATTTTATTGAATGCTAAGAGGACTTCAAATGGAGCTACTGCAGATGCTTCATGATTGAATATGCTATGGCTTATGAATGTTATGATTATGAGACAACTATTTACACATGATAATGATAATGAAATGGGACAGTCATTTATGTCAAAGACAGTCCAAGTGTGTAAGATGCAATGCTTGTGCAATCAAAGTGCAGGGCACAACACATATACATATGATGACAATGATCATTTTCCGCCAATCAAATTTTTCCAAACTCTTCATCAACAAGGAGGCATTGACTTTACAGAAGCTCTATTGCAAATTTTCAATAGAAAGTGAATGTAAACATGAAATGGTCAGAGATCATAAAGATAGAATAAGGCACGATCATATTGTCAGTGTGAAATCCGCATATGGAAATAGTTATAAATTTGTTGTTTCAGGTACAAATCAGAGATCAATTATATTTTTGAATGTAGAGGAAAAAAGGGAATTGCAAATTGCATGAGCATCACTTACAACAGTCTTAGCATAAGATAGTAACAAGCATAATCAACGATTGTCATAAGTTTCATAAAGATAATAGTATGCTACAAGAAAGAAATGACAGAAATATAAAAGGCTAATAATGAGCACATAACAGTGATCAAAACAGTTGATAGCAGGGTGAAGAAGCTGAAATTCCTATGTGGGAAAAGATCCTCATATTACCCATATTAGTGTTCATGCACAAAGCAACAAAAAGAACAAAGAACAACTTAGGACCATGGCCATTGAGCTATTTAGCCTTTGTACTTTAAGGTGAAATATACAAAATACACAAAAATAAATTCAAGAATCTACCAGCTACAGAATGTCCTTATTTACTACACTCTCAAAAGCTTATTTTTAAGCTTTTATCATAGGAACAAAGGGATACTCATGAAATTCATCAAGCTTATACAATTTTTTTTTTGTTATTTACAGCAAAAGATGAAAATATTTT
>VDFB02373365.1:103302349-103363153 GCA_007258455.2 Sequoia sempervirens | reverse complement strand
TAGTATTTTAGAAACTACATTCAATTTGCTACAAATTCTATTCTTTCATATTTTTGAAATAATATAGATAACTTATTCAACTTTTTGCGTCAAGTTTCCTAACTCTGATTTTTCTAAAATTTTTACCACTTAAGGGCCTGTTTTTTCCATGATGATTCTGCACATACCCTGTATTTGCATCCTTTTATATCCATGACATCTTGGGAGTCTTTTGAAGCTCACCCTCTAGCTTTTCTTCTGGATGCTTCTTCATTTGAGCTCTAGTTTTCCTCATCTTCCTTCCACAATTCCTCCTCAATACTTTCTTGATTTCTTCAAATAATGTGCACTGGTGCAAAGACTTCATATTTTCCACCCAAAATAATTGGGAATTGTAAATAAGGATATCACTTATGCAAATATTCAGAAAAATGCAAGGATTTGTAAACACGAAGAACTCCTAAGACCAACCTTAAACAATCTAAATGGAAGATTTGCAAGGACACACAAATATTTCACAAAAATTTATGCAAATTACCTCAAAATGATAAATGGCAAAGAATTTGACAAATAATTACAAAATTTGACACCCCATTTGTAAATGCGCATGACTCTCATCGGCTTGGACAAAGCATAATGGGACATGAGTATTCTTTAAAAATAAGTCCCCAACAAAGTCACCAATTTGTTGGTTGTTTTTTAAGAACCAAGTTGATCTTCATGGAAGCCTATGGAATTTCCATTTCTAATTCTCAACAACATAAAGGGATTGGCCAGTGAGCGAGTGAAAGCAGCAATGCTTTCCTCCTGCACTTTGGGCTCTACAAAACCTGGGATAGTGATCCCACAATGTACCTATGGATTAATGCACTTAATGACCAAATACATTGCAAATAACAGATGAATTCTCATGTAAATGGTCAATAAATGGAGTATCTCAAAAGGATGGCTATTCCTTCACAACACTCAACATTTAGAGCATGAGAATGATTAACTCGACACGAACTATTAACAATTACAACTCAATAGAAAGTTCAATTATTAATTTTTTTGTTGTCGTTGAATGATCAAGAAACTACATCACAAATATAAAGCCCAGAATAGTGCCTTAACCTTGGAAACAAATTCAATTTCAACATAAGAATAATTGGATAATAGCTTAATACATAGCATCACAAAGCTCCTATGAAACTGAATTATAGCATCATACCTATGTTAGAGTAATAAAGTTATCACCTAATTAATTAATTAATTGGGTCACTTTATGCTTTATTACACTTAAGCTAAACTTAGCAGTGCTTTTATTTCATTATTTGCTTTAATTAATTAGTTGTTTTTTGCATGATTAAAGCCTCTTATATTAGAACATGTTGTCTCATTCATTCCTATGAGGACACTTGTCATGTTCTAATATAACCCTAATCTAGGGTTAGCTTTCATCCTTTTCATAAGGATAGATTCACTGTAATTATATTTCAATTCTCTACAACAACATATTCATTGCAGCAATTGTTCACATAATGCATATTTGAGCAACTGCATTAATGGAGAAACTAAGGAGAAACTAAAGTATGATAAATAAATACATGAATGGATGCATGAATGGGTCCCGCACTAATGGTTGATGAGGTACCCATGTACAACATACTGATCTCTCACAAAAGGAGAAAGGGAGAAAAACACATGGGAATAAAACTCCCCTCCAAAAGAGGGAAAAGAAAAGAATGTAATGCACTAATAGAAGAAGGATAGAAGGTGGATTATGTGATACCCCCCAAAGAAAACTTCTATCACATAAGTAGATATACAATGGTCTCCATAGGAGAGATAGAAAGAGACTAGAAGGCCTCCCCACAATGAAGAAACTCCTATCACAAGACCCATTCATGTATTTCTTTATCATACTTTAGTTTCTCCTTAGTTCAGATGTCTTAAGGGGGGGTGTTAGAGTAATAAAGTCATCACCTAATTAATTAATTAATTAGGTGATGACTTTATTACTCTAACACCCCCCTTAAGATGAACTAGGGAGAAACTAAACTATGATAAAGAAATACATGAATGGATGCATGAATAGATCTTTCCCTAATGGCTAATGAGGTACCCATGTACAACATACTAATCTCTCACAAAAGGAGAAATGGAGAAAACCACATGGGAATAAAACTCCCCTCCAAAAGAGAGAAAAGAAAATAATGTAATGCACTAATAGAAGAAAGATAGAAGGTGGATTACATGATACAAAATTTGACCATGGATACAATGTTGGAATTAACTGATTCAATCCACAACTCCCATGAAACACCTGCAAGCAATTAAGCTATCACAGTATGAAGAAATAAGCAAAACCAAATATTAAGTCAGCCAAACGAGATATCGTCAAAAAGAGGACTCAGAGTACTTTCTAGTGGTGTAGGTATTTTTTGGATATTTTTTCTCAGGTCCCTGTTATTTCCAATCAAAGTCAGATCTTCTTTTCTAGAGTTTCCTTTAGTATTTTTGACATAAATTTTGCACACGATGTCAAAAATGGGAAAACGAGATATCATCGAAAAGCTTGTTTTGAGCTCTTCATAGTGTTGCATGTGGTTTCCATATTTGATATTTGGTTTTTTCCAGAAATCCTTTTTTTTAGTTGTAGTATTTTTTGGACCTTATGGGATTACATTGCATGTACTTATGCTTTTGTAAATGCACTGAGATAAACTTCCTTTGTATTCCACCTATATTATGGGATCTTGCACATCACTTTGTGCCTTATTGTACTTGCACTATGATATAAAGTGCCATGGGGATTGATGTTTGCCTTTGTTTTTCCTTAATACCTTTCTCATCTGTGTGTTCCTTGGTTTGCACATCCTTTCTATCTGCTTGTACTTTCATGACTGCACCTTCAAATGTTCTTGGTTCCTCTTCATTCACCACATTCTGGCATTCAGTTTTAGTGTACCTATCATGACTCTCCCTTTTCAGCATTATGGGGGGTTTCTACTATTTGGTGCTATTTCTTCCTTGGTTTCGTGTTGGAGTGAGCTATGTATACAATATTTATTTCTATGTACTATGCGAATGTAGCAGATGGTTACCCATGCATTTCGGTGAGATGGAGCACTTACCATATGGACACTCTTGTATTCCTATTTTGGAGGAAACCTTCCATTTTTCTCTTCATCAGTTCTTCAAACTATTGGTACTAGTGTCATCTATATCTTTGATTTCTAAGTGTTTTCCTCTTTTTCCATCTGATTCAAGTAGTGTCGTTGGGGGAACTCATACATATTAATCTTGTCTTCTTGATCCTAATCATCTTTTGTTTCAGAGAGAGTTCTTCTTTCAACATTTCAATGGTCATTCTTTGACAATGTTTGCAGCTTCTTCATGCTTCAGGGTGTTCTTTTGTTCATCCTTTGTTCCTATCTTTTGGGACAACCTTATCTTGTTTGGAGGCTTCTTTAGTCCTTCACTTGTCTTTCATCTCTTCTTGGAGGGGAGTTTTTCCCATGAGGTTTTCTCTATTTCTCCACATTATAGAGATCTTTTATTTGTACATGGGTACCTTACATGGCCTTGTTTGCAGGGACCCATCTTGCATTCTTTTTAGGGAATTTAGCTACTCACTAAGTTCATCTTATGGGGGGGTGTTAGAGTTATCTTGCATTAGCTAATAATTAATTAATCTTTAATTGATTATTAGTCTAATTTATTCTCACACACTTTAGCTAAACTTAGGAATGTTTTATTAGTTGAGTTAATATTAGATCATTATGTCTCATCTCATGTGGTGTTGACACTTGTCATGATCTAATCCCTTTCTCATTTAGGACTTTTCCCTTATAAGCATTCAACCCTCTTTGTAAATATTCACAGAGAATATCTAGAGATTTCATATCTTCTTGAAAGCTTCTTTTGTAACTTTTCCTTGTTGATGAATATAGCAATTCTTGTTTGCAGATCTCTTGTGTGGAAGGTGTATTTGTTTGTTGTTTGATCTTGTGGCTCATGATTTTGTGCTTGTTTCAGAGCACCTGCCGGTAAATTTTTTTTATTAATTTTTGTTTTCAAAAAAAAATTATTATTAATGTTTTTTTTTTTTATTTTTTTTAATTTTTTTTTAAAAATAAGCCAAATTGTAAAAGTGCAGCGACCCATCAAATTTAGGCTCACTTTTTTGCTGTGACAGCCATATGGCCATCAAATGTTTTGTTGCAAACTGTGTTTTTTTCCCTTTGTGAGTTGTTTTCTTCTGGAGGCCATAACTTTTTCCTACGGTGTCGAAATCAGGCAAATGAGATATTATCAGAAAGAGGACTCAGAATACTTTCTAGTGGTGTAGGTATTTTTTGCAGATCTTTTCTTAGGTCCCTATTATTTCCAGTTAAAGTCAGATCTTCTTTTCTCAGGTTTCCTTCTATTTTTTTGGCATAACTTTTGCATATGATGTCAAAAATAGGAAAATGAGATATCATCGAAAAGATTGTTCTGAGATCTTCACAGTGTTGTAGGTGGTTTCTAGATTTGATTTTTGGTTTTTCAAGAAATCCTTCTTCTCATCTGTTGTCCTTTTTTGGACCTTATGGGCTCACATTGCATGTATTTTTCATTTGTAAACGCACTAAAATAAAGTGCCTCAGCTTTTTATGTGTAGTATTGGGATTCTTGTACATCACTTTGTGCCTTGTTGTACTCGTACTATGATATAAAGTGCCATGTGGGGTGATGTTTTCCTTTGTTTTACCTTCATACCTTTCTCATGTGTATGTGACTTTTGTTTTCACATCCTTTATATCTGCTTGTACTTTCATGACTGCACCTTTAGATGTTCTTGGTTCCTCTTCATGCACTACTTCTAGGCATTGAGTTTTAGTGTACCTATCACACCTCTCCCTTTTCAGAATTATGGGGGTTTCTACTATTAGTGCTAATGCTTCCTTTGTTTCGCGTTGGAGTGAGCTATGTATATAGTATTTGTTCCTATGTACTAGGTGGATGCAGTGGCTGGTTACCCATGCATTTCAGTGAGATGGAGCACTTACCATATGGACACTCCTGCATTCCTATTTTTTGAGGCAACCTTCCATTCTTCACTTGATCAGTTCTTCAGAATATTGGTACTTGCGCCATCTGTATCTTTGAGTTCTAGATGTTTTTGCCTTGGTTTTCCATTGGATTTGAGTAGTGTTGTTTGGGGAACTCATACAAATTCTTGTCTTCTTGATCATGATCATCATTTGTTTCAGAGAGGGTTCTTCTTTCAACATTTCAGCGGTCATTCTTCGATAGTCTTTGCAGCTTCTTTATGCTTCAATGGTGTTCTTTTGTTCATCCTTTTTTCCTATATTTTGGGACAACCTTGTCTTTTTAGAGGCTTCTTTAGTCCTTCACTTGGCTTTCATCTCTTCTTGGAGTAGATTTTTTCCCACGAGGTTTTCTCTATTTCTCCACATTATAGAGATTTTCTATTTGTACATGGGTACCTATTTTGTCCTTTTATTTCAGGACCCATCATGCATTCTTTTTAGGGTTTTTAGCTACTCCCTAATTTCATATTAAGGGGGGTGTTAGAAAAAATAGGTTATTTACTTGATTAATTTAATCATATTGACTGATTAATTAAGTCACCTTTACTTTATTTCACTTAAGCTAAACTTAGGAATCTTTATTTATGAGTCAACATGGTATCCAAATTTGACTTTCTCGACTACTTTGGATCCAATGGTGAGGTCCTTTTTGCTCCAAAATGCTAAAAAAAAATCCCACCTCCAAAATTTGCAAAACAAGCAAAGGGGATTCAAATTTGAAGCCTGTAACCCTAGTTGAAGAAAAAAACCTCATAAATTGAGGATTTTTTTGAATCCATGCTCTCATACCATGTTAGAATTGTGAAACAAGCACAAAACCATGAGCCATAGGATCAAACAACAAATAAATACACCTTCCACACAAGAGATCTGCAAACAAGAATTGCTATATTCATCAACAAGGAAAAGTTACAGAAGAAGCTTTCAAGAAGATATGAAAGCTCTGGATATTCTCTGTGAATATTTACAAAGATGGTTGAATGTTTATAAGAGAAAAGCCCTAAATGAGAGAGGGATTAGATCATGACAAGTATCAACATCACATGAGATGAGACATAATGATTTAATATTAACTCAAGTAATAAAGTATTCCTATGTTTAGCTATAGTGTGTGAGAATAAATTAGACTAATAATCAATTAAAGATTAATTAATTATTAGCTAATGCAAGAGAAGTTGATAATCCAACCTCACATATCCAAATGAACACCTGCAAGAAAATAATATGTCACCAAAGGAGATCTTGATTTGACCTTGGATGCATTGAAAAACTACTTCAAGGAAAGATCTCACAAAAAAGGAACATGAAGCTTGCAGATTTGAGCTTTGATACCATGTAGAAGTTGATAATCCATAAAGATAAATCCTTAAGAAAGGAGATCAAAACCCTAAAGGTGAGAACCCTAGGATGAGGATTAAATTAGCATGTGACAAGTGTCAAGATCATAGTGAACAAGACTACACGACTAATTTAATAATGCATAAATACAAATTCCTAAGTTTAGCTTAAGTGAAATAAAGTAAAGGTGACTTAATTAATTAATCAAGTAAACAAACTATTACTCTAAACCCCCCCTTAATATGAACTTAGGGAGAAGCTAAGAAACTAAGGAAAAAATGCAATAAAAGCAAAGATGGGTTCCAACAAACAAGGCCAGATGAGGTACCCATGTACAAATGTAAAAGATCTCTCACAACAGAAGAAAAGGAAAAAACCTTGTGGGAAAAAATCCTCTCCAAAAGAGAGAAATACAAGTGAAGGACTAAGAAGCCTCCAAAAAAGAATGAAAGACAATGAAGCCTCCAATCAAGAATAAATTTTCCCAAAAGATAGGAACAAAGGATGAACATGGAAAACATCACTGAAGCATGAAGAAGCTGCAAACACTGTCATAGAATGACTACTGAAATGCTAAAAATAGGAATGCAAGAGTGTCCATATGGTAAGTGCTCCATCTCACTGAAATGTATGGGTAACCAGCGACTGCATCCGCCTAGTACATAGGAACAAATACTGTATACATAGCTCACTCCAACATGAAACCAAAGAAGTATTAACACCAATAGTAGAAACCCCCCCATAATGCTAATAAGGGAGAGGTATGATAGGTAACATTGAAACTGAATGCCTAAAAGTAGTGCATGAAGAGGAATCAAGAATATATGAAGGTGCATGTCATGAAAGTACAAGTAGATATAAAGGGTGTGAAAACAAAAGTCACATACACATGAGAAAGGTATGAAGCCAAACAAAGGAAAACATCAACCCCCATGGAACTTTATATCATAGTGTGGGTACAACAAGGCACAAAGTGATGTGCAAGAATCCCAATACTACAGAGAAAAACATGAGGCACTTTATTTTAGTGCATTTATAGATGATAAATACATGCAAAGTGATCCCATAAGGTCCAAAAAGGACTACAACTGAGAAGAAGGATTTCTAGAAAAAACCAAAAATCAAATCTAGAAACCACCTGCAACACTACGAAGAGCTTAGAACAAGCTTTCCAATGATATCTAGTTTTCCCATTTTCAACATCGTATGCAAAAGATAGATTTATCAAGCACACAAAACAACAAATTTGCATAATCTGACTTCAATCTTCTTCTATTAGTGCATTACATTGTTTTATTTTCTCTCTTTTGGAGGGTATTTTTATTCCCGTGTGGTTTTCTCCCTTTCTCCTTTTGTAAGAGATCAATATATTGTACATGGGTACCTCATCATCCATTAGGGAGGGACCCATTCATGCATCCATTCATGTATTTCTTTATCATAGTTTTGTTTCTCCCTAGTTCATCTTAAGGTGGGGTGTTAGAGTAATAAAGTCATCACCTAATTAATTAATTAATTAATCATTAATTAATTGGGTCACTTTATGCTTTATTACACTTAAGCTAAACTTAGGAGTGCTTTTATTTCATTATTTGCTTTAATTAATTAGTTACTTTTTGCATGATTAAAGCCTCTTATATTATGACATGTTTTCTCATTTATTCCTATGAGGACACTTGTCATGTTCTAATCTAACCCTAATCTAGGGTTAGCTTTCATCCTTTTCATAAGGATTGATTCATTATAATTGTATTTCAATTCTCTACGACAACATATTCAATGCGAAAATTGTTCACATAATGTATATTTGATGTTTTATCATATCTAAGTTGTTGAACAATAATATCTTGCTTATTTCTTCACAGTGTGATAGGTTAATCATTTGCAGGTGTTTCATGGGAGTTGTGGATTGAATCAGCCAATTCCAACAACCTATGTATCCTAAACCAAAACTTCTTATACATATCCAGATACTCAAATTACATGAACCTATAGCATTATCCAAGCAATTTAATTAATTCTTTGAATTAAAACAAAGATAAAACCCATACATCATTGGAATATAATGAAGATGAAAAAAACTCCTTAATCATTTTATTAATAGTTCATATAATTAATACACTAGGAGAGAAATGGCTTTGAATTTGCACCATCCTTTATATTCAAATGCTAGTACAGTTATCAAAATTACAATTGCATATCAACAAACTCAAAAAAACCTAAGACAAGACTCAAGACTGTTATTTGTATTTCTCATTACAAAATTGCTCTATGATCAATCAACAACCTGTACATTTACTTGTGAATTCCTTATAGAAATGAAGGAGAAAACAAGCTTCAAGATAGAATGCACACATGTCATAAAGTCATTAGGCTGATACAAAATATATTCCCTAATGTAGTTACATTTAAAACTCAAAGGAGGGAAAATATCATGTTGGACAAAAAACATTTACATTTGTCAATGAAGATTTATCTCGCCTTCCAAAAGGCACCATTTACTTGTTGCAACACTGCTCCCAAAATTCCTTCCATGTACCTTAAGCTTTAAGGAAAAAAAGCATAAAATGAAGAAAGAGGAAAAGGACAAAGTACCTCTACATCTACAATCCTTGTCATCAATTTCAAATTGGAGAGAATACAATATTTTTACATTGTTGTATCTAAGGCCTAATATGTATTAGTTCCAGGAAATATATTGTATTCTCCTTACTGTAAATCCCATTGTTGTGGACATGTAACCAAAATTGCAGTTATCATCTCACCATAGCAACAACCTAATCATAGGACATCAAGATATTTGTCTTTCCAAAGCTAAAGATCCTCCTTAGAAGGCCAATTGAACTCAATAACATTGTTAGCTTTTTCCCTATATGGTGCATACCTAGTCACTACCTAGTTGGCTTCACTGTCAAAATATTCAAGGGAAATCCCTACTTGGGTAAGCATGTCCATACTAATCTTCAACATTCACATGTCAGCCCCTTCACAAATTAGGGTTGCTTGAGTTGCAATTACCTCATTTGCTTGATCCTTCCAATCCTACAAGGATTTTATCTCACCATTTTCTTTTAAGATGTGAGGGAGGAGACCAAAATTTAACTCATCAAACCTTCTAACTAGTTCCCTTATTCTTGCCTCCATAGGCTCAAATTTACCTTGGAATTCTTGGATCTTGATGGAACCCCTAAAAATTTTGGTTCCATCTCTAAATTCTATAAAATTTCATTGGCTTCAAGTATCTAGACTTAGGGTTTCATCCACTATCAATTCATTTGGGTTTGTGTTGTTAAAGCCCTTCCTAAGCAACCCTTAAGTTTTGTCCTTTTGAGCATTATAATCCATTTTTGACTCCTTACTATCGGTTCCCAATCAATTAAGTTGTGACCTATGTCATCAAATTTGTTGTATTACCAGCCCCTCATGCCTAGGTTTGAAATATTTTCTATAAGTTTGACTAATCGGCCTTGTTTGGCCTTTACATCCTTTGAACATAATGATTCTAAGTCTTCTAAGGTCTTTTTCTACATGATCTTAGGTGTTCCCCTTCTTATAACAACATGCAAGCATGTGCAAAAGTTCCTTACTTAAGTCCCCTTTCATTGTTACTTTGATCGCTCATCGCAGATAGAATTCTAGCTTTATGTTTCACATTAGCGATGAGCAATGTGAATTTCCCTTTATAGCACTAGCTTTTCTTTATTGCTAATTTATTTTGAGTCCTATTTCTTGAATTCGCAATGCATGATGGCCCTTTAAAACTCTTTGTGAATCTTTTCATCACTTATCATGGATAGCTATGTGCTTACCTTTTTCAAATAGGCAATGAGCGATGAGGTCCTCAGTTCTCATGTGTCGTCGCTAATATGAAGTGTGATATGGGCCACACCTTTTGTCCCTTTTATTTTCAAATAGGAACACATGGTTTAATTATGTTCCATCACCTTTTCTCTCTCATCACTGATATGATCTGTAAATTGAAGTGTGAATCAGTGATCTTCAATGGGAAGTGAACATGACCGAAGGTGTACTTTGATCCAATGGCCGAGATTTCATCGCGCCAGTACTCACATCGCTAATGGAACTCCAAAGAAGGAAGGAAAATCCACAATGGGTGATGGAATTTTGGAAGGAATATTCCCCTCATTGTTGGCTCTTGGCACCTCGCCGATTCAATTGAAGGGGTATAGACTAGGATGGCGATACATGATAGTTGTCATATTAGAGATGACTAAGGAGATTAAACAGCAACGTGGCTACTTTATGAGGAGTTATCGTCGCCTTTGAGACACAAGTTGTAAAAGAAAGGACCAATGTTTATTATGCATCATTTATTATGTTTTAAAATCAACAAGATCAATGACAGAGATTCAAAGCTCAGCAGTTGGTTGTCAGCTCACTTGTGCGAACTCTCCTTGATCAATAATGGATACACAATTTAGTTTCTCTACTTAATGAGGATATTCTGTTATTTTATCTCACCATTTATAGCCATCAAAAGTTGAGAAAATGGTTTAGGAGCTAGAAGAGAAGCATGTGAGACTGAGGCAAGTAATTGCAAAAATAGTGAAAGTGGTTTTCCCTAGTAAGTAGGTATTCATACCTGCTCTATTTCTATTGTGCATGAGTTGTCCTGTGAGTTTTAAATTCCTGGGGTGGTAAGAGTTTAATTTCTTGTAGTTTCTACTTGGGTTGGTAAAATTGTGTGGGTCTAGGGTTTTCTTTTCTGCAATTTCAATTTGAGAGCACATACCAGTGAATTTTTTCTTGCAATTGAGGTTTGTTTGTTCTTGTGTTATTCCTTGTGAGAATGAGTAAGCCAAGTGAGTTTTTCCATCCATTTAGAAGGTCTAGGAGACTTGGTATGTGTGAATCCTAAGATAATGCACCTGAAACTGAATAGGGCACACCAAGAGCTCTTACAATTGCAAAAGGCAAGAGGTGTGCTCGTAATAAAAATAAGAAGGATGGTGTTAGGAGCAATTACCACCTCAAGAATAGAGTTGTTGGTCATAACCAGGGTAAGTTTGGTGGTAAATTGGCTAAGTCTTGTGGGAAGAAGAAGAATAAGTACCACAAGGCTTATGATTCTTATATGGGGAGGCACAACTCTACCATGGAGGATTCGGTTGGTCCTTTGAGTGATGAAGGAGATACTGACCCAGAGTACAATTGCTACCTTCTCACACTAGCATGTCGAGAGGATTCTGATGATGGAGGGGTAGTAGCTTCTCCAATTTTAGCAAGAACATGAGCAGTTGTGCTTACTCTGATTCTGAAGAATTAGAGTAGCAACTTGGTTCTATTTTTATTTTTGATGACACCACTCCCACAATGGTGGACACATCCTCTTCTATGAATGTATAAGTTTTTGTCTCGAGCGATAACATGGATAATATTATTTGGTTGGCATGGAAGAGAGATTTCAGAGCTGTTGCAACAATGAACAATTCCTTTTGAAAGGTTGGTTGATCTTCTTCAACGGACTATATGGAGGTTTGTTTTTTTCTTTCCCCCATTTTCCACAATGAGAAAATGTAACCATCCAGGGAATCTTTGAAATTGAAATGAAAGTAGGTGTCAAATGTAAATATGACTGAAATTATAATTTGGCCTGAAGCTTGTTACTCCCATATTCTATAAATGGGAATTCAAGGCCATTTTACAAGGAGGTTGTTCTAGAATTTATCACCTTGAGGATTGTAAAGAATATGCTGAATATTTTGGTGTTAAGTCTTAGGTTCGAGTCTACTAATATGCATATGTAGTCTTGATAGTAATATTGACAATATTGAACTAAATAGTGCAAGTTTTGCACCATTTTCTCTCCTATGTATTGGTTTTATAGACTATAAACTTGTGATATAATCAAGGGTTATCTTATTTATCTATATTGACTTCCAATGGATGTATGGTTTTATTCTTTCTTATTAATTCAAAGTGTTGATATAAATGCTTGAATGGAGCTATAGCTTTATGTCAAATCATGTACTAGGATATTAGTAAGAAGTGATGGTTAAGATATAATGTTAAAATGTTGTAATGTAGTATCCTCAAGGCTTTAAATAATGTCATGTGTGAAATTTGTATTGAATTATGTAAATGTTAGAATTTACTTATCTCCAAGGATGAGACATTGATCTAAGTGAAGTGATCATGTTGCATTTTATTGATTAATTCAGTAACAAACCGTTTATTAAATCAAAATTCTCTGAAATGGGTTATAGTTATGTTAGGTTTTACAATTCTCGGGCTCCAAATATGAACTGTTGTTAAGAAGTAGCCAACTTCTTTGATACATTTTGTTTGTTGAGCCATTATTTGGGAATTATATGTGTTGCAATTTTTATGATAAAAATGGTACAAGAATATCATGTAAACATTATTAGGATCACCCTCCTGGGTTTCACAGAGCCCAAAGAGTAGAAGTAAGTGCCTAGTAATCCTTACTTGTTTGTTGGCCAATCCTTACCAATGTTGATCATTGAACTATGGCAAGTTCATAGGCATTTGGTGAGATTAAGTTTTGTTCTAAAAAAATAACCAAAAGATTGGCGACTCTACTGGGGATATACTCATGATGTATGTATTTCCAGATCATATGTGTTAGAGTTGAATACTTTGATAATACAAGTCCATGTTCAATCTAGCTTTGATATCAGTGAAAAATGTTGCAAGAATCTGTTGTGTCTCCCTTGAAACTTACAAATGCTATTGAGATCTACCACAATTCCAAGAATATTTTCATAATTTATCACTAGATGTGGGTGGGGACTTCAAGATCTCTGCACTAGTATGTATTATTTGAGAGAATCCAGTAAAATATAATGAAAATTTGTTGAGAAACGATAAGGTAGACTTGAGTTCACATGATGAAATACCTTAATAGGAAGCTAGAGAGAAAATTTTAAAGGACTCCAATATTATCTTGAGTGAGTCAAGGAATTTACTGAATCTGAGCATTTGGTTCAGATTTTGAGTATTTGCAACATGGAAAGGGTTGTGTTGCAGAAAAGCATAAAGGATTCACGTGTGACTCTGTTGATCAAGGAAGCTTAAATCAAAATCAACCCGTGAAAGAAAATTCATATTATTGAATTTTATTCCTCTATAAAGGAGGTGGAGAATCTATGCAAAGGAACCTAATGGAATGATGATGATAGCTTTAGATCTACAAAGTTGTCCAGTCATAAGCATAATTCAAAGCAGATGCAACATATCCAGGTATTTCCCCTATTTTGGTTTTCAAGAAGCATAAATTTGTGTGAAAACCAAGTTGAGTGATTTGAAAAAAATTTGGTTCCCTATATAGTGAATTGAGCACTAATAAAGGGGAATGGTTGTGGTAATCTTACATACTTCTAAGATGTAATTTGAAGTTTATTTATTATGATGAGGAAGTATGCTTATTTTTAAAATTTATGCATTAGAAGATCCAAGGCATAGATGTATTTGAGTTATGTAATTTGAAATCATGATTAAAGCAAGGGATGATGTAGTGAATGATCAACTGTGGAGATGATATTTGAGGTTTGTAAAGGGATACAATAAAATGTATCATTCCTCTATATCTCCCTATAGAATGTCAAGTGGAAACATATAGAGCGTGCAACCTCTATCATGCCATCAAAGAAATTTCTCTATTTTGAGGCATATACCATAAAATTTTGATGGTATTCAAGGTTTCCCAAAATTTATTCCTAATGATGTTAGGGAACATTTTCCAAAATGTATAGGGAAAATTTTTGAGTCAGCATATAAGTATTTGCATACATATATGGATTTGATGGGAGATTATGAGATAAATCATGAAGATGTTGCTATGAAGCTATTTGTTCAATCTCTGAAGGAGGATGCTAGAGATTGGTTTTCATGCTTACCACTATGTTCTATACCTTCATGGAATGAATTCATGGTAGCATTCATAGAACAATTTGGTGAAAGGGTTAATCCAAGTTCAGTAAGGAAAAAAATCATGGAAATTCGAAAGGATGAAGATGAGTTAATCCCAACTTTCAACCTCGAATTTGCAAAAGAAATAAGAGATATTCCTGAAAACATGAGACAAAATGATGTAGAGTGTTTGATTGTGTATTTGGGTGCATTTTATGAAGAAATGTGTTATTTGTTGAGAATTAAGGAACCCACAACATTGCATCACACATATCAAATTTCCATGGACATTGAAAACAACTTGAGATATTCAATGATGAAGGGTTATATGGCTACAAGTGTTGGCTAATTTAGCACATTTCATACAAATGGAACATATAATAGCATTAACTTCCATGATAGAGATGCTTCTACTATTATGATTTGTTCATTATTACCCAAGGTAACTAATGGTGATTTGCAAATTGAACATCAACAATGCTTAAGCAATGCTGATCAAATGTCTTTTGTTCAAAGACTATCTAGTATGAAAATATTTCAATGGGAATCACCATATGACCTATTTACAAGGATTTTAGATGCTTATTGGAAGTTCCCAAGAAGTTCAAGCCTGGGGATTCGGTATACATCGACTTATTTTGTGAGATATTTGAGCCAGGGCTTAGTACCTTTCCAAAAGAATTGAAGCCTCAAGGTTTTGATCAAATGTTGGATTGGATAAGAATTGCTAAGGAATCTAGGTGTGATCATACACAAAGTATAAAATCTCAAAGTATCAATGGTGATTTCCCTATTAAAAAGAATTAGAAGACAACTCAGGCAAGTGAAAAGGGTAAATCAAAAAATGGACACCTATTTTATGGTATAGGTGAGGACAATGATTGTAATCAATTTACAGATAGCCCATATGCAACTCAATACATTAATGATAAGGATGAAGATACATTTGCAAGTATTGATTTTTTCTCATCACAATTCAATAGTCAAGACATTAAGAATGAGGGTTTGAGTAGTCACTCTAAACACTCTGAGCATAGCCTGGGGATGATGATTTCCCTTGCAATAATGGTTAAGGGGAAACTAAGGTTTCTGACTACTTTTCTAAAGAATATAAATCTTCCTATGATAATGATTTGGAGACATTTTCTTTGCATGATGGATGCAATAATATTAACGCTCATTGGGTTTTTCCCTTACAAGTGAATGAACAAATTCCATGTGAAGGATCTCTTGAATACAACCTAGTCTTGTCAGAACTAGAATATGCTAGAATTGTGAATGAGGATGAGTTTGAAGACAAGAATATATGTGTCCAGTATCTGGAGCATAAGAATAGTGTTAAAAATGATGAAGATTTTTGTACTAACTAGTAGGACCATGTCCTGGTTATTCCCGATTGTCTATGTGAAGCAGAAGTAGAATATGCAAGTTTTGTTGTAAAAAAGGAGAATGATTGTTTCTGATAAAGAATGTATTGATGAGGAAAGGGATGACGAAGCTTTTTCAATTGTTAATGAGCAACAATCAAAATTATAAGGAGCCTTTCACATTCGATCCAATGTATTTATCAATGGATGAGGTACATGAGTGTGTTGTTGTTGACCATGTTAATTCTAAGTTATTTGAGTCATCTTTTGAAACATTTTTCTTTGATTTAAATGATGATTTGAAGGATAAATTGGAATATGTTGACTAACTTGAAATGGAAGTATTATTTCATGCATGGGATGTTATTAGTAATGGGGTCTATGGTAATAACCCTAACCTGAATAAGAGCAAAGATATTATGGCTTCTAATGAATCAATTTCCCAGGAATTGGAGCATATGGTTTACACTGCTCTGATGAATGTGAACACCAATTTCAAAGGATGCTTGTATATGAACATTTCTTGTTCATTACACAATATGAGTGTATGTCTAGTGTGGGACAAAAACCAGATGATCATCCTAGGGTTTTATATAAGCTTTCTAATGATTGTGAGGTATCAGATATGGAATTGCATTATCACTCCAAAGGGTTAGGATATATGTCCTTGGATGGGAATCATGAAAGAAGTGTGTATGAGGGTTTTATGTTTGATTTTAAAACTAAATTTGGTATTAAACCTTATAATGATAGTGATCAAGTTGATTTTGAATGTTTTTCAATTTCTAATCTAGTTGGATGAGTATTGGGTGGAATATGATGGTGAGCTGAACAAGATAAAATGCTACATTGATTATGGATTCCAGTTAATGTATGAGTAAAATTATCAGATGGATAGGGTTAATGATGAAAATGATAAGTTCAAACACATGAAAATTATGGATAATTGTGATAACTATAGTGTGATTCATTGGTGGCCAATTCATGGCAATATATGTGCTCTTGCCATGGTGCGGATGGGGGAAAATAAAGTTTTTAACAAAGGAAAGGAATGGTTCTAAGGGGTCTAGAGCCACTAATGTGAAGTTGAAGACTATTGAATTTTAGAGAGTAGGCTAAAAGCTTGTATATCAAAAGGGGCTTCTCAGAAAATTTGAAGTGGGAATGCATTGTACAATGTTATAATTTTTGTATATATGTTGGATGCTTTGGTTTGGTTCTCTTGCCTTGTCTGGGAAAGTCCTGGTTTTGGTTTTTTGTGATTGGTCTTCTTCAACTTGAGATTCTTGGATCTCACTATGTTTTTGAGGAATAAACATCCCCAATAGGAGCCACTGATGGAACCCCTAAAAATTCTGGTTCCATCTCTAAATTCTCTAAAATTTGGTTGGTTTCAAGTATCTAGACTTAGGGTTTCATCCATTATTAATGCCTTTGGTTTTTTGTTGTCAAAGACCTTCCTAAGAAACCCTCAAGTTTTTTTCTTTCCAGTGTTATAATCTATCATTACTCCTTACCTCCAGTTCCTAGTTAGTTAAGTTGTGACCTATATCATCAAATCCATTCTATTACCGGCCCCTCATGCCTAGGTCTGAAATATTTTCTATAAGGTCAAACGATCGGACTTGTTTGGCCTTATCATCCTCTGAATACAATGATTCTAAGTCTTCTAAGGCATTTTTCTACATGATCCTAGGTGTTCCCCTTCTTAGAACAACTTGCAAGCATGTGCAAAAGTGCCTTACTTAAGTCTTCTTTCATTGTTACATTGATCACTCATCATGGATAGAATTCTATCTTTATGTTTCACATTAGCGATGAGCGATGTGAGTTTCCCTTTGTATTGTTGGATTTTCTTTTAAGTCCCCTTTCATTGTTACATTGATTTCTCATCACAGATAGAATTCGAGCTTTATGTTTCACATTAGTGATGAGCGATGTGAGTTTCCCTTTGTATCATTGGATTTTCTTTATCGCTAATTGCTTTTGAGTCCTATGTCTTGAATTCACGATATGTGATGGCCCTTTAAAACTTTTTGTGACTCTTTTCATCGCTTATCATGGATAGTTGTGCACTTACCTTTTTCAAATGGGTGAAGAGCAATGAGGTCCTCAGTTCTCATGTATCGTCACTAATATGAAGTGTGATATGGGCCACACCTTTTGTTCCTTTGATTTTCAAATAGGAACACATGGTTTAATTATATTCCATCACCTTTTCTCTCTCATCAATAATATGATTTGTAAATTGAAATGTGAATTAGCGATCCGCGATGGGAAGTGAACATGACCGAAGGTGTACTTTGATCCAATGGCCAATATTTCATCGTGCCAGTACTCACATCACTGATGGAACTCCAGAGAAGGAGGGAAAATCCACAATGGGTGATGGAATGTTGGAAGGAATATTCCCCTCATTGTTGGCTCTTGGCACCTCGCTGATTCAATTGAAGGGGTATGGACCAGGATGGTGATACATGATAGTTGTCAGATTAGAGATGACTAAGGAGATTAAATGGTGATATGGTTTCTTTATGAGGAGTTATCATGATAAAGAAACCTCGCTGATTCAATTGAAGGGGTATGGACCAGGATGGTGATACATGATAGTTGTCAAATTAGAGATGACTAAGGAGATTAAATGGCGATGTGGTTTCTTTATGAGGAGTTATCATCATTTTTGAGGCACAAGTTGTAAAAGCAAGGAGCGATGGTTAAGATGCATCATTGATTATGTTTTAAAATCAACAAGATCGATGGATGAGATTCAAAGCTAAGAAATTGGCTATCAGCTCGCTCGTGCAAGCTTTCTTTGATCATTAATGGCTACACACTCTAGTTTCTCTACATAATGAGGATCTTCTACTATTTTATCTCACCATTTACAACCATCAAAAGTTGAGAAACTGGTTTAGGAGCTAGAGGAGAAGCTTGTGATCCTAAGGAAAGTAATTGTAGAGATAGTGAAAGTGGTCTTCCCTGGTAAGTAGGTATTCATAAATGCTCTATTTCAATTGTGCATGAGTTTTCATGTGAGTTTTAAATTCCTAGGGTGGTAAGAGTTTAATTTCTTGTATTTTATGCTTGGGCAAGTAAAAATTATGTGGGTCTAGGGTTTTCTTTTCTGCAATTTCAATTTGAGAGCACAAACCAGTGAAAGTTTTCTTGCAATGGGGGTTTTTCTCTTGTGCTATTCCTTGTGAGAATGAGTAATCCAAGTGAGTTTTTCTAGCTATTCAGAAGGTCTAGGAGAATTGGTATGTGTGAATCCTAAGAAAATGTACCTAAAACTGAACAGGGCACACCAGGAGCTCCTACAATGCCAAAGGGAAGGAGGAGTGTTCATAATAAAACTAAGAAGGGTGGTGTTAGTAGCAATTACCACCTGAGGAATAGATTTTTTGGTCATAACTAGGGTGAGTCTGGTGATAAATTGGCTAAATCTTGTGGGAAGAAGAAGAATAATTACCACAAGGCTTATGATTCTTATATGGGGAGGTATAACTCTCCTGTGGAGGAATCAGCTAGTCCTTTGAGCGATGAAGGAGATACTGACCCAGAGTACGAACGTTGCCTTCTCACACTAGCATTTCGAGAGGATTTTGATGATGGAGGGGTAGTATCTTCTCTAGTTTTAGCAAGAACATGAAGCGAGTGTGCCTACTCTAGTACTGAACAATTAGAGTAGCAACTCGGTTTTATTTTTGTTTTTTATGACACCACTACCACAACAGTGGACTCATCCTCTTTTGCAAATATATAATTTTTTGTCTTAGGTGCTGATGTGGAGAATATTCTTTGGTTGATGTGGATGAGAGATTTTGGAGCTAATGCAACAACAAACAATGCCTTTTGGAAGGCTAGTTGATCTTCTTCAATGGACTATATGGAGTTTTGTCTTTTGCTTTCCCCCCATTTTCTGCAATGAGAAAATGTAACCATCCAGGGAATCTTTGAAATTGAAATGAAACTAGGTGTCAAATGTAAATGTGACTAAAATAATAATTTTTCCTAAAGCTTGTTGCTCCCATATTCTATAAATGGGAATTCAAGGCCATTTTACAAGGAGGTTGTTCTAGAATTGATCACACTGAGGATTGTAAAGAATATATTGAATATTTTGGTGTTAAGTCTTAGGTTAAAGTATGCTAATATGCATATGTAGTCTTGATAGTAATATTGACAACATTGAACTAAATAGAGCAAGGTCTACACCATTTTCTCTCCTATGTACCGGTTTTATAGATAAGTAATATAATCAAGGGTTATCTTATTTGTCTCTATTGACTTCCAATGGATGTATGGTTTTATTCTTGCTAATTAATTCAAAGAGTTGATGTAAATGGTTGAATGGAGCTATAGGTTTATGTTAAATCATGTAATAGGATGTTAGTAATAAGAGATGGTTAAGATGTAAAGTTGAAATACTGTAATGTAGTATCCTCAAGGCTTTAAATAATGTCATGTGTGAAATTGCTATTGAATCATGTAAATCTTAGAATTGAATCTATTCCAAGGATGAGGCACTGATCTAAGTGAATTGATCATGTTACATTTTATTGATGGGTATGTGCAGGATCATGATGGGACAAAAAGTGATGATATGATGGGTATGTGGCTGATGACTTTTTTTTTAACCCAAAATTGATAAAACAAAAAGGTTTTTTAAAGGATATTCTCAAGTTTCCACCAATATAAATTATGCTTCACTTTGAATTTAATAAATAATTATTATTCATTTTCTATTTGAATTATGACTAAAGTCCTAATTGATAGGCTGATTGGAAAACATCTATAGCTTTCAAATAGTATCACATTTTTGAATCTGAAACATGTGTCACATTCTATGTTTGCATTCTATAGGATTAAAAAAATTGAATTTCATGAATTTTTGACCAAGTTAAGGTGGTCAGGACATACAAGTTTTATATTTTTAAAATTTGTAATAAAAATTCATAATTAATTATTTACTTGGAAAAAATTACAAAAGAATATGCATCACATCCAGACATGAGTTCTCTACTTATATCTAAAATATTATAAAAAAATATTATCATTTTAAATATTGTGGTTAGGGTGGTCAGACAGACACCTACTTAGTTTTTCCCTAAAATTTAAGTACTACTACATTGAAATTTCAAATTTTCACCAAATGAGTTTATTTAAAAAAAAAAAACCTAGTAGTTTAGAAACTACATTCAATTTGCTACAAATTCTATTCTTACATAGTTTTTAAATAATATAGATAACTTATTCAATTTTTTACATCAAGTTGCCTAACTCTAATTTTTCTAAATGTTTTGCCACTTAAGGGCCTATTTTTTCCATGACAATCCTACACATACCCTGATTAATTCAGTAACAAATAATTTATTAAATCAAAATTCTCTGAAATGGGTTACAATTATACTAGGTTTTACCATTCTTAGGCTCCGAATATGAACTATTATTAAGAAGCATCCAACTTCTTTGATACATTATGTTTGTTGAGCCATTATTTGGGAATTATCTGTGTTGCAATGTTTATGATAAAAATGGTACAAGAATATCATGTAAACATTATTAGGATCACCCTCCTAGGTTTCACAGAGCCTGAAGGGTAGAAGTAAGGGCCTAGTAATCCTTACTTGTTTGTTCGTCAATCCTTACCAATGTTGATCATTGAACTATCGCAAGTTCATAGGAATTTGTTGAGATTAAGCTTGGTTCTAAAAAAATAACCAGTAGATCCCACTCACAAGCTTAAGGGTAGGCTAAATGTTTCTTAGCTTATTGATATCATGCTTACACTGAATAGCCATGATCCTAGGATCCTAGTATCTTGGAATCCATTTCTCCATGAGTGGGATAGCCACTTCATTGTCCCTATAAAAATTTCTTAAATCATCCAACATGGAGGAGTAATTAGCATGGATGCTAATCAATCTTTTTGTTAATTCCTTTATTGAGGTGTTCTAGTTCACCACTATCACAATCTTTAGATTATTGGTAAGAATCAATCTACCATGTTGTTTGCATATTTCTTCATATATCTTCAACTTCTCAATCAAGTATTCCTTGCTGACCTCCTCAGTTTGATTTGCACTTGAAGTACTTGGTCCTTCAACTGATATAGGCACATTTCCTATATTATATGGCACAATTGCTAATGAAATTTTTGGTGGAAACATAGGGGCAGATGACACTTCCTCTTGAGGTGAAGAAAGAGAAGCAGAGTCAATTTGAATTAACACATTTGTTTGCATATTTTGTATATTTTCCTTCAACAGTGCAATCTCTGTTTGTAGTTCTAAAGTCTTTTGTTGACCTTTGTTGTACACAACCAGCAAGTCATTATACATTTTTCAAAACTTCTCTTTTTTTGTAGTTACAGACTCTACTATTCCCTTTGTAAATTGAGCAACATTCACAAAAATTGTGGTTGCTTCAATTACAAGGGTGTCTGACACCCTCTTAATGATTAGCCTTCCCCTATAATCTGCAAATGGTTCTGGAACTAGAGGCTTCTTGGTATTTGGGGCTAATGCCCAAATCGCAAGTGTATCCCACTGCTCACTAAAATAAAGTTCACGTAAAGCAATTTTTGCCTCTTCTTCTATGGATTAGAGTGTCTTATCACATCTAATTGTGTTGAAAGAAATGGAAGAGGAAAGAACCCACTCTAGCAGCAAGAGGGGACCACTATTTCTTACCAATTCTCTACCTTCCTTTGTTGTGATGTTTCGAAAACTCTCCTCCATTTCTCACCTAACTTGAGCCTCAATAACCTTATCAAGAAATTGGGGGTTTAGGCTTCTCGCCTTAGCAACATTATTAACCTATTCATCATTTTTTGCTCTCCATCCAAATTCCATGAAAGTGAATGTCTTGACAAATGAATCATCATTCATAATTTGTTACATTCCTCTTCTCTCACATCATTGGTATTATTCATACTAGTGAGGTCCACCTTGCTCAGTATGAGGCCCATTTCTTATGGCACTATCTCCCTAGGGGGAGAAGGCATACCTTTTTACATTTCCACTTTAGTGACAAGTATCTCATCTTTAGAATCCTCTAGGTAATCCACAAAACTACTTGATTATATCCTTCATTTCTTTTGAGGTGGCTACCTTGGTTGTGATGATTTCATTTGTGGTCAATCTAACTCTATGATTTTAGGAGCGGTAGACCTTGGGGGAGACAAGGGTGGAATTTCATGTGCAGATGAGGGAATTCTTGAACCATCTTGTTGAGAAGAGGTGGTTACTATTTTCTTTTCCTTTATCTTATCCTCCCTCCTTTGAAATATAAGTACTCTCTTTGGGGGCTGGTAGGTTGGTCTTTCTTCCATCATAGGGGATTTTCCCTTGTCTTGAGCCTCTCCTACCATATTTTTCCCCTTGTCTTGAATTAACCTTTCCTCCTTCAAGCTCCCAACTACCTGCTCAAAATTCTAAAACACATACTCAACTCTCTAAATTTCATCATTGATATCCCTGAGAGCTAAAAAATGTGGATCATTTTCTTACATCTCCTTCTCAAGTTTGTTGAATGCAATCCACTTAATTTTTCTATCATCTTGTTTTTGAAAGTAAAAAATATTTGTAATTACATCCTCAGGGAAGTAGAAGTTATGGATGAACCTAGAGCTACGGATTCTAGCCTTTAACCTTTTCTTGAAACCTTCTAGATCATGATTGCTTGCTCTAACCCTCTTCATCCCAAATGTCTTGAGTACATCAAAAAAAATTCTCCATCCTCCCTCTTTCATAGCAAAGTCACAAAATACGATGTATGTAGAGAAAAGGGTTCCCTTCCTATGATCTCACAAGTGATTTTCCTCTACATCTCCCAGTTTCCACATCACTTCAAGAAAACCAACTCTTAATGGCACATCTCTTGGAAGTATGTGTGGTTCTACACTTGTACCATAAACTCTAAGAATTGTATAGTTGGGGTATGGAATCACATCTCCCCAATTGCGCACAATGTTCAAATTAGGCCTCCTATCTTTAGGACTCAATAAATCATGCAATAGAATAGGTATCTGTGGCATATTCATAATTAGGGCCTTCCTTAGTTTAGAAGAAAAAATATTCTCAAACACCACAAAACTAGATTTGTGATCATTTCTATCAAGGAGTCTAGTCCAACATTGGAGAGGTAAATCCATGTCATCTTTCATCCTGACTAATGTCATATCCTTTCCAAAAAATGTAGCTCCCTTGTATAGAAACATATGCATGAACAATGAATACCACTAGAATCTTACCCCATCCTTACTGTTCTTCAATGCAATAAAGCCTTATGTATCCTATCAACCAAGTATGATCCAAAGTCATAAAGTGTATTGCAATTGGGATGTTGAATGTGGGAAACCATATACATCTTTTCCATGGGCATGCTTGCAGCTTGTTCAAACCCTAAGATATGGCATAAGAAATAGAATATCCTTTGGAAATATGTCACAAAGTAGTCTATACTAAAATTCTCCTTATCAAATGGGCCCAAGATGATTTTCCCTTGTCCCTTCATAGATGCCAAAAAGTGTTGCAGTACTGAGACCTTGAAAGTATGCCTTACTTTTTCATATTCAGTTCTCAATTCCTTCAAATCAATCTTGACCATGTCTTCACTCCATTTAGTTAGTTTGAAGACTCCAGCTATCTCCTTCCTACTGACCTTAACCATCTAAAATCCATCATATGTCCTTACAACCTTAAAGATTGGGTAATAATTAACTACCACTGATCTCAAAAGGTCAACATCCATGTATACATTTGACACAACCAATTTACCCATGTCTAATCTCCAAGGATTACCAATGTGTATACCATAGTTGAACTATGCCCAACTAGTATATGGTAATGTGGCTTCTTTGATATTACATTGTTTGTCAAGGAGACCATCTACAATTTGAGTGCCTTGGAAAATAACCGACCCTTGGGTTTATTAGATGTTGATGGTTTTAATTGGTCTACAAGGTCCTAGGAAAGGGGCCTTTTCTTCTCCTCTAATTTTGAAGATTCGGCTTGTGGAGCTGCAATGGCAATAGGGTTTCTTACTAACTAGTTTTTTAATTTGCAGAATCTTGACTAAAATATTACTACTAGGGTATGGGTTTGACACAAAGAAACAGTATAATTTAACAAGCCTATCATTCAAATTGAACGTCAAACCTTAAAATAAATGCAAATATAGTAGTACTTCTATTGAAATTATAAGAGAATGAGCACTTTCAACAAATTTTCAAGCAATTTGAGATACAAGGTACTGATTTTTCTTACTGGTTTGCAGATTCTTGGAGAACCTTGATTTTTGGACATTAAATGAGCTTGAATGTGCAACAAGAAATCCTTGGTCGCGCATAATGATTTAATGAATTGCAAAAAAGCTTTAAAAAAATTCCTTATGCATTAAAGCAGAACAATTTGGTAGTTCTTTTCCTTATCCACTATTACTTTTCTCTTTGTGGACAATGATTTTGGTTACCCAAGGTTTCCTCTAACACTTCTAGGTTTTTCACCTAGAAGGAGAGGAATTGGGGCCAACATGCAAATGTCTTCATTCAATATTTATGTTAAAGAGGGATTCAATATGACTAATTATGATGTACTAAGTGTAATAAGCTGAAAGAAAAATGACTTATTAATGCAAAACTTAAGAAATGTGAAGTGTTGGAAAACACAATGTGATATGCAAACATGTGATAAATGACCTAGAAATGCAAACAAAACTAGATAGAAAGTTATGAAATAGAATGTGTGCACCTAGAAAATGATGAAGACTGAAATGAATATTGCAGATGTCTCAAAAATGCTAGAAAATATGATTTTCTAGCCAACTATGACACTTACACTAGGCTGGGTGACAATCCCAGATCGTGGAAACTGCTCTGGAGCCCGTTTCAGCCAAATGGGTATCCAAATCTACAAACATTTCTGAAAAACGGGTTCAATGGGACTCAGTCACCACTATTGGCACCTAACTTAGTCCACTTCTGAATTTCTAAAAATTCAAAAGTGGAAATGAAAGCCCTAGGTCTACACTCTGGTTTCCCATAGGTGTCCGCTTTTGAAACTCTGATTTTCGGGCCTAAAAGTGACTTTTTGTTGATATTTTGGCTTTGTAAGAAAGGAGATGTCTTCAAAAAGTCTTCAACCTAGTCATCAATGATCTTCAAACCCCCAAAGTGTCTAAATTTGTGAACACACACAACAAGAGAGAGAAATGTTGAATGTTAAGGCATGGGGGGTTTTCCTTGGTCAAACCCCTTTTTAGGTAATTAAACCAAACGAAGAAAGAATGTAATGAAGCATGCAACAATAGAGTTAATACCTTCCCATGATGTTTGATCTTGGATTTATGTAGCAAAACATGAAGAATTTACCCTTGAATGTCCTTGGAAGCTATCTTGATGACTTGCAATGATAAATCCCTAGCTTGCTTGACTTGAGAACATGATGAATGATGGATGAATGATGATGAGTTATGAATTTTAGGTCAAATGAGAGGAAAACCTTATATCTATACACAATTATGCCCTAATTCATGAAAATACCTCATCACAGGCCGACCTTAGGTCTTAAGGAATAAAAATCGGAAAGAAATTTAATTTAATTTTGATTTTTGAGCCAAATGGGGGTAAGTCGCCACCAATGGCGACTTAGTCCACTTGGGCATTTTTAAGTGGATGTTGGGAATTATGATAATTTAAATAATGTTTATCGGGTTCTTCTTCAACAAGACACTTAAGTAAGGCCTGCAAGTGTATAAATGGGCCATTTAAATTATAAGAAAGGTGTAAATATTGATGACAAGCCTAGGAAAGTGTGAAAGTTTGTAACAAGACTTTACAACACTTTGAAATAGGTCTTGGTAAGGTTATCTAGGTGAATTATGATATTATGGTCTTAGAAAAGTGTGAAGATGTATTACAACACCTTACAACACCTTTACAATACATCAATAAATGCATTTTATTCAATTTCCAAGGGCCTAAGACCTAGTGTGGATGTGTAAAACACCTCACAACACAAAATCAAGGCTTCATTAAGTCCAATTTTTCATCAATTATTCCAATATCAAGAAAGAAAAGGGATACTTTTTCCATGTCCATAGTTAGTCCCCACTTTAGTGAGAAGATGAACTTGATTCAAACTCGCACTAAAGTAGACATTCAAGAGGGGTCCAATAGTATCAATGCAGGTGGTCTAGGATGACAAAGATCAAAGGAGGTTGTGCAAGCCCCCGGGATCCAAGATCCTAAAGCCAACATAAGTGCAAAAGGACATGCACGAGGTGAATGGCATGTAGCAAAACAAGATACATGATTGATCATACAATGGAAAGAACTAGAAGGAAATGAAAATGGGGTGGATCAAGCTTCCACCATTTGTCCAACACATTGTGGATTAGATCTAGGCTTGTTTTTTCAGAAAAAGAGATGTATATTCACTCTGGGGCAACAAAACTCATGGCTCTCCACCAAGTGAGAAGGCCCAAGTATACTCACTCTGGGGCCATGAAACTTCTGGTTGTCTGTAGGGTGAGAAATCCACAAGGTGGCTATTGGGAAATACGTGCCTCTAAATGGGCTTCTCACTCAACCATATCAAATTTGTACCTCTTGATAACTTTAATAAGGTGCCACAATGAAAAATGTTATTTCGAGCTTCATGAGACTAGAAAAGCTTCGTATGCTTGGAACTCATGAATAAATGTGATGGAACCATAGGCATGCAAGTTGTGTTATGAAAGCTGGCCATGTAAATGCAAAATGTAACATGCAAAACAATGTTCAAAGGGATTTTTCTTAGTTCGTGCAAGGTCTCATCTTAGGGAATATTGTGCTTAATTTCTCCAAGAGAGGAAAAGTGCAGATGGTCTCATCCTATTTCCAAGAGAGGACAAGTGAAAAGTCTCATCCTGGGAAACATTGTACCTAATGCTTCCAAGAGAGGAAATCACACAATGAAATGTGAATGGTGATGTATACCCCCGCTTTAAAGTGGTTGCGAACACCTTTACTGTGAGCAATTGCTTTAAATTAGAAGGAGAATATGAGAGCTTACTCAGAAAGCCCTATGCCAAGTCATATGTTTTTGAGAAGCTACATCATGAAAAAGGGTAGTATGTCACATGCGAGCCAACTTAATGCATGCTGTCCACATCCCAAGCTTGTTCTTATATGTTCATGAAAGTTTAATGGCTAGCCAAAAAAGGCAATGAAAAGTGACATACGAGGAAAAGGCTACCTAACCCCTTTCCCCCACTTAGTGCAGGACAAAGGTGAGCCAAAATAAAATGCATGCTAGAGTGAAAATCAATATCAATTAGAGGAATGGGGTGCCCCCATATAAGGAAGAACATCAAACTTCTTAAAATATTGGATTTTATGACTCAAAGCCTTACATTCATTAGTGGAATGACCATGAACTCTATGATAGGTACAAAATGAAGTCTTGTAATAAAATTTCTTTCAAGTACGTGGAGGAAATGTGATCAAGTGATCTTGAAGAAGTCTTGACAACATACCCTCTTGATCAACGGGAGAAGGTGGTCCTGTAGTTTGTGACAAAGATGTTTCTTGCTTAATACAAGATTTCATACTTATGCAAGACTATTTAGATTGCAAGATTTTGGGTTCTCCTTTACAGGAGGGTGTAAAATTTAACAAATTCAATTCATTAGTGTTTTGTGCGATGACATTGACATTAAGTGAAGAGTGTGTTGTTTGTTTCATGTTTTGAAAAGAATGACTGTCAAGGCCACTAGTGTTGAGGAGTTCAGGATGCTTTATAGTTAAAGTTGAATTAGAAGAATGTTGTGTGAGAGTGTTGACATTGGGTGATGGCTTGGTGATTTCTATTAAAGGACAATAACAAATACCATGAGTTGTTTGTTGTGTGGTAGGATCTATAGGGTTACAAATACCTTTTTTGTTAGCACCACATCCTTTTCCATTGTATCCAAATTGTTTCATAAGCTCATACCCTTTTCCATAAATATTTTTCATTGCATTTGGATTGGGTGGTTTTTTGTGATTAAGGTCTTCAAAGTTTGTTGTGTAATTTGTTATGTTTTGGTCTAAAGTAGTTGAGGTGGATACTTTTGAAGGGTTGTCTGAGTTTTATGTTGTCATGATTGTGTTTTCATTTCCCTCAGTTGAATCTTTGTTGATGATCTTGTACTCATCCATGAGTGTTGGTGTGAAGTCTAAGGAACCCCAATCATCATCTAATAACTTTGTGTGTTGTTCTTTATTTGGTTGTTGTACATGTTCCAAATGTGTAGTTGTTGTTGATGTGTTTAAGGCATTTTCTTTGATTTTTTCAAGTTGTAAGACACTATAAGGCTCAGGATTGGCATCAAGGGTGTATATTTTATTGTTGTAAATGTATTTCATTTTCTGATGAAGAGTGGAAAGAACACCTTTCATTGCATGAATCCACGATTTGCCTAAGATAAGATTACATGAAAGTTCATGAGGCATAACATGGATTGATGTATTCAAGGTGGCCACTCCAACTGTAAGAGGTATAATGATCACCCTGAGCAGTTTCTTTTCGACATTTTCAAATCCCTTAATAGATAAAGAATCATGTCAAATGATTGATTGATCAATGCCAAGCCTATCCACAAGGCTCAAACTACATGCATTAAGGGCAGAACCAGTATCTACAAGAGTTATCTTTATCCCTTTTGTTTGTATTGAGCTATGATCATGAACACATCATTTTGTTTTTGCACTTCCAAAGGGGGGAGTTCACTTTGGTGGAAAATAACTTTAGTGTTTAATCCTTGAATTATGGATGGTATGTCATTTTGTTGCACATTAGAAGGGATAGGAACTTGTTGTAATTTCATTTGAAGCATAGTGTGATAAGTAGGTGAATTTTGAAGAAGGTCCCAAAGGGATATCTTTGTGAGAGTGGTCTTAAGGTGTTCAACGAAATCATACTCCCTTAATCGAGGAGAAGGAGGAAAATTAGGAAAAGGTAGGGATGTTGGGGTTGGTTGTTGTGTGGATGGATTGTTTCTAGTGTGATATGTATGAGCAATGTTAGTATGAATCAGTTGCTGCAACACATTATTCTGAAGTGGGTAAAAGGTGAATTCTAGTTTGTGTTGAGTTGAAGGTTGATGTGATGGTGGATAAAGGATGAGTTCAGGTTGTTTTTGAGTTTTTTGTTTGTATGAAGGGGGATAAAGGATGAGTTGAGGTTGAATGATATTAACATTCCTTGGTGAATGAGAGTCTAACATGGGCTCTTCATCTTCTTATAAGGGCATGATAACATTATTGTCAATGTTATCCTTGTCTTGTATCATGATATTATCCCTAGGAGGAGAGTTTTTAGCAGAACTAAAAACCACATGTTCTTGACAAGTAAGGCTTGGTTCTTCCAAAATAACTTTATTGCAAATGAGGGAGTTATTAATGGTTGAATATGTTTGATTATTGATAGTGGGGAGGTTAGGGGAAGACTCTATTTGATTGTACATTGTCTTGAAGGTCTCATTCTCTTGTTCCATATTATCTACCCTAATAGGAGAGCTTGCAATATGGTCATCCAAGTTTGTAACGTCATCACAAGTGGGGGAGGCTTCAAGAGATGGACCATGATGATTTTCAAATAGATTGTCCCAAATGGTTGGAGCATTAGGGAACGAAGGGTCAAGATTCTCATGACTCTTAATAGGTATATCTTCTAACACCGACCTATCCTCGTGGCATCAAGGAGGGATATTAGGAGAAGGGAATTTTTTATGGTCACGGTTATGGAGACTAGGTAAGGTGATATTTAGAAATGTTTCTATGATCTCATATTCTTGTTGTCTAACATCTTCCAAAGGGCAATGAGGAGATGGACAATCAATACTCTAAATGCTTGTATCTTCCTTCACCAAGATACCTTCATCACTAATAGGAGAGGTACCGGGAGAAGAACAAGTATGATTGTTATGATTGTGTACACTACCATTCTCACCAATGGGCAATGTAATATTAAGGATTGTTTCGGTGGTGTGATCATGTTTCTTAATAACTTGATCATTGTAGTCGAAAGTGAACTCATAAGAGGAGATGTTGTATTTATGCAATCCATTTTTAACCAAATCAAAACCACATCTTTTGAAAGAAAAAATGCTATCATGGAAAAGTAAAGAAAGTGCAATGCAATGACTTAAATTGAAATATTTAAAGGAAATTTTTCAAATGTGAAATCAGTAATTTGTTGATTACATTATTCAACAACCTGAAAGATGAAATGTTCAAAATGAAAATTTGAAATCAAAAAATGCATGAAACAAGCTAATTTAAGCTAGATCTAATGAAATGCACGTTATAGAAACTCAACCAACTGATACAGGTAGTTGATGGCAGCAAATAGCAGCTTAAAAAAAGGGTTTTTAGCTCCGTAAAAGGCAGTTTCAAGGTTGAACAGGGACTAAGTCGTCCAAGGTGGTAGATTAGTCCTAGTAGGGATTTTTTTTAGATTTTTCAAAAAAAAATTATGGATTTTGATGTTTGTTGTGCTGTATGATGCAGACCTAAGATACCAAGGAAAAATTTCAAAAAAATTCAATGATTTAAGATGCAAAAAATGCTTGTAATTGAAATGATTTCAAAAATGACCACCCTAAATTGATGTTTTGGACCTAAATCCATAAAAAAAATGTTCCCAAAAGTTTCCAAACTTAGAGTATATGATACTAGGAGGCTTAGGAAGTGCAAAAATGAGGTTTTTGACACTGTAACAGATAGTTAAAAATCTGGACTTGGACTAAGTCATGCAAAATGGCAGATTAGTCCCAGTTAGGGTTTTTTCAAAATTTTAAAAAAAAATTAAGTGTTTTTGATGCTTTTTAGTATGTATGACCTGAATACTAAAAGAAAATGCAATTTTTTGAAGTTTTGTAATGATTTAAAATGCAAAAATGCAAACTATATGCACTTTTACTAATGCAAAATTTTAAAACCCTAGAATGTAAATTAACTAATGCAAAATGCAATGCAATGTTAATGCTATCTAATTCTAGGATGATGAAGGACTCCAAATCAGAAAAGAAAAGTATTCTAAAGTTCGGTTCACCAAAATGTGGACAATGATTTTGGTTACCCAAGGTTTCCTCTAACACTTCTAGGTTTTTCACCTAAAAGGAGAGGAATTGGGGCCAAAATGAAAATGTCTTCATTCAAGATTTATGTTAAAGAGGGATTCAATATGACTAATTATGATGTAATAAGTGCAATAAGCTGAAAGAAAGATGACTTATTGATGCAAAAGTTAAGAAATGTGAAGTGTTGGAAAACACATTATGATATGCAAACATGTGATAAATGACCTAGAAATGCAAACAAGACTAGATAGAAAGCTATGAAATAGAATGTGTGCACCTGGAAACTGATGAAGGCTGAAATGAAGATTGCAAATGTCTCAAAAATTCTAGAAAATGCGATTTTCTAGCCAATTGGGACACTTACGTCGGGCTGGGTGACTTAGTCCCAGATCAAGGAAACTACTCCAGAGCCCATTTTAGCCAAATGGGTATCCAAATCTACAAAAAAAAAATTGAAAAATAGGTTCAGTGGGACTAAGTCGCCACTATTGGTGACTTAGTCCACTTCTGAATTTCTAAAAATTTGAAAGTGGAAACGGAAGCCCTCGATCTGCACTCTGGTTTCGCACAGGTGTTTGCTTCTGAAACTTTGATTTTCGAGCCTAAAAGTGACTTTTTATTGATATTTTGGCTTTGCAAGTAAGGAGAGGTCTTCAAAAATTCTTCAACCTAGTCATCAATGATCTTCAAACCCCCAAAGTGTCTAAATCTGTGAACACACATGACAAGAGAGAGAAATTTTGAATGTTAGGGCATGGGGTGTTTGTCTTGGTCAAACCCCTTTTTAGGTAATTAAACCAAATGAAGAAAGAATGTAATGAAGCATGTAACAATGGTGTTAATACATTTCCATGATGTTTGATCTTGGATTTCAGTAGCAAAACATAAATAATCTTCCCTTGAATGTCCTTGGAAGCTATCTTGATGACTTGCAATGATAAAGCCCTAGCTTGCTTGACTTGAGAACATGATGATGATAGATGAATGATGATGAGTTATGAATTTTAGGTCAAATGAGAGGGAAAACCTTATATTTATACACAATTATGCCCTAATTCCTGAAAATACCTCATCACATGCCGACCTTAGGTCTTAAGGAATAAAAGCCTGAAAGAAATTTAATTTAATTTTGACTTTTGAGCCAAATGGGACTAAGTCACCACCAATGGAAACATAGTCCACTTGGGAATTTTTAAGTGGATGTTGGGAATTGTGATAATTTAAATAATTTTTATCAGGTTCTTCTACAACAAGACACTTAAGTAAGGCCTGTAAGTGTATAAAGAGGCCATTTAAAGCATAAGAAAGGTGTAAATATTGATGACAGGCCTAGGAAAGTGTGAAAGTTTGTTACAACACTTTGAAATAGGTCTTGGTAAGGTTATTTAGGTGAATTATGATATTATGGTGTTAGAAAAGTGTGAAGATGTATTACAACACCTTTACAAGACATTAATAAATGCATTTTATTCAATTTTCAAGGGCCCAAGACCTAGTGTGGATGTGTAAAACACCTCACAACACCAAATCAATGCCTCATTAAGTCCAATTTGTCATCAATTATTCCCATATCAAGCAAGCAAAAGGGGATACTTTTTTCATGTCCATACTCTCGCACGAACCGAAATAGCTCACTTGGCCTCAATATGAAACTTTAAATTCCAGCCATTGATTTTGCAGTGAGATGACCCAACGAACGACCCAGATCAAGTCAAACAAGTTTGAAAACTTGACCGTAGATTACTATTTTTGCTAACGAATCAAATTGGACCATGTGGATTCCTTTCCATGTCATCTTGTGGGCTCCACCATCTCCATAAGCTTTGAAAATGGCTACATGTTAACTCCTCGCTTGCCCACTGGGTTTAACCCATGCGCATCTTATGGTAGTGGGGTGGTGGGGAACAACCCAAATCAAATTTGGTGCCTCCAACTTACATGAATTTTACCTTTCCAAACATCTGCCTTAGTGCATATCTTTTAGATCTAAAGAACGACCAAGATTATAACATCTTATCCTGCAATTGACCATGTGCTCAAATTAACCTTTTAGTAGCTCTACTTTTAATACCCCTTAACATTATGTCAAAATATTTGCAAAATATTTCATATACCACTATAGTTTCTTAATGGCCTGGATTACACCACATGGCACCTCCCTGCTTCCTCTCTGAGAGATGAGAGATGTTAATGGATCCCCCACAAGCTAGCAAGGAATGGTCAGGATCAACCCATGACATCTTATCATAACTGTTGATTTTACTAAGACCTTATTTTCGTTGGATTTGAAGGATAATGGCTCTTTCCTTGAAAGAGAACACATGTCACCCGCCCTCCAACCCATTGGTATCTTTTAATGAATATTAAAATATAGTAGAGGAGCGAGGAACGATCAAGATTAATTCAAACAATCTAATCGCCTCTATTAAGAGCTCAAATATGTACATGCAATATGTTAGTAACTTAAAAGTGGACTCAGCTAGGTCGACGGGAAAAGGGGGACATATATTTAGGGTCATAACTTTAGACAAGCCATAAATATTAAACCCTTTTAAAATTTGACGCATAATATTTCCCAATGCCAAAATGACTCACAAGACTAGGTAAAGGGGTCGATAAACTGGACGATTCTGATGACATAAGTTCAAAATAATGTGACTAGGAATGGGCGATAGCAATTCAACATGGAAATATAAGAAATGGAGTAAAGGCTAGGTTTCTTTGAATAAATATAATATAAACCCTAAACCATTTCCCTAAAACCCTAACCAACGAACCAGGAACAAAACCAATACGACATCCAAACACATTTTCAAAGCAATGGAACATAAAATTTTTGAGGATTCCATCAATCCTTATCCATCTAATCCTAGCCATTAATCTTGTTCACATGGATCATAATCTAGAAATTGTTATCATGTCAAAATTGTACCCTTCACATGTCTAACTAATTCCTTATCTAGATTCATTAAACCTAGACACCTACCCAAAATTCAAACTAACTTTCAATCATATGCACTCATCTCAATCCCACCTCTTAATCATAGCCATTTACATAAGGATTTTTTCCTTATCCCAATTATAAACCTAGATCCTATCCTTCATGTTCCACTTATCACATTAAATATTTTATCCTAACCCTAATCCTCATTCAATCTTAGCCATCCATCATCAATCATTCCTAGCCATTAATTTATCCTCTTCAAGAATCTATATCTATAGGCTCTCATCCTTCATCTCTAGCTCTTAATGTGATTCCAAACTATCATACCCTTGTGATTCCATTTTTATCTCTCGTATTGCAATCATACAAAGTTTATGCTAGAGTATTGAGTACTCCACATACTATCAATTTCATAATATCATAAGAGAAAATAAAATATAACAAGGGTGCACTCCATTTCCACTCATCAAGGACTAAGAAAAGTTTCTAGATGAAGGTATTGTTTTTTATATGCTTTATCTTCCATTTTGTTTACCTTCAATATTTTCTTCATCTTCATTTTGGCACACTCAATGGGACATGTGTCCTTTTTAACTTTTTTAGTGAAATTTTCATAAAAATTTTTGATGTAGAAATAATTTTTAGGTCCCAAACTATGACTTGTGGCACCTCTATTTTTTAGAAAGGTGCTTATGTTTTGCATAGTTTCAATTTCATCACCTATAACTACACTTCTATTCTATGCACTAGATTCAGACAATTAGGGCTTGACCTAGGGTTTTGATTGACCTTTGATACCTTTTCTTGAATTATATCACCATTCTAACACTCTGTCTTTGTAAGTTGTTTCAATCTTTGAATGTAAAAATTAGGGTTTCTAGGGTTTTGTCAATCTAGGGTTTAATTGAAGCTTTATATGAGATCTAGGGTTAGCATCATGTTGAGATATTTTGAGCTTATTATCTATCTTTTATTTTCAATATATCTATATTTTCTAATGTTCCCTAATATTATCTTGCATGTTTCTCAATTGGGTTGGTGAAAAAACTTATTTTTTGAATACATTGAGATATATTTTTAAGCTTTCTTTGTGAAGCTATGCCTCTTTTTCATAAAGTGACACCTCTACATCATTGATTTGAGCCTATACATTATAAAGTGGTGCATCTATTGTTAATAGTTGTGCTTCTATTTTATTTTGCATTTTCTAGGGTTTTTGAGTTATTTTTCTCATCTAACCTTTATTCTTGAGCAACTAACAAGTGGTGTAGCTTGTAAATGTATGTCAAATATCACTATAATCAAGATTACTAATGTTTTGATGCAATTTTATACTGGTCCAAGACTTTTTTCTTAATAATCTATGCATATAAAGTAGTTTAGGAAGTTATTGAATATTATTTTATATATTTTGAAGGGTGTGTATATGCATACTCTCTCCTTGCACTCAATGTGATCTTGGAGATCAAAACTCACACTTGTTTTTTATTTCATATTTTATGTGTTATCCCAAGGCTTACTAGTTTGTGTGTATACTCTCCCTATGCGCTTCATGCAATCTTGGGTGATAAAAAATACCTAGTATAGTCTTTCCCATTAGGATGCCTACTTGTGAATTTGATCACCTCAAGGATGATGTCAACCACATTTTTTGGTGGGGTATACAAAGGGGAGAGAGTGAAATATGTATCTTAAAGTGTGGGTAGTGTTGTTTGAGTCAAGTTACAAGACCCTCAATCCCTTGAGACTTGTTTGGTGATAAGAGAAGCAAATAAACTCTTAATCTTGAGTAGTATTAGATGAGATCGCTATTCATATATCCACCGAACACCTTGTAGTTAGAACCCTTTAATACCATTTGACCATTTCTTAGTGTGGTGTAGGGTACACTATCATGCTCAAAGTTACTCACTATGTATCTCCTTGAGTAGAGGTATAGTTTCTTTGGAAAGATCATAGGATCTCCAAGGAAAGAGAATAGGTGAGCCCTTGTGCCACTAGATCTCTAGCTACTGACTCTTGGTGTCTCAAACCAATCTTGAGATATTAGCCTTTGAATGGTGGGACCACATTATTATACACACATACTTTACTAATTCTAGGATTATACTATCATGCTTAGCATCTTTTCATGTATCAAACTAATGAATCTATTTATCATTATCATCTTGAGAGTAAAGTCAACCATTATGTCTTCTTACTTGATAGTGTCTTGTAAAAATAATAAAAATTTATTATAGGCTATCAAACAATGATTTTCTTTCATCTTGAAGTGCCTATGCATCATCATAAAGTGCATTTAAACAATTTTATATGAAACTACACCTTTTTTCCACATAGTTATGCCTCTATTTCTCAAAGTGGTGTCTTTGTTCTATAAAGTTGCACCTATGCAAAATAACTATCATTTAACCACTTTAGGCCTTCAATTCAAGAGTTTCACCTTTGTAGACCTGAATCAGACTTGGAAGACCCTTATTAGTCCCTCATTTCACCTTAAACATCAATAATTTTCTTCATATCCATCAAAATCCCCCATCTTTCCATCATCTCATCATTTTGATCCATCTCATTATCCTAAACCTCATTATCATCATCCTTAGACTTTAGACCAATCAACAACCATCCAATCATTGTCACTATTTGATCATTATCATTTTTTATCATCATTGCTTTCATCATTGAACATTCCTATCTTCCAATCCAATCCCTATTCAATCCTATCATATCCAATACATTACTTATCATCATCCACCTATCTTATCCTTCTTATCCATAATCTTTAATCATTGATATATCTTATCATCCAATACAAATCCATATACATATCCTAATCAAAATAAATATTTTTAAGAGTCTAGTCTAGATCCTAATCCTTTTATCCACTAGCTTGTATATTTCTTAAGAACTTTCCTCTACATATCAAGTAGTATATTGAATAACCTTATCATTTTGGTTGTCATAGCTTGGAAATTGGCTTTGTGTTTTCTACCTTTGTACCTTGCTAACTTGATCTCAAAGAATTATTTCTCCAATCTCTCTTCACAATCTACTAGGAATTGTTCTTGTTGATATTTTTTGTTTTCTTGTGATACTTCTTGTATTGAGACCCTTCTTGTTTTATAAGGAATTGGGGATGGTTCTTGGTTCAGGGTGTGTGCCTCTTCAAAGTGATGTTTCATATTTGGTGATGATTTTTTGTTTGTAAATAAAAATTTACCTTTATTGTTGACAAGTCTATATGTAAATTGAACATTACTTTATTTTATTCTTCTATTTCCTCTATTCTTAACTTTCTTACACTTTTCTTAATTATTTGTCCAAAATAATCCTCATTAACAGATAATAGTTTCTCTAGGGTTCTAAGGAATTCCATAAATTTTTCATCAATCAAATTATGATATTGGATAGATTTGGTCTTGCTAGTGGTGTTTTGGTGAAATATGGTAGTGTTAGATCCTCATTTCTTCCACAACCCTCTATCAATTATTTCCTTGATACCCCATAATTTTCTATACTTCCTTTTAAATCTATCAAAATCTCTCTTACTTTCTCTAGATGAGAGGTCAATCAATTAGGAGTTTTATATCCTTCTTATTCAGTTAATTTTCATTTTCTCTTCTCAGAAGCACCCACAATATTGGTGTGCTCAACAACACCCATGATGGTGTGCTCACTATTTCTCTTCTCCACAATCTCATCCTTTTTCAGTGTCTTTATTATCTCTCAACATTCTATTTTTGTCTCCTTTCCTCCTTGCTTTTTCTTTCCATGTTTACATTTTTTGTTATCTTAGTTTCTTCTCTAATTTCTTCAAGTTTCTTTTTATCTCCTTTTTTGTAGGTTTAAATGATTTGGTGTTATGATACTCATTTATACCACCCCATGGTAGTTATTTTGCATATACTTTGATTGATAACATCTTTCCAAGGATTCATTTTGGAGATCCTCCCTTTCCATTTTCAATCCCTTGGATTCCTAGCCCCATATCATGAGGATAACACCAAGGAGATAGTGTCAAAACTTATAAAAAAACTCCATATCTTATCATGGTATCCTTGTTTAAGTTAAATTTTAATTTTTGTTTTATATTTCTATACTATTTAACAAGGATCCCAAGAATGGAATTGTAACTATAATCATAACATGACCTAAATCTATCATATCCATACAAATTTAAGCTAGATTAAGTTAGTCAAGTTATAATCCTAATGAAATTCTTGAAAAACATTAAAAGAGGGAGCCATTAAACAAAAAAAATAAGAAATGAATAATGAAAACCTATTCTAAAAGCCAAAACTTCATTCCATTGGACGAGTGGTGCTACATATGATGTGGAATGCAACCCTTTCCTAATCCCTTAGATAAACAAGCCTTCAAACAGATTTTTATTGACAAAATATTAATGAAATTGATGAAATGTGAGCTAAACATAAATTCAAAGCTAGATTAACATGGATATTGAATGCTAAATGCTGAAATGGTAATGGTAAATTATAATGGAGATGGATGTAAACTAAGCTAGGTGGAAACAATGCTCAAAGATGGTAGCCATTAATGGAAACTAAGCTAAAATGGGTGCATAAACTAATTAAGATGATGCTAAAATGCTTAAAATGCTCAAGATGATTGTTCTAAATTTCATGATAGTAACTTTTCTCTAAAAAGTGGATCCCTATTTCATAGAAGTGAGGTCTATTTATACGTAAAATTGTTAAACCAATGGTCAAGATTGATTAGCTTAATCAAGGGATGAAAACCAATGAGAGGATTGGGCATGGATTCGGGATTACAATCCATGGTCAAGGTTGAAAGTTGACAAGGATCCAAAAATTTAATCAATGGTCCTAATTTTCTCTCAACAAACACACTTCCTAAAAGTTAGGAAGTTGTTAAAGATATTTCCATTTTGAATGACTACACAAGGAGGAATATTCCATGGGAATATTACCTTGCAAGTGGGAGGGTGAGGATAATTAGGAATTAGATAATTAAAACAAAGTTTTAATTGTGAAAATTAGAGGAATTTAGGATTATCATTAAATAATTAATTTATTTAATGAAACGGGGGTTAAGTGACATTTAATTAAATAATTTAGATTATTCAATTAAATGAGAGGACATAAGGGGGTTTAATTTAAATAGTTTGCATTATCCAATTAAACAAGATGAAATGTTAGTGTGAAAGGGAAATTAATTAGATTAATAGATGAAAATGATGCATTTAATTAAATAACTAGGATTGTCCAATTAAACAAACATAAAGAAGATGAATTTAGGATGAAACGGTGTTAGTAATCATATTCAAGTATGCAATATCATTGAGGACAATTTTAAGTGTCTATAGGAACCAATGTTAGTAAGAAAAGTGGGGGATCACATATCACATACTATGCCCTAGGTATTCACTATAAGTTGTACTTATACCCAAAAATCAACATGAGGAGCTCAAGATCAAAGGTTAAGTTAGAATACTAAAACAAACAAGATAGTAGTGTCACTCGTAAATAGAGGTCATTGAATAGTTCATAACATAGTACACAAGATGTTGATAAATCTCAATATATCAATGTGCTTTATGTTATATTCTCATCATTCCATTTACATACATTATGCATCTATAGCATCGCATTATACATTACATATATTCATCTTATTCAAATACACACATTGATTTGACTACAATGTGAGCACACTATAATTCACTCATTTTTTATCAACTTTAGGTATTTGTTGTGTGGTCTCACAACTTGCCCCATTTTTCCCTTCAACAAAATGTGAACTCCCTCTTTTTCTACTACTTTTTTTTTTTCCTTCCTTTTCTTTTCACTTGCTTTGGTGTGCTAATTTTGAAGGAAATGGTAAAATGATGAGGTCTTGATCCAACTTTCCCAACCCTCCAGTTTAAGTTCTTTCTTTTTCGGACTTGGAGTGTTTGTAAAATATTTTCCCCAACCTTGTTAAGCAACTAGATTCCCAGATCCCAGGTATCAATGTCATTGCTCTAAGGATATTGTATATTTTGCAGGGTTTTGTGCAAGTTTCTTTTCAAACCAATTTGGTCTCATCGCACTCAGTTCTCATGAACCTGGTGGGTAAAATTCCCAACTCTCGGTAATTCTTCAATACCTTTTGTTGGATGATTCAAACCTTGATCGATTGTCAATCATTAAGTATCCAAGATGGACACTTCCTCTAAAGCATTTTTCCTCGTAAGAATTAAAGTGACACGTAAGTGTGCCACATTATCCATATGTGTCGCTCCCTTCTCAAAAGGTGGGCCCCTGCACAAGAACCAAGGAGTTCATAATTTGAACCCTAATTGTCTATGTTGCACCTTTATTTAGGGTAGTGAATGCATATTAAAAAAACTTAATGAAGGTAGAAAATAGCACACGTACATGGCACCACCTCGAGCATGTAGTTGCTTCCACAATACTCTACCTTGCACTAGATTACTCACCTGTAAGGACATCAAAGAATTAAAACCAATATTGTGGCACACAAAGAAGGGTAAGTTTCAAAATGCTGAAGAACACAACTACCAGGGTTTTGAACCTATGTTTAGTCAATCACCTTATCAGCGAAACTAGGTATGCTTTTAGTAATTGAATTTCTATTATTTATTTTATGCATGCATGACTTAGGTTAAATGGAATTACCACTGGTTAGGTCATTGAAACGTTGATTATTTCTAAATAATTTAACCTAATTGTAGACTATAAATGTCATGAGTAAATAAGTTTCATGAATTATTGAAAATGTATGATTAAATTTAACCCTAACTAGCACATAAGGCACATATTTACTAATAATGAAAGAAATGAAGAGAAATATGAGTACTTCTAGGAAGAATCAAATAGATGAGGAATTCAAATTCCCTATTTCATAGGCTGTATTGGTTGATGGGACAGTTATAGATACTCACCCATGAGGATTGAGTGATCATGAATTCAATATGAAGATTCGATAAGCAGGTGCCTCTTAGTGCACTAAGAATATCATTGCAAGTGGACTACATTTTGTTGGAGAGTTTCCACTAAAACTGGACAAACCTAAACTGATACTAGAATGCATGAGATGGTATGACCCAAACAAGAGGGTTGTTGAGAAAGAAGGAATAGTATATGCAAACCTCTCCACAAAGGGCATTGTGTACACATTTGGGCTCCCCACATTCAAAAATATGAATCCATTGGATATACAAGTTCTATCCATACCTGAATATAGAAGAAAAAAACAAGAGATTTATAATTTCAACATGGTTCCATGAGCAGCCAATGAAGCAGATGAAGCAAATCCTGAGGTCAGAATTTATTCAAGATGTTTGGGTTATAATGAACCCTATTGAGCAGGATAGCTGGATGCAAATATTCCAAAAAAAATGAACCTTGGATGTTTAGGCTTATAGTGAAAATAATGGAAGGCCCTGCACGAATTCACTAGGGGAATTTTACTAGTGACAAGTTGTGTGAGGAGATAATGGCATTATCAGACACCCAATGGTTTTCCATGTCTTCTTATGTTGTCTATTCTTGCACCTTGAGGGAAAATATACAAGGATTGAATAGAGTTGGTACCTTGGGTAGAGAACCAAGGATAATTTGATTTATCCTCATATTCCCCAGATTACTATCCACCAGTACTAGGAGAATTACTAGAGGGTAAATGATGTGTTTTCTATGAAGATAATGAGAATAACGGAAGGGAAAAAATCCAAAAGACTATCCCTTGAAGCACAAAGTGTTATCAAGTCTATTGGAGGTTGGTATATTCAATTTCCTACTTTCACTTATATTAGAGTGGAAGGATTTATGGGATACCCCTTCATGCTACCCAGGTATGCAACAAATAAACTATTGTTATTGGAATTGGTGAGATAGGGGCAACCGTCTCATGGTATTTTTGCACAAGCACAAAAAAAATGTTCTATTAAATTCCCTATCACAAATTGGAATTATAAGTGAATTTCACCCAAAAGTGTTGCTATATGCGAGGAGTTGAAACTTTATGGACTGGATTTCTTTGCACTCTAACAAAAAACTACGATCCAAAGGAAAACCTTGCTCATAAAATAAGCAAGAAGTATGCTCATGTTTATCAACTAGATGACTTTTGGCTTAATTACGATGATGATCAAAATGTAAGGAAAAGGTCATACCATAGGTTGACATTAGAAGCAATAAAGTTTCTCAAAACCCATGATATTCTGAAACAATTGGATAGTGATAATGGAGATGTATTGAATACTATTATGATACAAAAAAAAATTGATGAACCCATCCCAGACCCATATTATACAAAGAAGGAGATAGTTACCATCAAGGAGATTTCTAAGCAAGTATTAACATATACTATATATTGGATTAATGGTTATGTTGAGGCACTGAAGGAAGCTAGGATAACACCCACATACCCAAGTAATTTCAAGCTAAAGAAAAAGTTAGTAGATGAATAAAGGTATGGAGGGTCTGCTATAAAGAAAAGAAAGACTTTAGAAATAGAGGTAATTGAGAAAGGTAGGGAAGAATATCCCAATACTTCAAGCCAAGGAATTCCAATGGTGTCATAACCAGCTAGCTAGCGTAAAGAAATTGTGGCCACTCTAGCTAATTTAATGGAAAAACCAAAGGTAACATTTTCTTCCATAGCACAAACAAGATCTCATCCTATGATAGGCGAGGATGTAAGAATCAAAACATAGGAACATTCTAAGACAAGGTTTGCATTGCAGAAGGTGGTAGATATATTCATTTCTCCACCATCGGTCAATACAGTGGAAATGAGAAAAGCTTTAGGAGGGATTCCTATAATTCAAGAGGAAGACCCTAACCTAACTGAAGAAGAATTCAGGGAGAAGCTAGAGAAACTGAATGCTAAGATGAAATAGTTTAAAGAAAATCAATCCAAAGGAGATCCCATGATGCAGCCAGTAGTGGAAGAAGTGTCAAATATAGGGTCACATCCTAAAGATAGAGAACAAGATTTTATAATAGGATCACTCACTCCAAAAGAGAGAAACCCTGAAGAAGTAAATGTAAGAAATATAGGGGACACTAGAGGTTAGAACCCCATTGATATTGTTGATGAAGAAGATATAATTGATGATCAGCTTCTACAAGGAAGAACTGAAAAGACTGTTGAGCAACCACAGACTTCTGATAAATTAGGAGAAAGTTGAGATAAGAATGAAGATATAGAGTCCTCATAGACCTTGGACAATGAACCAAGAAATGATGAGAATCCTGATGTTTTATGACAATAGGAAAATAATGCTCCAAGGACTAATGTTGAAAATAGGGCAAGATAGGAGAATGTAAGTCTTAGAGAGAAAGAGATAGTGACAAATCAAGATAATCTAGATTCCATGCCAATGAGGATGGAGAATGTTGAAGTTTTGGAGGTTGTGGTGGGAAATGTTGAAAGTATGAGAGAGGAGATTCTTAAACATGTTGGTCATCAGGAATGGGTAATAATGAAGAGATAACAAAATGAAGAAGCCCCTAAATGGTTAGTCAGGAAATTGGCTCTATCATTGGAGGTGGAGTAGTGCCTCTAGATTTTAGAAGTTTAATGCCAGGAATAGAAACCCCTAAACCTAGAGTTAGAGCGAAGACAAGACATGTTGTGAAAAAGGAATGTAGATGGAAGGAGAACTCTCTAGATAGCTACGCTAGTAGGAGAGAAGAGGAAGCATGAAATAATAGCTAGGGATTACAAGGTGATGACAATTGATGTAGGACATTCATCATGGGAATAAGAGTTAAAAGAGATGAAAGTAAATTTAGAGACTACTTTCGCACGACTGTAGAAGAATAAGCAAAAGAAAAGAGAATTAAAGTAATGGATTGCTTTCTTGAAGAATTTCATCAGGTCACTAGCTCAATATGGTCAATCACAAACTGAGTTGCCACAAAATCCAGTGCCAATGTCTAAGGAACAAGTAGATGCTATTACAGTGCTTCGCCATAGGGTAAGTATGTTTGAAGAATGGATGGAATACCTGTTAAGGAAAGGAGAAGAGTTAATAAAGGATGCAATTGGGAAGTGTAATGAAGCATACCATTGGTGCGACAAGTCTAGAAGACTTAAGGGTGAATGTTAATTTTGATAAGAATAGACTGATGTAGAGAGACGAAAGCTAAAAAAATTTCTTCAGATAGATGTTCGAGAGTGTGTAAGTGAGAGGAAAGTCATGGAATAGGAAGCTCTGGTATTTGAGAAATGGAGGAAGCAATTGAACGGGGAAAGTGATGCTTTATCAAAATGTGTAAAGGGATTGGAAAAGGTCAGTAAGATATGTAAGAAGTTAATAGATAAGGATGAGAGCTCTATTGAGATGTTAGCTCAACAAAGCTATGATTCTCACACTTTAGGCTAGGATGATAAGGAATTAAAATATTTCAAGGATTTGATTGAAAAAGTGAATAAGGATCCTATTTAGTCATTAAGACGAGAGGTTATAGATGATATCATAAGTTGCAAGAATGTTATGACCAAATATGAGACAGAGGTAATGCAGAGAAATGAAAATATCATTCAAATATTAGAAGAGTATCCTAGGCATAAGTACAACTACAAAGTAATTCAAGGCATTCCAAAAGAATGTATGCATCAAGTTTTGATTACTTTCTAGAAATATCAATAGAGGAGAAGCGAAGGCGAGTCTTCAAAGCTAGAGTCCAATGAATAGGAATAGGTTGTCGAGTACCAGAGGCCAGAAGTTTTGTGCATGGGTATAGTTTTGAAATTAATTTTACAAGTTTCTTCTCTGACTCGGTGAAGACAACTAATCCCAGAGTTTTGAAGAGTGCCAATAGTTTTGTTTTCTATGCAAAGTACCTATGACTCAAATCCCAAAGTTTGGAGTTTGTTGCTGAAGAAAATTCAAAATATCTTTTACTTTTCCTAGAAAGTTTTGATGCCAATTGTCACCTGTCACATGCTGCATTTTGATTTGTTTCTTTGATTCTCTTTGGGGCCTTGTTTCTATAAAAGGCCAGTAGTTGCTTTATATTATTTTTAAGTTCATAATTTCTGGATGTCGGAGAACTATTTTTTTTTTTAAGTTTTATTCTTTTTCCTATTTTCTATTTCATTCCAGACTATAAACTTGTATGTTTCATTAGAAGTTAACTAATATCAGAGCTAATTTCATAGTAATTTCCTGATATGAAATCTTAAGTAAGTTGATTGTTTGTTTCTATCAAACAAGATTGTGTGTTGTGTCATTTAAGGGTGCATACTGACACTATCTGGTGCCAAATCATCCCCCTTTATTTAAACTTTAGCATCATTCTATGCCTAGCTGTGAAGCAATCTATTGATGTATGGAATGGTTTTCTCTAGTTTGGTTATTTCTTGAGGCATGTGTGGATAATACCTAGGAGAAATTTTACTTTTTAGTAATTTTTTATGCTTTATTTTAAAATAGATGCTTTATATTCTAGAAATTGTTCCAAAAATGATAAACATATGGAGTTTTATTATAAATCTTTCAATTCCATGAAGTTGTTGAATGCTTAATACTAAATCTACTTGAATGTATGTAGTTTAATTTGAGTTTCATGAAATATTGTTACAAATTCTTTGATTTCATGAATTTATTGAGAAACATTTGAATGACTAGACTGAAATTATGTTTCTATCTTTTGGATACCAACCAATTATTTACAACCATTTGTACCCCTCATGTTTAACAATAATATCACAAAAACCCCTAAGTGAACCTAGTGCGTCAAGACCTGACATAAATGAGCCTTGGGATCAAGTTGAGTTTGCTTTAGATTTAGGTTTCCTGATGGATTCTTTCAAGAAAGGTAGGTTACTATGGTACTCTAAGAATTTATCTACCTGTTGGTGTGTATGTATAACATCTACGTCAACAAAAGTGGCACTAGAAGGAGGGTCTCTTTATTTTTTTAGGAAGTTGGTGTCCCATAGAGTCATCAGGTCCCTCTCTAGTGATCCTCATGTGACATTAGTCGAGCTTAGTGGTTGTATGCCATCTAGGACCCAAGGGTCAAGAATTTTGAATGCATATTGTATAACTTAACTATTGTTATATCACCCCCTCTTGAAGCAATGGATTTCTTTAATTTAGTCACCTATTCAATTCGCTATGTATAATGATCTTCCTAAGAATCTGAATAGATTGTGTATGAAGTACTATCTTCACAAAGATGTGGAAGAGCATATCAGTATCTTCAAGGATACATGCTTTAGAGCAAGGATACAACATGAAGATGTTATGTGTAGGTTGTTTCCTTACATGTTAAGTGATGAAGTTTACCAATGGTACATCAACCTACCCCATAATTATTATAGGACATGTGAAGACATGGAAAACTAATTCTTAGGTAAGTTCAAAATTTTAGTAGATCCTACCTTGCTATATCATCAATTCACTCAAATTAATAGGTTCGATGGTGAACCTATAACTGATTTTAACGATAGATTCCAAAATGCTTACTCTTGGTTGCAAGTACCCTACATGGTAGACAATTTATCCACCATTGTCTTTTTTATTACATGGCATTTGATCCATTGATTGCAATTTTTGTAAAATAGAGAGAAAATCCTCCTACTACTCTAAATAAAGCCTATGCAGAAGCCATAAGTGTGAATTTAGAAATGAACCACCTTGGAAGTGGATTGTCTATAAATGGCAGATATGGATTGAATAACTACCCTATACCTAGTATTATTGGAGTTCAATTAAATCATACTATGACTCCTAACTCTTTTCCTTCATTAGTCTAGAATGGGACATTTCATCATAATAGTTTCTTTTAGCTTGTAAAGAGTCAAGATTGGGTCCCACACCCTGGTCCAGCTATCACATAAATACATCCCAATGGAAATTATTTCTTCACATAGACTCAAGAGAGTCAAAGAGTCAAGACTCTGGAAGATAAAGAAGAGATTAAGGAAATAACCACTCAAGTTAAGAGGTTAACCACATAGGTTACACTTTTGAGAAACCAGAATTTTTACTCTCAGAGTAACAATCAAAATTCTCAAGGTCCAGCACACAATGCTCCTTGACCACCTAGACCTTGGAACACATGACCAAAAAATGGAGGAGTGTCCACACATTTATATAATGCTAACTCCTCTAAAGATAGGTCTACATCTATGGTGAATTTACCTAAATTTGCCATGAACAATTGGTGTAGAATTCATAATACAAATGCTCATTTAGAAGTGGATCGTTCATAGTTTAAAACTGTGTTAGATATTTTTCTAGCCACTATGCACTATAATGATCAGTGTGACTCCCATCTACCCCAAGGGAATGAGTTAGTTCTAGTCAGATATGACTTCACGTTAGTCTTAGGCAGGTACGTGTGTTTTGAGTCACTTGCCATTGTTAGGAGTCATACCTATGAGCAAGAGGATAGTTCAACCATGACTTTGGAAACTTACACATTTCCCTACTAAGAAAAAAATGAACCTCGGGATGAAGCTGATGAAATTCATGCTTTTCAACAATATCCAAAGGGCATAGCTATAATTTGAGGAGTAATACCAATGGTGGAAGTAGAAAAAAGAGGGCCTTTGACCATGTCAATTCTGCCTAATGACTTCAATACTCCACCTCATGACAAATCTAGTAACACTTTGGGGTTGTAGAAGGTGACCTCACAATACAATAACTCGTAGAATATTTCATGGAGTGGAAAAACAAAATTTGCTGATCAAAATAATTTGACTAGTTATTTGGTGAAAGAAATAAAAAAGGTAAAACTCAGCCTATCTTTATTAGAATTGCTTAAAATGCCTCTAATCAAGAAAGCCTTCTTGAATACATTAGAATCATTTCTCAAATAAATCATACTTAGTAAAGAGATGCAAGCGAAGGAAAACTCTACTAATTAAGGAAAAAGAAAAAAACACGGTTCCTATGGTAGATGCACAAGTAGCCTTTTATAAGGGAAAGATAGAATCCCCAACATTTTTGTAAACACTAAGAATATTTGGTAAAAATCTTCATAATTTCCTAGTAGATTTAGGAGCATCTACCAATGTGATGTCTTTGTCTATATGTAAGGCCTTAGGCTTAACCCTGGTAAATTCCCTAAAGAAAGTTACTCAATTCAATAAAATTGAGGTAAATGTAGTTGGAGAGTTAACAAACATTCATATGTAGTTAGCATCGAACCGTAGGATTCAGTATTAGATTGGTATCCAAGTGGTCGAGATACCAGACACTTATAGGATGTTATTAAGCAGAGATTGCTCAAAGATTTTGAATGGATATATGGCCACTAACTTCTCTCATAGGTGGTTACCCTAAAAAGGAGTCCCTAATCAAATTAGGATAGAGAGGGAACCACGTATGAAACACATGATCATAAATTACAACTAGAAAAATGAAGTTCTATACATAGATGTAGAACTAGGAGTATATGGAATCAAAATTTTTGGAGTTAAGATAGAAGAAGTTTTCATGTGCAATGCAGAGAAGCATAATCATATAACTCTCAAGATGAACATGTTAGTTGAGTCTGACTATGATTCTTTTGAAGGAGAATATAGTCATTTAGAAAAATTCTAGAAGAATATTGCTAAAGAAGCTTGAAAGAGTAAGAAAACTAAAGATTTACTAAAAGTTTTTTTGTTAGAAGGTTGGTGTAGGTTACACGACTTTGCACATTTAGAGAACAGTTGCATGATGTGCTTAGAGATCATTCACAGATTTGGAAATCAACACTATCAGGAAAATATAACTCTTAACAAGTCTAGGCTTGGAACACTTGAAGGTAAAACATAGGCAATGTAGACTAAAAGTATTAATTTATCAATTCTTAAGAATGCTAAACTCAAAGTTATTGAGGATAAAATTTTGACCCTTAGGTTTGATAGGTCAAAATATAAACAAGGAATCAAAGTTTGGGTTGAGATCATCAGTCCCCAAGTTAAGTAATTTATTATTGCCTATAGATTACAATTTCAATGTTCTAACAATGTGGCAAAATATGAGGCCCTCATCCATGGTTTGATGCTCACAATCAAGAAGAATGTTAAAATTCTTAAGGGTTTTTATGACTCAGAACTAGTGGTCAAGCAAGTTAGGAAACAATATATTTGTCAATACAAATGCTTGTCTAGTTATCCGCACCGAGTGTGGGACCTGATAGAATATTTTGATGCTTTTAACATCACTCATATCCCATGAAGATTCAATCAGAGAGCATATGCTTTGGCTACTGCCGTTGGCACTCTAGAACCATTAGCTGCTTCTAAGTTGAGAAGGTTTACTATCGAGCTCATACAATTTCCCTTGATTCTAGATAATGTTACTAATCTATAGGTGTTCGAAGATGAATGTCATATTTTGGAGTTTATCACTAATACCGATATCTTCAAGGCACAAATAATTGAGGAAGTAGATTTCCCGAATGGAAAAATTCAAGATGATTATTTGATGTGGGTCGAATAATTTAGAAAAAAGACCTACCTAAAACCGATGGGGGATAGTATGAATTGTATGATTTGAATACTAAAGAGGACCCGAAGAATGTGTTTATAGGGAAGGTATGTACCAAGGAAGAACGAAGAAATATTTCTCATGCACTTAGGATCACTAGAAATTTATAGCATGGACATATGAGGATTTAAATACATATGAAACTATCATTATTACTCATAAAATCCTTATAAATCTTGATGCAAAATCTTTCCGACAGAAACAATGTCCTTTGAATGAACTTCTAGAACCCCTAATTCAAAAGAAAGTACATAAGCTCCTCTTAGCCCAGATCATTTTTCCCATTAGATATTCTACTTGGGTGGCTAATTTAGTGCCTGTTAGAAAGAAGAATGGATACATTCAGTTGTGCATGGATTTTTGAAATCTTAGCAAGGTGTCTAAAAAGGACAACTATCCCCTACCTTCATTGGATGAAGTACTAAAAATTGTTAATGGTTCATAGATGATGTCCTTCTTGGATGAATTATTCAGATATAACTAGGTAATGGTTGGAAAGGAGGATAGGATGAAGATAGCATTCACCACAAAGTGGGGAAATTTGCTTACAGAAGGATGCCATTTGGACTAATAAATGTTGGAGCCATGTTCTAGAGAGCTATTGATTATTCCTTTCAAGACTTGGTAGGCAAGTGCATTATTATATATATGGACGACCTCATGGTGTTTTCTAAGAACAAAGGTGATCATGTTCGTGATCTCAAAGCGATATTACAAAAGTATGAAACATATGGAGTTTCAATAAATCCTAAGAAATGCATTTTCAGGGTGACTGAAAGAAAACTGCTTGGACACATTATCTCTGAAAGAGGTCTTTCAATAGACCTAGATTGAGTGAGCACCTTACTCAAACTATAGCCCTCGCGAAATAAGAAATAACTAAATTCATCCTTTGGCAAGATCAATTTCATCCAAACATTTATTATAGGATTTTCCAAGATATTGAAACCTCTCAACAATATGTTGAAAAAAGATGCAGAGATCAAGTGGAAAAATGAGACCAAGCTCACCTTTGATAACATGAATGTTGCAATCGCAGAAGTGTCGATGCTGGTAAGTCCAGATTACGTTAAACCATTTTTATTTACTCTTTTGCTTTTGGTCACCCATCAACAGTTCACTAACACAAAGAGGTGAGAATAAAGATGAAAATCAAATTTCTTTCATGAATGCTCCATTTAAAGAGGCAGAGCTAAGATACATGGATATCAAGAAACAAGCTTTTTATTTGGTCAAGGGGATAAGAAAATTATGACATTACATTCTCAGAAGCATAGTTAGGGCAATTATGTCTGATGCAGCAGTGAAGATACTCTTGACACAAATTGAGCTTGAAGAAAAAAGAGCTAAATGGGTCACGATTTTGTAAGAGTTTGATTTAGAAATCATACCCATGAAGCTAGTCCACGAGCAAGCCTTAGCTAAATCCATTGTTGAGATTGATCCACAAATTTCTATCCAGTAGTATACCCTAGATGTAGAAGACCAAGATGAGTGGTAATCATATATATAGTACTATCTGGTTAGTAACAATTGCCCAGACCATATGCAGAGGAATCAAAGAAGAGCACTAAAAATTAAAGCCCAAAGCTATATGATTAAAGGAGGGGTTATTTTCAAGAGAAATCATGAAGGAATTTATTTGAGATATTTAAATAAGAGAGAAGTGAGTGAAGTGTTGTAGGAACTACATGATAGGTTTGGCATAGCTCACGGAGTGCCCTTGGCTACTACACACTTCATTCTGAGAGTCAGCTACTACTGGTTGACTATTTTCAAAGACATGTATGAGCACGTAAAACACTATTATACATGCCAAATGATTGCAAATAAAGGAAGATTCAATGCACAGTCATTGCAATCTGTGATGGAGATGCGTCCTTTTTCACAATGGGGGTTAGAATTCATTAGAGAAATTAACCCACCGTCATCTAGAGGGCACAGGTATGTGCTAACCGCTACTGATTATTGCACCAAGTGGACTAAAGCGTGCCATAGTAAGCAATGCACCATGGAAGTGGTAATTAAATTCTTGGAGGAAAGTGTTATTAGGAGGTTTGGAGTACCATATGCCTTGGTATATGATAATGGCACCACTTTTCCTCATTGAAAATTTTCAACTGGGCATTTGAATACATTATAACATTGAAATTTTCATCTAATTATTACCTGCAGGGAAATGGATTAGCAAAATCATCAAAAAAGAACCTATTAGATATAATTAGAAGGCTAATTGAAAAGAATCCTAGGGAATGGAATTCCCTATTTAAATTATCCCTTTAGGTAGATTGTACCAGGATGAAATCCGCATTAGGGAATTCCCCTTACCACTTAGTCTATGGGATAGATCCTTTATTGCCTATAAACTTGAAGTTCCCTACTTGGTAATTTTCTCAAAAGTATATTAGATGAGATGATCAAACATAAGCTCAATTGTTACAATTGATGCATTTAGATGAAAAGCGTAGTAGAGTAATAGATCATTTTTCCAGGCACTAGTTTGTGGTAAAGCATTGGTTCAACAAAAGGCCTAGGTTAAAAACTTTTAGAATATCTAACTTAGTCCTATATTGGGACAAAGCCCATGAGCATAAGGGTGAACATGGTAAGTTTGACAAGTTATGGATTGGCCCTTACCAAGTATCTAAAATCTTAGGCAATAGCACTTACAGGCTTAAAACTCTAACTGGATAAGATGCTCCATTGCCCATCAATGGGCAATTCCTGAAACATTATTTTCAAGCCTAGTGTCAGTCACTGGTCCTTGTTGTAAATATGTAAATAGTTTTTTTTGGGTTTTTGGCGCTTTTTTTTTGTTTGATTTTTGGGGTTTTGTGTTGTTGATATATACAATATTTTTCAACCTTCGAAGGTATTTGAAATAATATAATGTCAACTCTAGGAATGCGATTCATGCTTTGACCAAAAATAGCTCTTCAATTATAGATGATTGGAGAGTTTTTTGGATTCTTTCACTTTAGTTCATATAAGTCATTTAGTTGATGTTGAGCTAAAAAATCCCATGCCTAAATCATTCTACTAAATTTGGGATCAAGCCAAGTTTTTCTTAGATTTAGGTTTCTCGGTGGAGTCTTTCAAGAAAGGTAGGTTCCTGTGGTACTCTATGAGAATTTATCTATTTGTTGGTGTGTGTATAACATCCATGTCAACATTATTGTCAACCCTTAGGGTTTGATTTTCTTTGGGAATCTAACCCAAAAATTAGGACTTACATATCAAGGCTCAAAGGCTTTTTTTAACAAATTCTTTAAAAATGACACAATATCGAGTGTGCTCTCTTTCAATTTTATGTGTATTTCAATGTCAAGTTAAAAGAATACCACAATAACATTGAGTTATCTCTTAGCTTTCTAACTATGTATGTTTTCTATGTTTTAAATATGTTAAGGTTTTGATCTCTAATTAATTTTTTTATTGCCTCTATTTTTTGTCAAAAACCTATGTATGGTATTTTTGGTTTAAATTTTTTCTTGTTCAACAAAATTTGAAAAAAATTACATTTTTACAAACTAGACTCTATAAATTATACACATTCAAAAGAATGATTTTCAACTAGTTTCCAAAAAAATAGGAGGTGCATGCTCAATTTTTTATTTTTTAGGATGTGTCCAATATGAAACTTAATAAAAAAACATATATTCATTTAAAAATAGCAAAAAATTCAAATATAAACTAAATAGTGTTAGCAGGGGTGCAATCATACCAGTGGTAAACTCAATTTTGACGGCTCGGCCAAACCTAACCCAGGTCAAGTAGGTCAGGGTGGGGTCATCCATGACCACAAGGGGAAGTTAGTTCTAGCTTATGCAATCAACTTGGGGGGTCCAATCTTCTAGTTTTTTTGAGGTGGTGGCGGCCTTCCACGACATTCAAATTGCCACGCAAGTCAGGTTCTCTAATTTGGTTATTGAAGGGGACTCTAGGAACACGATTCTTATTCTAACTAGGCAAGCATCTCCCTGCTAGACTCTCTAGGACCCCATGGCCTCGGCTTGCAATCTCATGATTTCCCTTGGGAATTGCAGTGTTAATCATGTGTATAGGAGCAACAATAAAGTTGTCAATGCCTTAGAAAATCTTGGAGATTTTGCTCCAAATTTAGTAAAATGGGATAATATCCTCCATATCCCAAGTCAGGTTCTCAAATTAATTCAACATGATGTAAATTACTGTCCAAATGAGATCAAGATGATTATGTTGTTAGATCATATTGATAGTTTCCATGCTCTCCAATTATGTCAACTTAAGCCTGCTAATCAATCTATGCATGTATTTACATTTATTTGTGGCTCTGGTTTTCATATAGCCATTTCTACTACTAATGTTTACTCACTCTGAAACTTGTGTGTTTAGAGATTGGAGGGGATTTGGTTCATCAAGAACCTATCAGTCGCAATGGCTGGAAGCAAGACAAGGAGGTTTTGGCTATTCTGGAATGAGGCAAGCTAGCTTCGTATGTGGAGGGGATGCAAGTGAATAACCCCAAGATTTATTTGGAGTTCACCAATTCTTGGGTGGAAGAAACTGTTATTGTTGGAGGGGTATCCTTTATGGTGACTCCTGAGCTTATTGTGGAGGTAATGAGGCTATCCCTGGATGGGATTTGCATTCCTCATAAATCAAAAATTCATTACCAAGAAGACATGAAACGGTTCCTTAAAGAGGGCAAGCAAATGAATAGGTTGCAGAATGGATTTAACTGCATGGACCTTCTTGGTGTCTAGAGCACAATTATTGAAATTCTCATAAGGTATGCCACTCTCGAAGGGAATTTTTGTTGCTTCCACACCCATATTTTCCCTATGCTCAATCATCTTAGGTATAATGTTAAGATGAATTTCCCCTTTTGGCTCATGTCTTTTCTTGAGGCTAAATGCAATAAATTACCCATACACCAAGGCCTTATTTTTTGTTTATGCAACTTTTATTTTGCGTTGCTTCCCCCCCTTCCTCTTTGTGCAAGAACACCTTGACTATCCATGACCCCTTCAATCCCCTTGTGGACCCCAACCCCTCTATTACTATTGATGAAACCCCTCCTATCATTCGTCATAGCACCTGGTTTTGGGGTAAAGCCCCTATGAATGATAAGAACCCCCTCTCATCCCCATCAATTGCACCCCTCTATCAGATCCCACACCCATTTCTACTTCTGAGTCGGGGGATTCTGACAACTCAAATGATGATGAGTCATGGAATCTGACCCTGGCCAACTCTCGTGTGTACTCTTCAGCTCATGACCATATCACAGATGTTCCTGACATCCCACCCATTTCTAACCCTAACCCATAAAATTCTCCCAACCTGTGCATCAATCCAAAGGAACCCAAAACTGAACCTAGGTCATTTTATACCCATGCTAACCCCCTAAGCAAAAAAATCAATGAGACAATTAATATTTAGAAGGATATCATGAAGTGGCTCTTGGGCTAGTTGGTTGCGGCTAAAGAAAGAATTCAAATTTTGGAAGGAAAGGTTCTCAAGTAGCAGGTCCTATGGTTTGGGGAGGTGAAGAACAAGGAGCATTGGGACATGATTGTTTCTTTGGAAAAGTATTTCGAGAAGTGGGAGAGGTGGGAAAAGGAGCTGGAAGATTTACGATCCATCATTGGAATTGAGGAAGAAAAGAATAATTTATTGACAGAGATTAATGCCATCCATTAGAACTAGAACAAGACTATGCAATGCCTCAGGGTCATCACTAACTATAGCAAAGAAACCGTGAAGAACACTACCCTAACTCTTCAGGATTTTTAGGATGAGTTAAGGAAGTGCCAGGGGAAGTAGGTTGTGGATGGTGTGGAAGATGGTCATACGCAGAAGAAGGGCACAAAAGTGGACACCTCAGATCATGATATCATGATGGATACCCAGACCATTCAATAAGATCCTATGACTTTCAAAAAGAAGCTCCAAATCCTATCTCAGGAATGGAATGTAATCACTAGTCTCAAGTTGTTGGGAGACCTATTGGTGCCCTGTGGTTATGTGTTGGTCCCAAATATGTGGGGTTTTTTTGTTATTTTATTGTTGGTCAAACTGTTTAAGCTTTAGTTTTTGTTTCTACTTTTTTGGATTTCTCACTACTCATGAGTTCCTCATCTTCCTCTATGGCTATTTTGTAATAGGTACTAACCCTTCTAGTTTTAATCTAATCAAAACTAAATAGTGTTAGCTAATTTTTCATTGAAATTATTTTTGAAATACTAAAAAAGGGTTAAAATATGAAACATAGAAAAATAGTTTCACCAAAATGAATCAAAATGATTCACCTATTTCTCCTAGTTTCATTCAATATTTATGCAATAATATGTAATTAAGTATTATCAATTAAGCCTAACTGATATACCAATCAAAAGGTAGGTTTTAAGAGGGTTAAATGTTGTGTACCTACTGTAAAAAGTGTTTTTTTGGACCTCACTAAGGACACATTCCCCCTATAGTGAATGGGTCCTTGATAGGGTTATGGAAAATCAATTTCTAGGTTCTATTCCTCTCAGTCTGCACTCCTAGGTCCTAGTTGAGCACCTTCGAAAAGCCAAAAATAAATCCTATAGCTCAATTCATGTGATTTGACAACTTTCTTAGCAACTTTGACAACTTTGCAACTTTTTCTTTCCAAATGATCTTCAACCTAAAACCTGCAATCACACATCAAAGTAGAAGAAAAATGTTGTTTTATTAGGGAATAGGGGTTTTCCTTGGTCAAACCTCGTTTTGGTAATTAAACCTTGAAATGAAACAATGCATAAAGGAAGGATGAATAAACAATGTAATGTGACAACTCATCAATCCTCAATTGAACCTTAGCATGAAGTGGCCTTAATGGACATAGATCTTGATCTTGAACTTGATATGAAACAATGCTTGAATTGGATCTTGAATGCTACATCACAACAATAGGCATGATGCATTATTCCTTTGACATGATGAAATAGATCTTTGATTGTTGTAATAAACTTATCCGCCCCTGAATGCCTTCTTCAATGCTCTAGTGAACTCTTGATCTCATAAACTTGCTATTAAGACTTTCCAATAAATTTTCTTAGATGAAATTAGGTGAAATATCCTTGTATTTGTACTTCTCTTATTCTTAATTCTAGAAATTCAAATAACACAAGCTAACATCAGATCTATGATTTCAAATCATCAAAGTATTGTCAAAAACATATCCCAAGGGGAGGTCCTAGGTCTAGGGGAGGACCCATTCACTAGATCACAAATGGGTCCTAGGTCACTAACCTAGGACCCACTTCAGGGATTGTGAAATGTTATGTGAAAATAGGATCCTAGGACCTAGTGTGGACCCATTCACTAGGTGACGAATGGGTGCTAGGTCACTAACCTAGGACACACACCTTCAAAAAGTGTGTTGTGTAATAGAATTTATGAATGTTGGGTTTTATCCCTCATAATCTATAATTAATTAGGCTTGGATTTGAATTAAAGGGTCCAATTAACATCAATTAATTAATATATCCCTAGATTAGTGTGAAAGTGTAAATGTACAATTTACAACACCTTAAATAGGGCACCATTAAGTCCATTTTATTAAGAAGGGTCCTAAACTTAATGTGAATGTGTAAAACACATTACAACACTAAATCAAGGCATAATTAAGCTCATTTTAATTTTAATTATTCCCAAATTAAGTGTGAAAAAGGGATACTTTTTTCTACACTACATTTAGCCCCCACTTTAGTGAAAGGAGGAACTTGCTTCAAACTCGTACTAAAGTAGACATTCAAGAAGGGTCCAAGTGTACCAATGTGGATGGTATAGGATGATGAAGATCAAGGGGGTGGTCAAGGCCCTAGGATCCAAAGTCCTGCTTCAAACAAACATAAGCACAAAGGGACACACACAAGGTGTATTATATGCAATAGCAAGACAATATACACAAACATGCAATGTCAACGAATAAAAGAAAGGATAAAAGAAAAACAAAAAAAAGGGGGTGGATCAAGCCTTGATAGTTGATCCAACTCGATGTGGATTAGGTCTTAGCTATTTTTCAAAAATGTGTGCTCACTCTGAGGTAGTCGAACCTCAGGTTGTCCACTAGTTAAGTTTTCCCAACAGGTGGCTTAGTGAGAAAGTAATGCCTTTGTGTTGACTTCTCACTGTACAATGAGAAAGTCATTCCTATGTGTTGGCTCTCATTGTAGTAGCCATACAAAATCCATCCCTCCAATAACTTCAATAGGGCAAACAAAATGAAACTTCAATCTTATGAACACCATGCAAGTAAAGGTTTTGTTCAAAGGGATCTTTGCTTAGTTCGTGTAAGGTCTCTTCTTAGGGAACATCATGCCTAATGTCTCCAAGAGAGGACAAGTCAAAGAAATATCACACTCTCGAGGAAATCAGACCCAATGAAACCACCAAGAAAAGGATGCATCACAAGAAAAAAGAAAATAACACAGTGAAACATGAGTGTCGATGTATGCCCCCACTTTAAAGCAATTGCTAACAACATTGCTATGAGCAATCCACTTTAAAGTAGATGAAGACATGAGAGATTTTTCGGAAAGCCCTATGCCAATTCATATATTCCCGAATGAAACTACATCATTAATAATGGGTTTCCCCCATAATGCAATAATAAAGATAACTCAATAAGTCACATGCGAGCCGACTTAAGGCATGTCATCCACATCCCAAGCTCACTCTTATATATATATGGAAGGAAGTTAACTAGCCAAAAAATACAATGACAAGTGACATACGAGGACAAGGCTACCTAACCCCCTTGCCCCCATTGAGTGTGAGACAAGGATGAGCTGAGATGATTGACGAAAAAAATAACAAAACAAAAATCAGTATCAATTAGAGGAACTAGGTGTTCAACACATGGAAGAGCACCATAATCCTTAAGATGTTGAATTTTATCACTTAAAGCCTTACATTCATTAGTAGAATGACCATGAAATCTATGATATGCACAAAATGAACTCTTGTAGTAAAATTTATTTTGTGTTCTTGGAGGGAGAGATATTAAACAATCTTGGAGGAGTCTCAACAAGATGCTCTCTTGATCAATAGTAGAATATGTTCCTTTATTTTACGACAAATATATCTCTTGCTTAGTACAAGGTGTCATACTTACACAAGAATCTTTAGATTGTGAGATTTTCTTCTCTCCTTGAAAGGAGGGTGTAAAATATAATGAACTCCAATCATTACTAAGACATGTCCTAGGAGTGCTTTGTGTGATGAAATTAATGTTAAGCAAAGACTTCTTTGTTTCTTTCATTTCTTTCAAAGGACAATAATCAAGACCACTAGTTTCTATCAATTCAAGATGCACTAATGTTAAAGTTGTCTTAGAAAAATCCTTTGTAAGAGTGTTGATATTCATTGAAGGTTTTTTGGTGCTTTCGATAGACAATAACCAAGACCATTAGTCATTTCTTGCGTATTAGGCTCTATAGGGAAACAAATACCTTGTTCTCTAGCACCACATCCTTTTCCACTATACCCAAGTTGTTTCATAAGTTCATAACCTCTTCCATAAAGCTTTTTCATTTCTTTTGGATTTGGTGGTTGCTCATAATCAAAGTTTGTTGTGTATTTTATTTTTTCTTCTAAAGTGGTTGAAGTGGATGCTTTCAAATTTTGTGTTGACATTACCACTTTTTCTTTTCCCTTTTCAGCCTCTCTTTTTATGAGCTTGTATTTGCCCATGAATGTTGGTGTGAAATCTAAGGAACCCCAATCATCTTCTAACAACTTAGTGACTTCATCAATGTTCTTATCATGTTCTTCTTCCTTCGTGACTTCCACTTTTGCAGTTGATTTGCTTTCAAAGGATCTTTTCCTTCTTTCTTAGCAATCAAACAACTTTCAAGTTCAGGATCAGCCTTGAGTGTGTAAACTTTGTTGTCATAGATGTACTTCATTTTACGATGAAGGGTAGAAGGCATCCCATTCATTGTATGAATCCATGGCCTTCTTAAGATAAGATTATAGGAAAGATCGTGAGGCATAACATAAACCAGAGTTTGTAATAGGGCCTTTCCAACTTTAATAGGTAATGTGATGACTCCAAGCAATCATTTTCCTACATTATCAAACCCACGAATAGATAAAGAATCAGGGACAATGTCACTCTTATTCATATCAATCCTCTCCAACAGTCTCACACTACACACATTAAGGGTCAAACCATTGTCAACAAGGGTTCTCTTTATCGCTACTCAATTAACGTAAGCTATTATCATGAAACCGTCATTTTTTTCTCTTCTAATGAAGGTAATTCATCTTGATGGAAAGTAATGTATAAGTTGACCTGAGTTACAACTTGAATTTGGGCTGCCACATCATTTGGTTGCACATCAGGAGGGGTAGGAACTTGATGTAAAGCACTTTGAAGCATGTTATGATAAATAGGTGAGGCTTGAATAAGGTCACATAAGGATATCTTAGTAGGTGCATTTTTTAGTTGTTCAAAAATATCATACTCCTTTCCACTATGTGAGGGGTAAGAGCAAGAAGATGAGTCCATGAAACGTGGAAGTTTTTGCCTTAGGAAAAAAAATGAAATCAGCTTGCAAAAAATAGGATCCCACCTTTTAATAAACG
>VDFB02373365.1:103067723-103302249 GCA_007258455.2 Sequoia sempervirens | reverse complement strand
GCGTCAAAGAAGACATTGGCAGGGGACAGCTCTCCTCTTCACTCCATCACGGAACTAGCCAACACTTTTCCACCGCTATAGCGGGACTCCTGGGCATTGAAATATTATATGAACTGTGAGACAGTGTTGCTCGAGTCGTAGGCATAGAATTGGAAATTCACAGTTGATCGATTAGCCATAGTTTTTCCATAGGACATTGTAATGGGATTCCACTGGAGCGTCGTCGTAGGGAGCGATGGAGCCGAAGGAGATGAAATTGTTCTGCTTTAGTTCTGTGATGAGCTGACCAATACAGGCAACAAATGTATTCGGATCGGAATAGTCGAAATGCTCAAATCGATGTTGATGCCGTCAAGATGATATTGCTGGATTATATGGGTGAGCAAAGAAACGGCGTTGCTCACCCATGACAACGCAAGTAGTTCTCTAAATCCACTTGCAGAACTGCTACTTTTTCAAACTTCAATTGAAATGGAAATGCGCGGACAGAAGTACTAGCCCTTCGTTGCTGCTTTTTAATGGAGTGGGTGGGAGTGCAGATTCAAAATTGAAATGAAACTTAACCGTGGCAGTGACGGTCACCGTGGAGAGTAGAGGAGCGCAACGGAAAACAGAACGGTTAACGGGATGTTAAGAGGGCTGCACATGCACCACCTAAGCGGTCAAAGCTGTTCTTTGAGCCCGGCCGAATTGCACTGCACTTTCGTATTTGGAAAATCAGAGGAAAGGTTAGCTCACTTTGGTTTAGACCAGAAGTCAACATAGTTTTGCATATTTTTCTCTTAATTTTGAAACACCATGACCGCGACAAAATCCTGAGCCCCTGTTTCATTTACTCGTTCTCACAAGAAACTTTGCATAGCAGCAAGAACGGGTAATCAATCGCATTAACTCCACTTTCAGATATGAATTTGGAAAAGCCTATGAATCGTAAAGGTCAGTTCATTCTTTTACTCATTTTCACTACTTTTATCTTTGTTACATTCTCCTCCAATGAATTGCAATACCAGAAGCAGATTGATGCAGAAGCTTTGTTTGAATTAAAAATGTCTGCGAAAAAGGATCCAAGTCTTTCCTTGTCCAACTGGGCAAATGGAAATAACGTTTGCAACTGGACTGGAATAACTTGTGATCGTAATCAAAGGGTTGTGAGTGTGGTTCTCAAAAATAAGAGTCTGGCTGGTACTATACCACGTCAAATGGGCAATATGTCCTTCCTTACAATTCTCGACTTGTCTCAGAATCGTTTCTTTGGCCAAATTCCCCACGAGTTTGGTAAATTAGAGAGGCTGCAGTACATTAAGTTGTACGAAAACAGCTTGCAAGGTTCAATTCCAGATACTCTGAGTGCATGCACAAGTCTCTTAGAACTCCGGTTAGACTATAATTTCTTGAGCGGAAGCATTCCACCGGAGCTGAGTTTCATGCACAATTTGCAAAAACTCCACCTCTCTTTCAATAATTTGAGTGGTATAATACCTCAAGAGTTGGCAAATTGCACTGAGCTTAAAACCTTAGATCTTGGGCATAATCTTTTAAGTGGCACTATACCCAAGTCCATGAGTAACTGCACAAAATTGCGTTTCTTGTGGCTGTACAAGAATGCGCTTGAAGGACCAATTCCATCTGAGATGTTAACAAGATTGACCAGATTAGAATACCTGGCTCTGGGGTCCAACAAATTCACCGGTACCATCCCCAAAGAGATTGGCAAATTATGGAGACTGAAGGAGCTTAACTTGAATGCGAATAATCTTACCGGTAGCATTCCCATGGCCCTGGCGAACTGTTCGTCTCTGGAGTCCTTGGATTTGTCTTACAATTTCTTGTACGGCACCATTCAAGCACAATTTGGTTCACTTACCCAACTGCAGTATCTATATCTCAGTCAAAACGGCCTTAGTGGATCAATTTCTTCTCTCATGAACTGTAGTGAATTGAAAATGTTGATCGTACCGGATAACAAGTTTGAAGGTGCAATTCCAGAGGTTATAGGCTATAAGCTACCCAAATTGCAAATCATGGATTTCAAAGAGAATCGGCTAATCGGTAGCGTCCCAAAATCTCTAGGAAACTGTTCTGCGCTCTATGGTCTTCAAGTAATATATAACAACTTGAGTGGAGCAATACCCCCAGAATTGGGGATGCTGACTGGTCTACAACAACTTCTTCTTGGTGATAACCACTTCAAGGGAAATGTTTTTCCTTTTCTGTTGAACTGTACAGAATTGCAACGGCTTGGACTGGAAGAAAACAGGTTCGTGGGCTTCATTCCCGCAGATATTGGCCTCAAGCTCACCAACTTAGTAGAATTTGGTGTGGGAGACAATCAATTCAGCGGGCAAATCCCAAAGTCTCTGGGAAATTGTTCTCAGCTCTCAATACTTGATCTCGCAGGTAATCTGCTAAGTGGTGAGGTGCCTCAAGAATTAGGAATGCTAAGTGCTCTGCAGGTACTGAACCTTGCGTCTAATAGCTTGTCAAGTGGACACTGTGCTACAGTGTGTGTATTAGATGTACTTTCCAACTGCTCCAATCTCGAAGAGCTAGATCTATCATGGAACCATTTCAGTGGAACTTTGTCAAGGGGCATAGGAAAGCTCTCCCGCAGGTTATCAATACTGAACTTGGGTAGAAACGACATCACTGGTAATATACCTGAAGGGATTGGCAACCTTACGGGACTAAGCAGGATCTCTCTCTATAATAACAGTGTTATTGGGAGAATTCCGAGTGGATTAGGCAATCTGAAGAATCTGCAAGGTTTGGTCTTGAACTCCAATAAATTGCAAGGCAACATTCCATTACAGTTTAAAATGCTGGTAAACCTTGAATATTTAGACCTTCAGCTAAATCATATCTCTGGAGACGTTCCTTCACACTTGGGTACTCTGCAACAGCTGAGGGGACTTGACTTAAGTCATAACAAGCTCACAGGAAGGATACCGAATGCCATTGGGCAATGTTTCCGCCTGGAGAGGATTGACCTCTCATACAACAGCCTCACTGGAAATATCCCCATGGAGATTTCGAGCCTTCATTCATTGACCTTCTATCTGAATTTTTCACACAATTCATTAACAGGAAGATTGCCCTCACTGGGAGGAATGCAACATATTCAAGCCATAGATGTCTCTGCTAATAAACTCTCAGGGCCAATCCCTGGCGATATTGGCAGTTGCGTGGAATTGCAATACCTGAACCTTGCCAAGAACAAATTGGAGGGAATAGTGCCAACATCAATAGGGCAGCTTAAGAGCCTTGAAAGCATTGATTTGTCTTTCAATGAGTTGTCTGGGCCAGTACCGCGGTCTATTGCAAATCTCACCATGCTCCACCTTTTAAATTTCTCTTACAACAACCTGAATGGATCAGTCCCAAATCAAGGAGCTTTCAGAAATCTAAACATAACATCATTTTTGAGAAATCCAGGATTATGTGCAGCCTCGGGCTGGTTGAATTTACCAAATTGCACAAGCTCTGCCCAAAATCATAATTGGTTCAACAGGAAGGTTCTCTTTGTTGTTTTAATTGGCACATTCTTCTCATTGTGTTCCATTTTGGGGGCATTTTACATTTTCTACAGAGGAATTAAAAGAGTACCAATTCTAAATAGTTTGTTGGGACCAGGTTTCATGCAAATTTCTAGGCAGAAACTTCACAAAGCAACCGGAGGATTTAGTGCCGCTAACTTTCTTGGCCACGGTAGCTTTGGGTCAGTTTATAAGGGAATCTTGGATGACAACACATCGGTCGCTGTTAAGCTATTCAATCAGGACCGTCAAAATTCATACAGGAATTTTGTTAGGGAGTGTAGAATACTAGGCGAAATCAGGCACCGCAATCTTGTCAAAATCTTGTCCTGTTGCTCAACTGAAGATTTCAGCGCTCTGGTACTGCAGTTCATGTCAAATGGGAGCCTAGACCAACTCCTGCACAGGAATGAAACGCATTGTAGCCTTAGTTTGAACATGAGAGTGAAAATTGCACTTGATGTGGCACACGGGATGGCATATTTGCACTATGATTGTTCTCCCCCTGTTCTTCACTGCGACTTGAAGCCCTCAAATGTGTTAATGGATGAAACCATGACAGCTCATGTAGCTGATTTTGGGCTTTCCCGTTTATTGACGTCCCCTGTTTCTGCAAGTAGCAGCACCTCCAGACTGAAGGGAACAGTAGGCTACCTTGCCCCAGGTAAAAATCCAAGACTAACCTCCTTTCCAATTTCTGTGTTTGTCTTGGGGTTTTTATGTTTTGTTTTTCCATGTATTAGATTTATTCTCATTGTCTCAACATTGAAATCATTTCAACTGTTGCAAGAATATGGATTGGGAGGACAAGTGAATACTAAGGGAGATGTTTACAGCTTCGGGATGCTCATCCTTGAAATGGTGACTAAAAAGAGACCTACTGACGATATTTTTTCTGGAGATAACACTTTGCCCAGATGGGTGAGAAGAGCATTCCCTGACGCAGTGGAGGGAGTGGTGGACAGAGAGCTACTGGTTGGTAAGTTAGCTGTGGGTGGGTCCAGTAAGTTTACACTTGAAACCACTGGTGAAGAATTGGAATCCTCTGAACCTGGCAGTTGCCTGCTTAGTTTCATTGGATTGGGACTGCAATGCACGAGGCAATATGCAGGGGATAGACCAACAATGAGAGAGGCAGAGGGTATGCTTGAAAAAATTGTGCATGGCAGGGCATATGGCAATTTAAAAGAGCATAAATCTGTCCATAATCTTTTGAGTGCAGGCAAGTGGGAAGACCATCCAAGTAGCAGCTCAACTTCATTTACTGATCAAAGCCAGAGCATCTAAGCACGGAGTAGGAAAAACTACTGGACTTCTTTCATCAACCATATCTATTTAAGTAGGCGTTTTTAAACACATATAGAAAAGCTCTTTCAGTACTAATATATATCTTAATAGATTGTATTAAATTTAAATACAGTTAAGCTAAGATCTTTTATTAACAATATCCTTTTAAATTGATTTTGACAAGATTCAGATTAAATGAATTTAAAGGATAATTAGAGCAAGTCTTTTTAAATAATTTCCATAAATGATATTTTTAGTTATTAATGGTAAATGGCATCGTTTTATCTTTCGTGTTTAAGGTACATAATTAGCATTATTGGGCTGTAGATCGTGTCATAAGAATTTTGTATGTTGCTGCTTTCAATTTTCAAAAGCTCTTAATGGCATGAAATTGTCCGTCTTTCATTTATTAGTCTTCATTAACTTTAATGATTTTCAGTTTAATTTGACCTTTCTGTAAAGGTCTTTTCTATTTTTAAATAAAATGGTTAATAATAAATTTATTTGATTTTTGTTTGTTAATTAGAAATTTAAAATAGGGTAATCAAATTTTTAGATAACAAAAAATAATTTATTTATTTTAATTTATTAAGTAGTTAGGATAAATGTTGGACAACTCATGGTTATTAAAATTACTTTCTATCATTATTTTATAGAATGCTAGTTGTCTTTGTATGCATAATCACCTTTACTTGTCAAAATAGAAATAAAGAGCATATTTATCATTGTATCTTTCTTCTATTTGCCCTCTTCTTAAGAAAAAATAAAATATACATTCTTTGAATTTCTATTTGCATTTCTTATAATGTGACCTAAAGAATTATCAACAACAAGATATCCTATTACTCAATGTAGTGCCATGAAAATCAACAATTTTAGGAGCTCTTAAGCACAAAACAATGCCATAAGATCAATATGAGAAAATAATCTAGTTTGAAAAGTGCTCATAGAATTATTTGATTATTTTAAGCTCCCTTTGTTGCAAGTAACTCTTTTACATTTTGCAATAGCTAGTTGATTTTACTAAAAAAATGAGTCTGTAAATAAATGTGACAAGCAAGTTCATATCTTTATAAGCATATAAAGATATGTTGCTTGATTCCAACCATTAAACTATAGCTTGGTTACAATATAAGAGTTAATACTAGACTCTATGTAATATGTTATGTGTTACCTCATTTTGTCTACATTTTTCTTCATATCATTTACAATTGGAGATATGTCTATAAATCATAACTATTCTTAGTGATAGTGGGTAAGTGCAAGGAAATGTTGGGACCAAAAGGGGGTCTTAAGTGGCCACATTTTTTTGTCAAAATTAAGAAAAACTAATCTTTGATGAGAAATTAAAGGTAATTATGCTCAAAATCTAAAGATGTAATAAGAACAATAATTGTAGTTCTCTAAATATACTTTCTAAACTACTATTAAAAAAATGTTCGATATTAAGGGGTTCAAATGGGGGCCACACAAAGTGATCCTATTTTATCAAAAAAACATAATATAGCATTTGATGTGAGCCCTCTAAAATTTTGTACCATAGAAAAAGTATCCCTTTTTCACACTTAATTTGGGAATAATTAAAATTAAAATGAGCTTAATTATGCATTGATTTAGTGTTGTAATGTGTTTTACACATTCACACTAAGTTTAGAAACCTTCTTAATAAAATGGACTTAATGGTGCCTTATTTAGGGTGTTGTAAAGTGTACCTTTACACTTTCACACTAATTTAGGGCTTTATTAATTAATTGAGGTTATTTAACCCCTTTAATTCAAATCCAAGCCTAATTAATTGTAGATTCTAAGGGATAAAACAAAACATTCATAAATGAAATATACAACACTTAATTTGTGAAGGTTTGTGTCCTAGGTTAGTGACATAGGACCTATTTTCCACCTAGCGAATGGGTCCTCAGTAGGTCATAGGACCCTATTTTCACATAACAATTCTCAATCCTTGAAGTGTGTCCTAGGTTAGTTATCTAGGACCCATTTGAATGGATCCTCACTTAGACCTAGGACCCCTCCTTGAGATATGTTTTTGATGGTATTTTAATGATTTGAAATCCTAGATCTGATATCGGCTTGTGTTATTTGAATTTCAAGAATTAAGAATAAGATATCAAGTATAAATACAAGGCTATTTCACCTAGTTTCATCTAAGAAACTTTATGAGCAAGTCCTAATAGAAAGTTTATGAGATCAAGATTTCACAAGAGCATTCATGAAGGAATTCAAGGGTAGATTATTGAAGTTCATTACAACAATCAAAGATCTATTTCATCATGTCAAAGGCATAATGCATCGTGCATGTTGTTGATCTAATATTGTGATGTAGCATTCAAGATCCAATTCAATAATTGTTTCATGTCAAGTTCAAGATCAAGATCTATGTCCATTAAGGCCACTTCATGCTAAGGTTCAATTGAGGATTGGTGAGATGTGACATTACATTGTTCATTCATCTTTCCTTTATGCATTGTTTCATTTCAAGGTTTAATTACCAAAATAAGGTTTGACCAAGGAAAACCCCTATTCCCTAACAAAACAACATTTTTCTTCTCCTTTGATGTGTGAATGTAGGTTTTAGGTTGAAGATCATTTGGAGAGAAAAAGTTGTAAAGTTATCAAAGTTGTCAAAGTTGCTAAGAAAGTTGTTAAATCACGGAAATTGAGCTACAAGATTTATTTATGGCTTTTTGAAGGTTCCCGACTAGCTTCTCGGAGTGTAGACTAAGAGGAATAGAACCCAAAAATTAATTTTCTTGAACCCTAGCCAGGACCCATTTACCATAGTGAAAATAAGTCCTCAATGAGGTCCAAAAAATCACTTTTTGCTACAAGTACACAACATTTAACCCTCTTAAAACCTGCCTTTTGATTTGTACATCAGTTAGGTTTAATTTCTGATACTCAATTACACGTTATTCCATACATATTGAATGAAACTAGGAGAAATAGATGAATCATTTTGCTTCATTTTGGTTAACCTATTTTTCTATGTTTCATTATGGTGAACTTGACCTTGTACATCAAAATTCTAAAAATTGGAGTCCATTAAAACCCTAGATCTAGGATTTGCATTAGTTTGCATTTCATCTAGGGTTGTCAAAATTTCATTAGTTAGCATTGCATATAGGGTTTAAATTTACATTTATGCATTGTTTAAATATGAAAAATTCAAAAATTTGCATGCATATTACATTAATTTTGCATAGTGTTTGCATATTAGTGTACTTTTCATCATTCACATTCAAAAATTGCATCAAAATTACATTTCAAAAAGTGTCATATAGTTCATCTTTTTTCCTTCATTGTAATTGTATTTTAACATCAAATTCTAGAAAATTAGGCTACATTTAAGTTACAGTTTGAACCCTGAAACAGAGAACACATCTAATCACTCAAAAACTACACTTTTCAATTTAAAAAAACCCTATACTAGGACCCATTCACCATAAAGCAAATGAGTCCCTTTTAGCGTTACAAAGACAACAAGTTTTCATAGTTCCTAAGCTTCAATATCAGATTCAGAGTTTTCTAGAAAAGCATAACAAGACCCATTTTCCATTGGGCGAATGAGTCCTTGGAGGCCTACAAAAACCAACTTTTCTGAGCTTTCTAGTGATATTTTTTACTTTCTAGGCTTCTTGGTAGCCTATAGTATCAGTCTAGAAAGTTTCAAGAACTTTTTTATGCATCTAGGTCAAAATCATCCATTTAGTGTAACTAGTCATTTTTTAATCATTTCAATAGCGAAAATCATCAAATCTGAAAATGTTTACATTTCCAAAACTTTGCATATGTAATATTTATTAAAGTAATTTTCACTTTTGCATACATATTGTTTACATTCATGAAGCTTTGCATAGGTTTGATATTTAAGTGCTTTTCATTTTTTGATACAAATTGTTTGCATTTTTGAAGCTTTGCATAAATTGGTTAAAAGTACTTTTCATCTTTGGATATACGCTGTTTACATTCTTGCAACATTGCATAAGATGGTTAGAAGCATTTTCATTTTTGGTCAAACAATGTTAGTATCGTATCTTTCTAAGCATGCCAAGAAAAATTTCATCCCTCCTACTTATGAAAATGTTTTAATAAAAGAGAATACAATAATGGATAATCATGACAATCAAATTTGGCCTTCTCCTAATATCTCTCCTAGTTGTGAAGAAGATATTTTGGTGTTATAAGATCAAATCAATGAGAGTTATGAGAATCCTATTTTTATCTCTTCCCCTACCTCTTCTACTAGGGACGACATTGTTGGATACAAGGATGAGACCATTGACACATCCCCTAATACTACTCCTATTTCTCTGAATGATGTGATATAAGATAAACAAGAAAATAAAACCATTGATAACTCACTTACTTATCATGATGAAGCTATTTTAGAGGAACCAACCATTGAATGTCATGAACATCTAGTTTGTAGCTCTCCTAAAAACTCTCCTACTAGGGAAGATATCATGGTGGAAGAAAATGAGAACATTGACACATGTATTTCAAACAGTAGTGATGTGGCTTCCACAAATGAAGATGATGAAGTGAAATTAGACTCCCCTTCACTAAGAAATCATGAAAATAAGGATAAGTGTGTTGAGGTTATGAACAGTAGGACTCCCTCGAATCCTCTAATTCTCAGAGCTCCTACAAATCCTTTAATTATTGGACCACCTACGCCTCAACTTATCGTTTATCCACCCTCACAACAACCACAAGTTCAAAATAAACTCATGCCTATCTTAGAACCACCTAAAAGGAAACTTGATAATGATAATGTTTCACAACAACCGAGTTACAATACCATTTATCATACATATAACACTAGGAATAATCCACAATGAAGACAAACAACTCCAACATCCCTCCCATTGCCTCAACCTATCTTGCCTAGTGCTCCTCATTTTCCCTCAAGGTGCTGGCAAGAAGTTGAGTCCACTTTTTGGCCATTTAGTGGAAGTATTTTCCCTGATTTTTAGAATTCGACACATTTGACCTTAAAATTTGAAGCACTTAGAGATGGAATCTTGAAAAAAGTCACAAATCATAAAATGTAGTACTCGGAGTCTAGTTTCCAAATATGTAATTTATTTCAATACCCAAATGATACAAATTGATTTTCAATAGGCGTTTCTAAAAACCACTATTTAAAAGTCATTTTTTTTACCATACCATGCACGTGTACCATCCATATTTTGACCTAAATAATCATATTTTTCTAAATCCTTTTGGGAAAAGATTTGTAACTCACTGAAGCATGCTTTCCATATTTTTTTGTTATTTTTTATTTACTTTTTTTGTTAATTTTTTGTTGACTATTTGGTGTTTTGAAAAATCGATGTGTATGTCATGCATAAGGTGACCTAAACTTATCATTTATTTATTTTTATTTTTAAATTGTAAAGAATTGTCTGAAGTTTGCTTTCATGCAATCCGTTCGTCAACAAATTATGTTAATAAAAAGTTATTAAAATACTAAAAAACCATGATAATTCAAATTTATGGACCTGTTTCATTAGAAATTAAATGAAAGATAAAAAAATTAATCCAATTGTAAATTTTTTTTGCATATTTGGAGTCTATACTATCTCATCTATAATGGGTTTTAATTTTCTCAAAAAATTATGCAAAAAATGTCTTCAAACATATGCCCAAAGTCACTATTTTCTTGTGAAATTGCTAGGACCTTCAACTTGTAGGTCAAACCAAGTCCAGGGCCTAGGTTCGGATCCCCAAACCTTTTCCCAAACAAAAAAACAAAGCACAAACCCGACCAAAATTTCATATTTTAAAAAAGGGATATTCTAAAAAAATAAAAAATAATTTTTTACAAAATGAGATCCCTTTCCATTTTTGAAACTTTTGAAAATGGGATCCGCGAAAAAATTTCCAAAATGGAAATTTTCAAAGATGAATTGTTTCAAAACAAAATTTTCAAATCCTATTTTGAAAGTCAAAATGGAAACATTCCATTTTTGGAAAGTTTTCAAAACGGGAAAAGTTTTCAAAACGATCCTATTTTTTGAAAAGCGGGATCCCATTTTTAAAGGGGATCCCGTTTTTTAAAAATGGGATCATGTTTCTTGATTTTAGGCTCAGGATCCCAAACCTAAGCGAGATCCCGTTTATTAAAAGGTGGGATCCTATTTTTTGCAAGCTGATTTCATTTTTTTTCCTAAGGCAAAAACTTCCACGTTTCATGGACTCATCTTCTTGCTCTTACCCCTCACATAGTGGAAAGGAGTATGATATTTTTGAACAACTAAAAAATGCACCTACTAAGATATCCTTATGTGACCTTATTCAAGCCTCACCTATTTATCATAACATGCTTCAAAGTGCTTTACATCAAGTTCCTACCCCTCCTGATGTGCAACCAAATGATGTGGCAGCCCAAATTCAAGTTGTAACTCAGGTCAACTTATACATTACTTTCCATCAAGATGAATTACCTTCATTAGAAGAGAAAAAAATGACGGTTTCATGATAATAGCTTACGTTAATTGAGTAGCGATAAAGAGAACCCTTGTTGACAATGGTTTGACCCTTAATGTGTGTAGTGTGAGACTGTTGGAGAGGATTGATATGAATAAGAGTGACATTGTCCCTGATTCTTTATCTATTCGTGGGTTTGATAATGTAGGAAAATGATTGCTTGGAGTCATCACATTACCTATTAAAGTTGGAAAGGCCCTATTACAAACTCTGGTTTATGTTATGCCTCACGATCTTTCCTATAATCTTATCTTAAGAAGGCCATGGATTCATACAATGAATGGGATGCCTTCTACCCTTCATCGTAAAATGAAGTACATCTATGACAACAAAGTTTACACACTCAAGGCTGATCCTGAACTTGAAAGTTGTTTGATTGCTAAGAAAGAAGGAAAAGATCCTTTGAAAGCAAATCAACTGCAAAAGTGGAAGTCACGAAGGAAGAAGAACATGATAAGAACATTGATGAAGTCACTAAGTTGTTAGAAGATGATTGGGGTTCCTTAGATTTCACACCAACATTCATGGGCAAATACAAGCTCATAAAAAGAGAGGCTGAAAAGGGAAAAGAAAAAGTGGTAATGTCAACACAAAATTTGAAAGCATCCACTTCAACCACTTTAGAAGAAAAAATAAAATACACAACAAACTTTGATTATGAGCAACCACCAAATCCAAAAGAAATGAAAAAGCTTTATGGAAGAGGTTATGAACTTATGAAACAACTTGGGTATAGTGGAAAAGGATGTGGTGCTAGAGAACAAGGTATTTGTTTCCCTATAGAGCCTAATACGCAAGAAATGACTAATGGTCTTGGTTATTGTCTATCGAAAGCACCAAAAAACCTTCAATGAATATCAACACTCTTACAAAGGATTTTTCTAAGACAACTTTAACATTAGTGCATCTTGAATTGATAGAAACTAGTGGTCTTGATTATTGTCCTTTGAAAGAAATGAAAGAAACAAAGAAGTCTTTGCTTAACATTAATTTCATCACACAAAGCACTCCTAGGACATGTCTTAGTAATGATTGGAGTTCATTATATTTTACACCCTCCTTTCAAGGAGAGAAGAAAATCTCACAATCTAAAGATTCTTGTGTAAGTATGACACCTTGTACTAAGCAAGAGATATATTTGTCGTAAAATAAAGGAACATATTCTACTATTGATCAAGAGAGCATCTTGTTGAGACTCCTCCAAGATTGTTTAATATCTCTCCCTCCAAGAACACAAAATAAATTTTACTACAAGAGTTCATTTTGTGCATATCATAGATTTCATGGTCATTCTACTAATGAATGTAAGGCTTTAAGTGATAAAATTCAACATCTTAAGGATTATGGTGCTCTTCCATGTGTTGAACACCTAGTTCCTCTAATTGATACTGATTTTTGTTTTGTTATTTTTTTCGTCAATCATCTCAGCTCATCCTTGTCTCACACTCAATGGGGGCAAGGGGGTTAGGTAGCCTTGTCCTCGTATGTCACTTGTCATTGTATTTTTTGGCTAGTTAACTTCCTTCCATATATATATAAGAGTGAGCTTGGGATGTGGATGACATGCCTTAAGTCGGCTCGCATGTGACTTATTGAGTTATCTTTATTATTGCATTATGGGGGAAACCCATTATTAATGATGTAGTTTCATTCGGGAATATATGAATTGGCATAGGGCTTTCCGAAAAATCTCTCATGTCTTCATCTACTTTAAAGTGGATTGCTCATAGCAATGTTGTTAGCAATTGCTTTAAAGTGGGGGCATACATCGACACTCATGTTTCACTGTGTTATTTTCTTTTTTCTTGTGATGCATCCTTTTCTTGGTGGTTTCATTGGGTCTGATTTCCTCGAGAGTGTGATATTTCTTTGACTTGTCCTCTCTTGGAGACATTAGGCATGATGTTCCCTAAGAAGAGACCTTACACGAACTAAGCAAAGATCCCTTTGAACAAAACCTTTACTTGCATGGTGTTCATAAGATTGAAGTTTCATTTTGTTTGCCCTATTGAAGTTATTGGAGGGATGGATTTTGTATGGCTACTACAATGAGAGCCAACACATAGGAATGACTTTCTCATTGTACAGTGAGAAGTCAACACAAAGGCATTACTTTCTCACTAAGCCACCTGTTGGGAAAACTTAACTAGTGGACAACCTGAGGTTCGACTACCTCAGAGTGAGCACACATTTTTGAAAAATAGCTAAGACCTAATCCACATCGAGTTGGATCAACTATCAAGGCTTGATCCACCCCCTTTTTTTTGTTTTTCTTTTATCCTTTCTTTTATTCGTTGACATTGCATGTTTGTGTATATTGTCTTGCTATTGCATATAATACACCTTGTGTGTGTCCCTTTGTGCTTATGTTTGTTTGAAGCAGGACTTTGGATCCTAGGGCCTTGACCACCCCCTTGATCTTCATCATCCTATACCATCCACATTGGTACACTTGGACCCTTCTTGAATGTCTACTTTAGTACGAGTTTGAAGCAAGTTCCTCCTTTCACTAAAGTGGGGGCTAAATGTAGTGTAGAAAAAAGTATCCCTTTTTCACACTTAATTTGGGAATAATTAAAATTAAAATGAGCTTAATTATGCCTTGATTTAGTGTTGTAATGTGTTTTACACATTCACATTAAGTTTAGGACCCTTCTTAATAAAATGGACTTAATGGTGCCCTATTTAAGGTGTTGTAAATTGTACATTTACACTTTCACACTAATCTAGGGATATATTAATTAATTGATGTTAATTGGACCCTTTAATTCAAATCCAAGCCTAATTAATTATAGATTATGAGGGATAAAACCCAACATTCATAAATTCTATTACACAACACACTTTTTGAAGGTGTGTGTCCTAGGTTAGTGACCTAGCACCCATTCGTCACCTAGTGAATGGGTCCACACTAGGTCCTAGGATCCTATTTTCACATAACATTTCACAATCCCTGAAGTGGGTCCTAGGTTAGTGACCTAGGACCCATTTGTGATCTAGTGAATGGGTCCTCCCCTAGACCTAGGACCTCCCCTTGGGATATGTTTTTGACAATACTTTGATGATTTGAAATCATAGATCTGATGTTAGCTTGTGTTATTTGAATTTCTAGAATTAAGAATAAGAGAAGTACAAATACAAGGATATTTCACCTAATTTCATCTAAGAAAATTTATTGGAAAGTCTTAATAGCAAGTTTATGAGATCAAGAGTTCACTAGAGCATTGAAGAAGGCATTCAGGGGCGGATAAGTTTATTACAACAATCAAAGATCTATTTCATCATGTCAAAGGAATAATGCATCATGCCTATTGTTGTGATGTAGCATTCAAGATCCAATTCAAGCATTGTTTCATATCAAGTTCAAGATCAAGATCTATGTCCATTAAGGCCACTTCATGCTAAGGTTCAATTGAGGATTGATGAGTTGTCACATTACATTGTTTATTCATCCTTCCTTTATGCATTGTTTCATTTCAAGGTTTAATTACCAAAACGAGGTTTGACCAAGGAAAACCCCTATTCCCTAATAAAACAACATTTTTCTTCTACTTTGATGTGTGATTGCAGGTTTTAGGTTGAAGATCATTTGGAAAGAAAAAGTTGCAAAGTTGTCAAAGTTGCTAAGAAAGTTGTCAAATCACATGAATTGAGCTATAGGATTTATTTTTGGCTTTTCGAAGGTGCTCAACTAGGACCTAGGAGTGCAGACTGAGAGGAATAGAACCTAGAAATTGATTTTCCATAACCCTATCAAGGACCCATTCACTATAGGGGGAATGTGTCCTTAGTGAGGTCCAAAAAAACACTTTTTACAGTAGGTACACAACATTTAACCCTCTTAAAACCTACCTTTTGATTGGTATATCAGTTAGGCTTAATTGATAATACTTAATTACATATTATTGCATAAATATTGAATGAAACTAGGAGAAATAGGTGAATCATTTTGATTCATTTTGGTGAAACTATTTTTCTATGTTTCATATTTTAACCCTTTTTTAGTATTTCAAAAATAATTTCAATGAAAAATTAGCTAACACTATTTAGTTTTGATTAGATTAAAACTAGAAGGGTTAGTACCTATTACAAAATAGCCATAGAGGAAGATGAGGAACTCATGAGTAGTGAGAAATCCAAAAAAGTAGAAACAAAAACTAAAGCTTAAACAGTTTGACCAACAATAAAATAACAAAAAAACCCCACATATTTGGGACCAACACATAACCACAGGGCACCAATAGGTCTCCCAACAACTTGAGACTAGTGATTACATTCCATTCCTGAGATAGGATTTGGAGCTTCTTTTTGAAAGTCATAGGATCTTATTGAATGGTCTGGGTATCCATCATGATATCATGATCTGAGGTGTCCACTTTTGTGCCCTTCTTCTGCGTATGACCATCTTCCACACCATCCACAACCTACTTCCCCTGGCACTTCCTTAACTCATCCTAAAAATCCTGAAGAGTTAGGGTAGTGTTCTTCACGGTTTCTTTGCTATAGTTAGTGATGACCCTGAGGCATTGCATAGTCTTGTTCTAGTTCTAATGGATGGCATTAATCTCTGTCAATAAATTATTCTTTTCTTCCTCAATTCCAATGATGGATCGTAAATCTTCCAGCTCCTTTTCCCACCTCTCCCACTTCTCGAAATACTTTTCCAAAGAAACAATCATGTCCCAATGCTCCTTGTTCTTCACCTCCCCAAACCATAGGACCTGCTACTTGAGAACCTTTCCTTCCAAAATTTGAATTCTTTCTTTAGCCGCAACCAACTAGCCCAAGAGCCACTTCATGATATCCTTCTAAATATTAATTGTCTCATTGATTTTTTTGCTTAGGGGGTTAGCATGGGTATAAAATGACCTAGGTTCAGTTTTGGGTTCCTTTGGATTGATGCACAGGTTGGGAGAATTTTATGGGTTAGGGTTAGAAATGGGTGGGATGTCAGGAACATCTGTGATATGGTCATGAGCTGAAGAGTACACACGAGAGTTGGCCAGGGTCAGATTCCATGACTCATCATCATTTGAGTTGTCAGAATCCCCCGACTCAGAAGTAGAAATGGGTGTGGGATCTGATAGAGGGGTGCAATTGATGGGGATGAGAGGGGGTTCTTATCATTCATAGGGGCTTTACCCCAAAACCAGGTGCTATGACGAATGATAGGAGGGGTTTCATCAATAGTAATAGAGGGGTTGGGGTCCACAAGGGGATTGAAGGGGTCATGGATAGTCAAGGTGTTCTTGCACAAAGAGGAAGGGGGGGAAGCAACGCAAAATAAAAGTTGCATAAACAAAAAATAAGGCCTTGGTGTATGGGTAATTTATTGCATTTAGCCTCAAGAAAAGACATGAGCCAAAAGGGGAAATTCATCTTAACATTATACCTAAGATGATTGAGCATAGGGAAAATATGGGTGTGGAAGCAACAAAAATTCCCTTCGAGAGTGGCATACCTTATGAGAATTTCAATAATTGTGCTCTAGACACCAAGAAGGTCCATGCAGTTAAATCCATTCTGCAACCTATTCATTTGCTTGCCCTCTTTAAGGAACCGTTTCATGTCTTCTTGGTAATGAATTTTTGATTTATGAGGAATGCAAATCCCATCCAGGGATAGCCTCATTACCTCCACAATAAGCTCAGGAGTCACCATAAAGGATACCCCTCCAACAATAACAGTTTCTTCCACCCAAGAATTGGTGAACTCCAAATAAATCTTGGGGTTATTCACTTGCATCCCCTCCACATACGAAGCTAGCTTGCCTCATTCCAGAATAGCCAAAACCTCCTTGTCTTGCTTCCAGCCATTGCGACTGATAGGTTCTTGATGAACCAAATCCCCTCCAATCTCTAAACACACAAGTTTCAGAGTGAGTAAACATTAGTAGTAGAAATGGCTATATGAAAACCAGAGCCACAAATAAATGTAAATACATGCATAGATTGATTAGCAGGCTTAAGTTGACATAATTGGAGAGCATGGAAACTATCAATATGATCTAACAACATAATCATCTTGATCTCATTTGGACAGTAATTTACATCATGTTGAATTAATTTGAGAACCTGACTTGGGATATGGAGGATATTATCCCATTTTACTAAATTTGGAGCAAAATCTCCAAGATTTTCTAAGGCATTGACAACTTTATTGTTGCTCCTATACACATGATTAACACTGCAATTCCCAAGGGAAATCATGAGATTGCAAGCCGAGGCCATGGGGTCCTAGAGAGTCTAGCAGGGAGATGCTTGCCTAGTTAGAATAAGAATCGTGTTCCTAGAGTCCCCTTCAATAACCAAATTAGAGAACCTGACTTGCGTGGCAATTTGAATGTCGTGGAAGGCCGCCACCACCTCAAAAAAACTAGAAGATTGGACCCCCCAAGTTGATTGCATAAGCTAGAACTAACTTCCCCTTGTGGTCATGGATGACCCCACCCTGACCTACTTGACCTGGGTTAGGTTTGGCCGAGCCGTCAAAATTGAGTTTACCACTGGTATGATTGCACCCCTGCTAACACTATTTAGTTTATATTTGAATTTTTTGCTATTTTTAAATGAATATATGTTTTTTTATTAAGTTTCATATTGGACACATCCTAAAAAATAAAAAATTGAGCATGCACCTCCTATTTTTTTGGAAACTAGTTGAAAATCATTCTTTTGAATGTGTATAATTTATAGAGTCTAGTTTGTAAAAATGTAATTTTTTTCAAATTTTGTTGAACAAGAAAAAATTTAAACCAAAAATACCATACATAGGTTTTTGACAAAAAATAGAGGCAATAAAAAAATTAATTAGAGATCAAAACCTTAACATATTTAAAACATAGAAAACATACATAGTTAGAAAGCTAAGAGATAACTCAATGTTATTGTGGTATTCTTTTAACTTGACATTGAAATACACATAAAATTGAAAGAGAGCACACTCGATATTGTGTCATTTTTAAAGAATTTGTTAAAAAAAGCCTTTGAGCCTTGATATGTAAGTCCTAATTTTTGGGTTAGATTCCCAAAGAAAATCAAACCCTAAGGGTTGACAATAATGTTGACATGGATGTTATACACACACCAACAAATAGATAAATTCTCATAGAGTACCACAGGAACCTACCTTTCTTGAAAGACTCCACCGAGAAACCTAAATCTAAGAAAAACTTGGCTTGATCCCAAATTTAGTAGAATGATTTAGGCATGGGATTTTTTAGCTCAACATCAACTAAATGACTTATATGAACTAAAGTGAAAGAATCCAAAAAACTCTCCAATCATCTATAATTGAAGAGCTATTTTTGGTCAAAGCATGAATCGCATTCCTAGAGTTGACATTATATTATTTCAAATACCTTCGAAGGTTGAAAAATATTGTATATATCAACAACACAAAACCCCAAAAATCAAACAAAAAAAAAGCGCCAAAAACCCAAAAAAAACTATTTACATATTTACAACAAGGACCAGTGACTGACACTAGGCTTGAAAATAATGTTTCAGGAATTGCCCATTGATGGGCAATGGAGCATCTTATCCAGTTAGAGTTTTAAGCCTGTAAGTGCTATTGCCTAAGATTTTAGATACTTGGTAAGGGCCAATCCATAACTTGTCAAACTTACCATGTTCACCCTTATGCTCATGGGCTTTGTCCCAATATAGGACTAAGTTAGATATTCTAAAAGTTTTTAACCTAGGCCTTTTGTTGAACCAATGCTTTACCACAAACTAGTGCCTGGAAAAATGATCTATTACTCTACTACGCTTTTCATCTAAATGCATCAATTGTAACAATTGAGCTTATGTTTGATCATCTCATCTAATATACTTTTGAGAAAATTACCAAGTAGGGAACTTCAAGTTTATAGGCAATAAAGGATCTATCCCATAGACTAAGTGGTAAGGGGAATTCCCTAATGCGGATTTCATCCTGGTACAATCTACCTAAAGGGATAATTTAAATAGGGAATTCCATTCCCTAGGATTCTTTTCAATTAGCCTTCTAATTATATCTAATAGGTTCTTTTTTGATGATTTTGCTAATCCATTTCCCTGCAGGTAATAATTAGATGAAAATTTCAATGTTATAATGTATTCAAATGCCCAGTTGAAAATTTTCAATGAGGAAAAGTGGTGCCATTATCATATACCAAGGCATATGGTACTCCAAACCTCCTAATAACACTTTCCTCCAAGAATTTAATTACCACTTCCATGGTGCATTGCTTACTATGGCACGCTTTAGTCCACTTGGTGCAATAATCAGTAGCGGTTAGCACATACCTGTGCCCTCTAGATGACGGTGGGTTAATTTCTCTAATGAATTCTAACCCCCATTGTGAAAAAGGACGCATCTCCATCACAGATTGCAATGACTGTGCATTGAATCTTCCTTTATTTGCAATCATTTGGCATGTATAATAGTGTTTTACGTGCTCATACATGTCTTTGAAAATAGTCAACCAGTAGTAGCTGACTCTCAGAATGAAGTGTGTAGTAGCCAAGGGCACTCCGTGAGCTATGCCAAACCTATCATGTAGTTCCTACAACACTTCACTCACTTCTCTCTTATTTAAATATCTCAAATAAATTCCTTCATGATTTCTCTTGAAAATAACCCCTCCTTTAATCATATAGCTTTGGGCTTTAATTTTTAGTGCTCTTCTTTGATTCCTCTGCATATGGTCTGGGCAATTGTTACTAACCAGATAGTACTATATATATGATTACCACTCATCTTGGTCTTCTACATCTAGGGTATACTACTGGATAGAAATTTGTGGATCAATCTCAACAATGGATTTAGCTAAGGCTTGCTCGTGGACTAGCTTCATGGGTATGATTTCTAAATCAAACTCTTACAAAATCGTGACCCATTTAGCTCTTTTTTCTTCAAGCTCAATTTGTGTCAAGAGTATCTTCACTGCTGCATCAGACATAATTGCCCTAACTATGCTTCTGAGAATGTAATGTCATAATTTTCTTATCCCCTTGACCAAATAAAAAGCTTGTTTCTTGATATCCATGTATCTTAGCTCTGCCTCTTTAAATGGAGCATTCATGAAAGAAATTTGATTTTCATCTTTATTCTCACCTCTTTGTGTTAGTGAACTGTTGATGGGTGACCAAAAGCAAAAGAGTAAATAAAAATGGTTTAACGTAATCTGGACTTACCAGCATCGACACTTCTGCGATTGCAACATTCATGTTATCAAAGGTGAGCTTGGTCTCATTTTTCCACTTGATCTCTGCATCTTTTTTCAACATATTGTTGAGAGGTTTCAATATCTTGGAAAATCCTATAATAAATGTTTGGATGAAATTGATCTTGCCAAAGGATGAATTTAGTTATTTCTTATTTCGCGAGGGCTATAGTTTGAGTAAGGTGCTCACTCAATCTAGGTCTATTGAAAGACCTCTTTCAGAGATAATGTGTCCAAGCAGTTTTCTTTCAGTCACCCTGAAAATGCATTTCTTAGGATTTATTGAAACTCCATATGTTTCATACTTTTGTAATATCGCTTTGAGATCACGAACATGATCACCTTTGTTCTTAGAAAACACCATGAGGTCGTCCATATATATAATAATGCACTTGCCTACCAAGTCTTGAAAGGAATAATCAATAGCTCTCTAGAACATGGCTCCAACATTTATTAGTCCAAATGGCATCCTTCTGTAAGCAAATTTCCCCACTTTGTGGTGAATGCTATCTTCATCCTATCCTCCTTTCCAACCATTACCTAGTTATATCTGAATAATTCATCCAAGAAGGACATCATCTATGAACCATTAACAATTTTTAGTACTTCATCCAATGAAGGTAGGGGATAGTTGTCCTTTTTAGACACCTTGCTAAGATTTCAAAAATCCATGCACAACTGAATGTATCCATTCTTCTTTCTAACAGGCACTAAATTAGCCACCCAAGTAGAATATCTAATGGGAAAAATGATCTGGGCTAAGAGGAGCTTATGTACTTTCTTTTGAATTAGGGGTTCTAGAAGTTCATTCAAAGGACATTGTTTCTGTCGGAAAGATTTTGCATCAAGATTTATAAGGATTTTATGAGTAATAATGATAGTTTCATATGTATTTAAATCCTCATATGTCCATGCTATAAATTTCTAGTGATCCTAAGTGCATGAGAAATATTTCTTCGTTCTTCCTTGGTACATACCTTCCCTATAAACACATTCTTCGGGTCCTCTTTAGTATTCAAATCATACAATTCATACTATCCCCCATCGGTTTTAGGTAGGTCTTTTTTCTAAATTATTCGACCCACATCAAATAATCATCTTGAATTTTTCCATTCGGGAAATCTACTTCCTCAATTATTTGTGCCTTGAAGATATCGGTATTAGTGATAAACTCCAAAATATGACATTCATCTTCGAACACCTATAGATTAGTAACATTATCTAGAATCAAGGGAAATTGTATGAGCTCGATAGTAAACCTTCTCAACTTAGAAGCAGCTAATGGTTCTAGAGTGCCAACGGCAGTAGCCAAAGCATATGCTCTCTGATTGAATCTTCATGGGATATGAGTGATGTTAAAAGCATCAAAATATTCTATCAGGTCCCACACTCGGTGCGGATAACTAGACAAGCATTTGTATTGACAAATATATTGTTTCCTAACTTGCTTGACCACTAGTTCTGAGTCATAAAAACCCTTAAGAATTTTAACATTCTTCTTGATTGTGAGCATCAAACCATGGATGAGGGCCTCATATTTTGCCACATTGTTAGAACATTGAAATTGTAATCTATAGGCAATAATAAATTACTTAACTTGGGGACTGATGATCTCAACCCAAACTTTGATTCCTTGTTTATATTTTGACCTATCAAACCTAAGGGTCAAAATTTTATCCTCAATAACTTTGAGTTTAGCATTCTTAAGAATTGATAAATTAATACTTTTAGTCTACATTGCCTATGTTTTACCTTCAAGTGTTCCAAGCCTAGACTTGTTAAGAGTTATATTTTCCTGATAGTGTTGATTTCCAAATCTGTGAATGATCTCTAAGCACATCATGCAACTGTTCTCTAAATGTGCAAAGTCGTGTAACCTACACCAACCTTCTAACAAAAAAACTTTTAGTAAATCTTTAGTTTTCTTACTCTTTCAAGCTTCTTTAGCAATATTCTTCTAGAATTTTTCTAAATGACTATATTCTCCTTCAAAAGAATCATAGTCAGACTCAACTAACATGTTCATCTTGAGAGTTATATGATTATGCTTCTCTGCATTGCACATGAAAACTTCTTCTATCTTAACTCCAAAAATTTTGATTCCATATACTCCTAGTTCTACATCTATGTATAGAACTTCATTTTTCTAGTTGTAATTTATGATCATGTGTTTCATACGTGGTTCCCTCTCTATCCTAATTTGATTAGGGACTCCTTTTTAGGGTAACCACCTATGAGAGAAGTTAGTGGCCATATATCCATTCAAAATCTTTGAGCAATCTCTGCTTAATAACATCCTATAAGTGTCTGGTATCTCGACCACTTGGATACCAATCTAATACTGAATCCTACGGTTCGATGCTAACTACATATGAATGTTTGTTAACTCTCCAACTACATTTACCTCAATTTTATTGAATTGAGTAACTTTCTTTAGGGAATTTACCAGGGTTAAGCCTAAGGCCTTACATATAGACAAAGACATCACATTGGTAGATGCTCCTAAATCTACTAGGAAATTATGAAGATTTTTACCAAATATTCTTAGTGTTTACAAAAATGTTGGGGATTCTATCTTTCCCTTATAAAAGGCTACTTGTGCATCTACCATAGGAACCGTGTTTTTTTCTTTTTCCTTAATTAGTAGAGTTTTCCTTCGCTTGCATCTCTTTACTAAGTATGATTTATTTGAGAAATGATTCTAATGTATTCAAGAAGGCTTTCTTGATTAGAGGCATTTTAAGCAATTCTAATAAAGATAGGCTGAGTTTTACCTTTTTTATTTCTTTCACCAAATAACTAGTCAAATTATTTTGATCAGCAAATTTTGTTTTTCCACTCCATGAAATATTCTACGAGTTATTGTATTGTGAGGTCACCTTCTACAACCCCAAAGTGTTACTAGATTTGTCATGAGGTGGAGTATTGAAGTCATTAGGCAGAATTGACATGGTCAAAGGCCCTCTTTTTTCTACTTCCACCATTGGTATTACTCCTCAAATTATAGCTATGCCCTTTGGATATTGTTGAAAAGCATGAATTTCATCAGCTTCATCCCGAGGTTCATTTTTTTCTTAGTAGGGAAATGTGTAAGTTTCCAAAGTCATGGTTGAACTATCCTCTTGCTCATAGGTATGACTCCTAACAATGGCAAGTGACTCAAAACACACGTACCTGCCTAAGACTAACGTGAAGTCATATCTGACTAGAACTAACTCATTCCCTTGGGGTAGATGGGAGTCACACTGATCATTATAGTGCATAGTGGCTAGAAAAATATCTAACACAGTTTTAAACTATGAACGATCCACTTCTAAATGAGCATTTGTATTATGAATTCTACACCAATTGTTCATGGCAAATTTAGGTAAATTCACCATAGATGTAGACCTATCTTTAGAGGAGTTAGCATTATATAAATGTGTGGACACTCCTCCATTTTTTGGTCATGTGTTCCAAGGTCTAGGTGGTCAAGGAGCATTGTGTGCTGGACCTTGAGAATTTTGATTGTTACTCTGAGAGTAAAAATTCTGGTTTCTCAAAAGTGTAACCTATGTGGTTAACCTCTTAACTTGAGTGGTTATTTCCTTAATCTCTTCTTTATCTTCCAGAGTCTTGACTCTTTGACTCTCTTGAGTCTATGTGAAGAAATAATTTCCATTGGGATGTATTTATGTGATAGCTGGACCAGGGTGTGGGACCCAATCTTGACTCTTTACAAGCTAAAAGAAACTATTATGATGAAATGTCCCATTCTAGACTAATGAAGGAAAAGAGTTAGGAGTCATAGTATGATTTAATTGAACTCCAATAATACTAGGTATAGGGTAGTTATTCAATCCATATCTGCCATTTATAGACAATCCACTTCCAAGGTGGTTCATTTCTAAATTCACACTTATGGCTTCTGCATAGGCTTTATTTAGAGTAGTAGGAGGATTTTCTCTCTATTTTACAAAAATTGCAATCAATGGATCAAATGCCATGTAATAAAAAAGACAATGGTGGATAAATTGTCTACCATGTAGGGTACTTGCAACCAAGAGTAAGCATTTTGGAATCTATCGTTAAAATCAGTTATAGGTTCACCATCGAACCTATTAATTTGAGTGAATTGATGATATAGCAAGGTAGGATCTACTAAAATTTTGAACTTACCTAAGAATTAGTTTTCCATGTCTTCACATGTCCTATAATAATTATGGGGTAGGTTGATGTACCATTGGTAAACTTCATCACTTAACATGTAAGGAAACAACCTACACATAACATCTTCATGTTGTATCCTTGCTCTAAAGCATGTATCCTTGAAGATACTGATATGCTCTTCCACATCTTTGTGAAGATAGTACTTCATACACAATCTATTCAGATTCTTAGGAAGATCATTATACATAGCGAATTGAATAGGTGACTAAATTAAAGAAATCCATTGCTTCAAGAGGGGGTGATATAACAATAGTTAAGTTATACAATATGCATTCAAAATTCTTGACCCTTGGGTCCTAGATGGCATACAACCACTAAGCTCGACTAATGTCACATGAGGATCACTAGAGAGGGACCTGATGACTCTATGGGACACCAACTTCCTAAAAAAATAAAGAGACCCTCCTTCTAGTGCCACTTTTGTTGACGTAGATGTTATACATACACACCAACAGGTAGATAAATTCTTAGAGTACCATAGTAACCTACCTTTCTTGAAAGAATCCATCAGGAAACCTAAATCTAAAGCAAACTCAACTTGATCCCAAGGCTCATTTATGTCAGGTCTTGACGCACTAGGTTCACTTAGGGGTTTTTGTGATATTATTGTTAAACATGAGGGGTACAAATGGTTGTAAATAATTGGTTGGTATCCAAAAGATAGAAACATAATTTCAGTCTAGTCATTCAAATGTTTCTCAATAAATTCATGAAATCAAAGAATTTGTAACAATATTTCATGAAACTCAAATTAAACTACATACATTCAAGTAGATTTAGTATTAGGGTATGTGTAGGATCATCATGGAAAAAGCAAGTGACAAAATTCAAAAAAGCAGTTAGGCAACATAAAAATTTGAATAAGTTGTCTATATTATTTCAAAAATATGATAGAATTTGAATGTAGTTTCTAAACTACTATGTTTATTTTTATTTTTAAAATTTATTTGGTGAAAATTTGAAATTTCAATGTAATAGTACTTAAATTTCAGAAAAATTAAAATTAGGTGTCTATCATTCAACCACAATAAAATGATAATATTTTTTAAATATTTTAGATATAAGAGACTCATGTCCTAATGTGATGCATATTTTTTAATTTTTTTCCAAGTAAATAATTAATTATGATTTTATTAAATTCAAAGTAAGAATAATTTATATTGGTGGAAAGTTGAGAATATCCTTTAAAACCCTTTTCGTTTCATCAATTTTGGGTAAAAAAAGTACCATAGCACTTGGCCCATCATGATCTTGGACAATTTAAGAATTCAAAACTTCATGGAATTGAAATTTATAATAAAATCTCATTTTTGGAACATTTTCTAGAATATAAAGCATCTATTAAAATAAAGCATAAAAAATTACTAAAAAGTAAAATTTCAGGTATTATCCATCATGCCTCAAGAAATAACCAAACTAGAGAAACCATTCCATACATCACTAGATTGCTTCACAGCTAGGCATAGAATGATGCTAAAGTTTAAATAAAGGGGGATCATTTGGCACCAGATAGTGTCAGTATGCACCCTTAAATGACACAACACACAGTCTTGTTGATAGGAACAAACAATCAACTTACTTAAGATTTCATATCAGGAAATTACTATGAAATTAGCTCTGATATTAGTTAACTTCTAATGAAACATACAAGTTTATAGTCTGGAATGAAATAGAAAATAGGAAAAAGAATAAAACTTGAAAAAAATTTAGTTCTCCAACATCCACAAATTTGAACTTAAAAATAAAATAAAGCAACTACCGACCTTTTATAGAAACAAGGCCCCAAAGAGAATCAAAGAAAAAATCAAATGCAACATGTGGTGACAATTGGCATCAAAACTTTCTAGGAAAAGTCAAAGATATTTTGAATTTTCTTCAGCAGTAAAACTCCAAAATTTCAGGCTTTGAGTCATAGGTACTTTGCATAGAAAACAAAACTATTGGCACTCTTCAAAACTCTGGGATTAGTTGTCTTCACTAAGTTAGAGAAAACTTGTAAAATTAATTTCAAAACTATACCCATGCACAAAACTTCTGGCCTCTGGTACTCGACAACCTATTCCTATTCATTGGACTCTAGCTTTGAAGACTCGCCTTCGCTTCTCCTCTATTGATATTTCTAGAAAGTAATCAAAACTTGATGCATACATTCTTTTGGAATGCCTTGAATTACTTTCTAGTTGTACTTATGCCTAGCATACTCTTCTGATATCTGAGTGATATTTTTATTTCTCTGCATTACTTCTATCTCATATTTAGTCATAACATTCTTGCACCTTATTATATAATCTATAACCTCTCATATTAATGACTGAATATGATCCTTATTCATTTTTCCAATCCATTCCTTGAAAGCTTTCAATTCCTTATCATCCTAGCCTAAAGTGTGAGAATCATAGCTTTGTTGAGCTAGCATCTCAATAAAGCTCTCATCTTTATCTATCAACTTCTTACATATCTTAGTGACCTTTTCCAATCCCTTTACACATTTTGATAAAGCATCACTTTCCCCATTCAATTATTTCCTCCATTTCTCAAATACTAAATCTTCTACATTCGTGAATTTCCTCCCACTTACACACTCTTGGACATCTATCTGAAGAAAAACTTTTAGCTTTCTCCCCTCTACATCGGTCTGTTCTTAGAGAAATCAACATTCACCCTCAAGTCTTTTGGACTTGTCGCACCAACAATATTCTTCTTTACACTTCCCAATTGCATCCTTTACTAACTCTTCTCCTTGCCTTACCAGGTACTCCATCCATTCTTCAAACACACTTACCTCATAGCGAAGTGTTGTAATAGCATCTACTTGTTCCTTAGACATTAACAATGGATTTTGTGGCAACTTAGTTTGTGATTGACCATATTGAGCTAGTGACCTGATGAAATTCTTCAAGAAAGCAATCCATTCCTTTAATTCTCTTTTCTTTTTATTATTCTTCCATAGTTAGATGAAAGCAGTCTCTAAATTTACTTTCATCTCTTTTAACTCTTGTTCCCATGATGAGTGCCTTACATCAATTTTCATCGCCTTGTAATCCCTAGCTATTATTTCATACTTCCTCTTCTCTCCTACTGGAGTAGCTATCTAGAGAGTTCTCCCTCCATCTACATTCCTTTTCACAACATGTCTTATCTTCACTCTAACTCTAGGTTTGGGGGTTTCTATTCCTTGCATTAAACTTCTGAAATCTAGAGGCACTAACTCCAACTCCAATGATGGATCCAATTCCTTGACTAACCAGTTAAATTATTCATTTTGTTATCTCTCCATTATTACCCATTCCTGATGACCAACATGTTCAGGAATCTCCTCTCTCATACTTTCAACATTTCCCACCACAACCTCCAAAGCTTCAACATTCTCCATCATCATTGGCATGGAATCTGTATTATCTTGATTTGTCACTATCTCTTTCTCTCTGAGACTTACATTTTCCTATTTTTCCCTCTTTTCTATATCAATCCTTGGAGCATTATTTTAATGTTGTCATAAAACATCAAGATTCTCATCATTTCTTAGTTCATTGTCCAAGGTCTATGAGGACTCTAGATCTGCATTCTTATCTTATCTTTCTCCTAATTTCTTAGAAGTTTGTAGTTGCTCAACAATCTTTTTAGTTCTTCCTTGTAGAATTTGATCATCAATTATATCTTCTTCATAAACAATATCAATGGGGTTTTGACCTATAGTGTCCCCTATATTTCTTACATTTAATTCTTCAGGGTTTCTAGCTTTTGGAGTGAGTGATCCTATTATAAAATATTCTTCTCTATCTTTAGGATGTGACCCTGTATTTGACACTTCTTCCACTACTGGTTACATCATGGGATCTCCTTTGGATTGCTTTTCTTTAAACTATTTCATCTTAGCATTTAGTTTCTCTAGCTTCTCCCTGAATTGTTCTTTAGTTAGGTTAGGGCATTCCTCTTGAATTATAGGAGTCCCTCCTAAAGCTTTTCTCATTTCTACTATATTGATGGAGGGTGGAGAAATGAATATATCTACCACCTTATATGATGTAGTCCTTATATTAGCACATTCCTATGTTTTGATTCTCACATCCTCGCCTATCATAGGATGAGCTCTACTTTGTGCTATGGAATAAAATTTTACCTTTGGTGTTTCCATTATATTGGCTAGAGTAGCCATAGTTTCTTTACGCTAGCTAGCTGGTTGTGACACCATTGGAATTCCCTAGCTTGAAGTATTGGGAGATACTTCCCCACCTTTTGTCAATTACCTATATTTCTCAAGTCTTTCTTTTCTTTATTGCAAACCCTCCATACCTTGATTCATCTAATAAATTTTTCTTTCGCTAGAAATTACTTGGGTATGTGAGTGCTATCCCAGCTTCCTTTAGTGCCTCAACGTAACCATTAATCTAGTATTGAGTATATGTCAATACTTTCTTAGAAATATCCTCGATGGTAACTATCTCCTTCTTTGTATAATATCAGTCTAGGATGGGTTCATCAAAAAAAAAATTGCATCATAATAGTATTCAATACATCTCCATTATCAATATCCAATTGTTTCAAAATATCATGGGTTCTGAGAAACTTTATTGCTTCTAATGTCAACCTATGGTATGAAATTTTCCTTACATCATGATCATCATTGCAATTAAGCCAAAAGTCATCTAGCTAATAAACATGAGCATACTTCTTGCTTATTTTCTTAGCAAGGTTTTCCTTTGGATAATAGTTTTTTGTCATAGTGCAAAGAACTCTGACCCATAAAGTTTCAACTCCTCCTTGCATATAGCAACATTTTTGGTTACAATGCACTTATAATTTCAATTTGTGATAGGGAATTTAATATAACATTTTTTGTGTGCTTGTGCAAAAAGACCATGGGAAAGTTGCTCCTATCTCACCAATTCCAATAACAACAATTTATTTGTTGCATACCTGGGTAGCATGAAGGGGTATCCTATAAATCCTTCCACCCTAATATAAGTGAAAGTAGGAAATTGAATATACCAACCTCCAATAGACTTGATAATACTTATTTCTTCAAGGGATAGTATTTTGGATTTTTCCCCTTCCATTTTTCTCACTATCTTCATAGAAAACACATCATTTACCCTCTGGTAATTCTCCTAGTACTAGTGGATAGTAATATGGGGAATATGAGGATAAATCAAATTATTTCTTGGTTCTCTACCCAAGGTACCAACTCTATTCAATCCTTGTATATTTTCCCTCAAGGCATAAGAATAGACAACATATGAAGACATGGAAAACCATTGGGTGTCTGATAATGTCATTATCTCCTCACACAACTTGTCACCAATAAAATTTCCCTAGTGAATTCATGCAGGGCCTTCCATTATTTTTCACTATAAGCTTGAACATCCAGGGTTCAAATTTTTTGAAATATTTGCATCTAGCTATCTTGCTTAATAGGGTTCATTATAACCTGAACATCTTGAATAAATTTTGACCTTGGGATTTGCTTCATTGGATGCTCATGGAACCATGTTGAAATTATAAATCTCTTGTTGTTTTCTTCTACATTCAGTTATGTTGTGGCCAGAACCTGTATATCCAATGGATTCATCTTTTTGAACATGGGGAGCCCAAATGTGTACACAATGCCCTTTGTGGAGTGGTTTGCATATACTCTTCCTTCTTTCTCAACAACCCTCTTGTTTGGGTCATACCATCTCATGCATTCTAGTATCAATTCAGGTCTGTCCATTTTTAGTGGAAACCCTCCAACAAAATTTAGTCCACTTGCAATGATATTCTTAGTGCACTAAGAGGCACCTGCTTGCCGAATCTACATATTGAAATTTTCATGATCACTGAATCTTCATGGGTGAGTATCTGTAACTGTCTCATCAACTAATACAACCTATGAAATAGGGAATTTGAATTCCTCATCTATTTGGTTTTTCCTAGAAGTACTCAAATTTCTCTTGATTTCTTGCATTATTAGTAAATATGTGCCTTATGTGCGAGTTAGGGTTAAATTTAATCATACATTTTCAATAATTCATGAAACTTCTTTACTCATGAAATTTACAGTCTAAAATTAGGTTAAATTCTTTAGAAATAATCAATGTTTCAATGAACTAACCAATGGTAATGCCATTTAATCTGAATCATGCATGCATAAAATAAATAATATAAATCTAGTTACTAAAAGCATACCTAGTTTCACTGATAAGGTGATTGACTAAACATAGGTTCAAAACCATGGTAGCTGTGTTCTTTAACATTTTAAAACTTACCTTTCTTTGTGTGCCACAATATTGGTTTTAATTCTTTGATGTCCTTATAGGTGAGTAATCTAGTATAGGGTAGAGTATTGTGGAAGCAACTACATGTTCGAGGCGGTGATAAGTACATGTGCTATTTTCCACCTTCATTTTATTTTTTTAATATGCATTCACCTTGAATAAAGGTGCAACCATAGAAAATTAGGGTTCAAATTATGAACTCCTTGGTTCTTGTGCAGGGGCCTACCTTCTGAGAGGGGAGCGACACAGATGGATAATGTGGCACACTTATGTGTCACTTTAATTCTTACAAGGAAAAATGTTTTAGAAGATGTTTCCATCCTAGATACTTAATGATTGAAAATCGATCAAGGTTTGAATCATCCAACACATGGTATTGAATAATTACCAAGAGTTGGGAATTTTACCCACCAGGTTCATGAGAACTAGGTGCGATGAGACCAAATTGGTTCAAAAAGAAACTTGCACAAAAACCTACAAAAGATAAAATATCCTTAGAGCAATGACATCGATACCTCAGATCTGGGAATCTAGTTGGTTAACAAGGTTGGGGAAAATATTTTACAAACACTCCAAGTCTGAAAAAGCAAGAACTTAAGTGGGAGGGTTGGGAAAGTTGGATCAAGACCTCATCATTTTACCATTTCCTTCAAAATTATCACACCAAAGCAAGTTAAAAGAAAAGGAAGGAAAAAAAAGCAATAGAAAAAGAGGGGGTCCACATTTTGCTGAAGGGAAAAATGGGGCAAGTTGTGAGACCACACAACAAATACCTAAAGTTGATAAAAAAATGAGTGAATTATAGTGTGCTCGCATTGTAGTCAAATCAATGTGTGTATTTGAATAAGATGCATATATGTAATGTATAATAAGAGACTATAGATGCATAATATATGCAAATGGAATGATGAGAATAGAACATAAAGCATATCAATTTATTGAGATTTATCAACATATTGTGTACTATGTTATGAACTATTCAATGACTTCTATTTATGAGTGATACTACTATCTTGTTTGATTTAGTATTCTAACTTAACCTTTGATCTTGAGCTCCTCATGTTAATTTTTGGGTATAAGTACAACTTATAGTGAATACCTAGGGCATAGTATGTGATATGTGATCCCCCACTTTTCTTACTAACATTGGTTCCTATAGACACTTAAAGTTGTCCTCAATGATATTGCATACTTGAATCTAATTATTAACACTATTTCGTCCTAAATTCATCTTCTTTTTGTCTGTTTAATTGGATAATCCTAGTTATTTAATTAAATGTATCACTTTCATCTATTAATCTAATTAATTGCATTAGGTTAATTCCCCCCATTTCACACTAACATTTCATATTGTTGAATTGGATAATGCAAACCATTTAAATAAAACCCCCTTATATCCTCTCATTTAATTGAATAATCAAAATTATTTAATTAAATGCCACTTAACCCCCATTTCATTAAATAAATTAATTATTTAATGATAATCCTAAATTCATCTAATTTGCACAATTAATTTTTTTTTAATTATTTAATTCCTAATTATCCTCACCCTCCCACTTGCAAGGTAATATTCCCATGGAATATTCCTCCTTTGCACATTCCTCTAAAAGGGAATATTCCCATGGAATATTTCTCCTTGTGCAGTCATTCAAAATGGAAATATCTTTAACAACTTCCTAACTTTTATGAAGTGTGTTTGTTGAGAGAAAATTAGGACCATTGATTAAATTTTTTGATCCTTGTCAACTTTCAAACTTTACCATGGATTGTAATCCTGAATCCATGCCCAATCCTCTCATTGATTTTCATCCCTTGATTAAGCTAATCAATCTTGACCATTGGTTTAACAATTTTACCTATAAATAGACCTCACTTCTATGAAATAGGGATCCAATTTTTAGAGAAAAGTTACTATCGTGAAATTTAGAACAATCATCTTGAGCATTTTAAGCATTTTAACATCATCTCAATTAGTTTATGCATCCATTTTAGCTTAGTTTCCATTAATGGCTACCATCTTTGAGAATTGTTTCCACCTAGCTTAGTTTACATCCATCTCCATTAGCATTTAGCATTACCATTTCAGCATTCAACATTCAATATCCATGTTAATATATCTTTGCATTTATGTTTAGCTCACATTTCATCAATTTCATCAATTTTTGTCAATAAAAATATGTTTGAAGGCTTTTTTATCTAAGGGGCTGGGAAAGGGTTGCATTCTACATCATATGTAGCACCACTCCTCCAATGGAATGAAGTTTGGGCTATTAGAATAGGTTTTCATTATTCATTTCTTATTGTTTTTGTTTAATCGCTTCCTCTTTTAATGTTTTTCAAGAATTTCATTGGGATTATAGTTTAACTAACTTAATATAGCTTAAATTTGTATGGATATGGTAGATTTAGGTCATGTTATGATTATAGTCACAGTTCCATTCTTGGGATCCTTGTTAAATAGTATAGAAATTAAAAAAAAAAAAATAATAACTTAAACAAGGATACCAGGAAAAGATATGAAGATTTTTTTATAATTTTTGACACTATCTCCTTGTTGTTAGCCTCATGAGAGGGGGATAGGAATCCAAGGGATGGAAAATGGAAAGGGAGGATCTCCAAAATGAATCCTTGAAAAGATGTGATCAATCAAAGTATATGCAAAATAACTACCATGGGGTGGCATAAATGAGTATTGTAACACCAAATCATTTAAACCTACAAAAAAGGAGATAAAAATAAACTTAAAGAAATTAGAGAAGAGACTAAGCTAACAAAAAAAGTAAACATGGAAAGAAAAAGAAAGGAGGAAAGGAGACAAAAATAGAATGTTGAGAGATAATAAAGAAACTAAAAAAGGATGGAGATTGTGGAGAAGAGAAATAGTGAGCACACCAACATGGGTGTTGTTGAGCACACCAATATTGTGGGTTCTTCACAGAAGAGAAAATGAAAATTAACTAAATAATAAGGATATAAAACTCCTATTTGAGTGACCTCTCATCTAAAGAAAGTAAGAGAGATTTTGATAGACTTAAAAGGAAGTATAGAAAATTATGGGGTATCAAGGAAATAATTGATAGAGGGTTGTGGAAGAAATGAGGATCTGACACTGCCATATTTCACCAAAACATCACTAGCAAGACCAAATCTATCTAATATCATAATTCGATTGGTGAAAAATTTATGGAATTCCTTAGAACCCTAGAGAAACTATTATTTGTTAATGAGGATTATTTGGAAAAAATAATTAAGAAAAGTGTAAGAAAGCTAGGAATAGAGGAAATAGAAGAATAAAATAAAGTAATGTTCAATTTACATACAGACTTGTTAATGATAAAGGTAAATTTTTATTTACAAATAAAAAATCATCACCAAATATGAAACATCACTTTGAAGAGGAACACACCCTAGACCAAGAACCATCCCCAATGCCTTATAAAACAAGAAGGATCTCAATACAAGAAGTATCACAAGAAAACAAAAAATATCAACAAGAACAATTCCTAGTAGATTGTGAAGAGAGATTGGAGAAATAATTCTTTGAGATCAAGTTAGCAAGGAAAAAAGGCAAAAAAAACAAAGCCTACACGATTAATATGTCTTAAAAATGATAAGGTAAAAAAGAACTACTGCAAATGAAGGAAATAAAAAGATAAAAATACCATGAAAACTCTAATTAAACTCCCACTCATTTGCAAAGATACCACAAAGGCTAGTGAGCACATTTTTCATATTGGAATACTTTTGGAGAAGGAAGGAAATTTATGAAGATAAAAATTTAATTTGTAGGATCATTGCAAAAATATGCTCTTGAATAGTATAGGAAAACCTATCCCAAACATGATAGAGATTGGGATGAAGCTAAGAAAGAATATGAGGAAATATGAGGATTAGAAGAAGATGGGAAATGAGTGGGATCATAAGGATGAGAAGAATATGGAAGATATGTGTCATTATGATGAAAAGAAGTTAGAGGTGTGGATGGAGTGTGTTGAGTGATTTGGGAGATGTCAAAGTCATGAGATAATTTGGTACCTTTCTTAGCTAGTATAAGGATGTATTGATCAAGATGCTTCATGATATATCAATGCATTAAGTCCATGGCTTGGGTGTCTTGATAAAATTCCTCTAATGATGTAGGTGAGCCTTGGTCACTTGAATCTTAATCATTTATGATGTAGGATGGACATGAGAATGTGTTCTCCATGGGAATTTTGTGGACCACTTCCTTAAATAATATGCCATTGGATGATAATAGGAACTCTTGTGAGGCCATGATTTCTTTTCTAGCTTGTGACCTTGTGATAGGAATCCAAGAAAGAGAGACCTAGGAATGATGGGGTTAAATGAATGATAGACCTTGGATTTGAAAATGATTAATTTTATTGCTTTTATTTGAGATGATAATGATGGCTAGAAAGGGGATAATGATAGATTTAAATGGGATAATGATGGATAGAAAAGAGGATAATGATAGATGGAAAGGGGATAATTATTAATAGGAATGGGATAATGATGGATGGAAAGTGAATAATGATGATAGATGAAACTTGGCCACACTATGGAGAACCATCAGGTGTTTAATGATATAAGATTAATGTTGTTGCAAGTAAATATAGCTCCTTGATAAAAGGGATGATTTTATTACTTAGGGTTGATAGTTACCTAAGCAAGGATTGGATGGGTATTTTGATAGCTTACTTGGGGGAGCCAATTTCCAAGCTAGGACAACCAAAATGATAAGGTTATTCAATATACTACTTGATATCTAGAGGAAATTTCTCAAGAAATATACAAGCTAGTGGATAAAAGGATTAGGATCTAGACTAGACTCTTAAAAATATTGATTTTGATTAGGATATGTATATGGATTTGTATTGGATGATAAGATATATCAATGATTAAAGATTATGGATAGGAAGGATAAGATAGGTGGATGATGATAGGTAATGTATTGAATATGATAGGATTGAATAGGGATTGGATTGGAAGATAGGAAGGTTCAATGATGAAAGAAATGATGATAAAAAGTGATAATGATGAAATAGTGACAAGGATTGGATGGTTGTTGATTGGTCTAAATTCTAAGGATAATGATAATGAGATTGATGAAAATGATGAGATGATGGAAAGATGGGGGAATTTTTGATGGAGATGAAGAAAGTTATTGACATTTAAGGTAAAATGAGAGACTAAGAAGGGTCTTACAAGTTTGATTCAGATCTACAAAGGAAAAACTCTTCGATTGAAGGCCTAAAGTGGTTAAATGATATTTATTTTGAATAGGTACAACTTTATGGAACAAAGACACCACTTTCTAAAATTGAGGCATAACTCTGCAGAAAAAAGGTGTAGTTTCATATAAAATTGTTCAAATGCACTTTATGATGATGCATAGTCACTTCAAGATGAAAGAAAATCATTGTTTGATAGCCTATAATAATTTTTTATTATTTTTACAAGACACTATCAAGTAAGAAGAAATAATGGTTGACTTGAATCTCAAGATGATAATGATAAATAGATTCATTAGTTTGGAACATGAAAAAATTCCAAGCATGATAGTATAATCCTAGAATTAGTAAAGTATGTGTGTATAATTAATGTCGGCCCACCATTCAAAGGCTAATATCTCAAGATTGGTCTGAGACACCTCCCTTTCAAGAGTCAGTAGCTACAGATCCAATGGCACAAGGGCTCACTTATTCTCTTTCCTTGGAGATCCTATGATATTTTCCAAAGAACCTCTACCTCTATTGAGGGAGATACATTGTGAGTAACTTTGATCATGATATTGTACCCTAAACCACACTAACCAATGGTAAAATGGTCTTAAAGGGTTCTAACTACAAGGTGTTTAGTGGATATATGAATAGCGATATCATCTGATACTGCTCAAGATTAAGAGGTTCTCTACTTCTGCTCAAGGGACCGAGGGTCTTGTAACTTGACTCAAACAACACTACCCACACTTTAAGATACATATTTCACTCTCTCCCATTTGTATACCCCACCAAAAAATGTGGTTGACATCATCCTTGAGGTGATCAAGTTCACAAGTAGGCATCTTAATGGGAAAGACTACACTAGGTATTTTTGATCACCCAAGATTGCATGAAGCACATGGGGAGAGTATACACACAAACTAGTAAGCCTTGGGATAACACATAAAATATGAAATAAAAAAGAAGTGTGAGTTTTGATCTCCAAGATTACATTGAGTGCAAGGAGGGAGTATACATATACACACCCTTCCAAATATATAAAATAATGTTCAATAACTTACTAAACTACATTAATATGTATAGATTAGTAAGAAAAAATTATTTGACCAATAAAAATTGTATCAAGACATTAGTAATATTGATGATAGTGATATTTGACATATGTTTACAAGCTGCACCACTTGTTAGTTTCTCAAGAATGAAGGTTAGATGAGAAAAATAGCTCAAAAACCCTAGAAAATGCAAAATAAAATCGAAGCACAACTACCAAAAATAGATGCACCACTTTATAATGTATAGGCTCATCTTAGTGGTGTAGAGGTGCAAATTTATGAAAAAGAGGCATAGCTTCATAAAGAAAGCTTAAAAATATATCTCAACATTCAAAAAATAAGTTTTTTCACCAACCCAATTGAGAAACCTACAATATAATATTAGGGAACATTAGAAAATATAGATATATTTCAAGTAAATGATAGATAATAAGCTCAAAATATCTCAACATGATGTTAACCCTAGATCTCATAGAAAGCTTCAATTCAAGATTGGCAAAACCCTAGAAACCCTAATTTTTACATTCAAAGAGTGAAACAACTTACAAAGACGGAGTGTTAGAATGGTGTTATAATTCAAGACAAGGTATCAAAGGTCAATCAAAACCCTAGGTCAAGCCCTAATTGATTGAATCTAGTGCATAGAATGGAAGTGTAGTTATAGGTGATGAAAGTGAAACTATGCAGAACATAGGAAACTTTCTACAAAATAGAGGTGCCACAAGTCATAGTTTGGGACCTAAAAAATATTTCTACATCAAAATAAATTATGAAAATTTCACTAAAAAAGTTAAAAAGGACACATGTCCCACTGAGTGTGCCAAAATGAAGATGAAGAAAATATTGAAGGTAAACAAAATGGAAGATTAAGTAATACACAAAACAATACCTTCATCTAGAAAGTTTTCTTAGTCCTTGAAGAGTGTAAATGGAGTGCACCCTTGTTATATTTTATTTTCTCTTATGATATAATGACATTGATAGTATGTGGAGTACTCAATACTCTAGCATAACCTTTGTATGATTGCAAGAAGTGAGATCAAAATGGAATCATAAGGGTATGATAGCTTGGAATCACATTAAGAGCTAGAGATGAAGGATGAGAGCCTCTAGATATAGATTCTTGAAGAGGATAAATTAATGGCTAGGAATGATTGATGATGGATCGCTAAGATTGAATGAGGATTAGGGTTAGACTAAAAGATTTAATGTGATAAGTGGAACATGAAGGATAGGATCTAGGTTTAGAATTGGGATAATGAAAAAAATCCTTATGTAAATGGCTATGATTAAGAGGTTGGATTGAGATGAGTGGATATGATTGAAAGTTAGTTTGACTTTTGGGTAGGTGTCTAGGTTAATGAATCTAGATAAGGAATTAGTTAGACATGTGAAGGGTAAAATTTTGACATGATAACAATTGTTAGATTATGATCCATGTAAACAAGATTAATGGCTAGGATTAGATGGATAAGGATTGATGGAATCCTCAAAATTTTTATGTTCCATTTCTTTAAAAATGTGTTCGGATGTCATATTGGTTTTGCTCTGGTTCATTGGTTAGGGTTTTAGGGCCATGGTTTTGGGTTTATATTATATTTATTCAAAGAAACCTAGCCTTTACTCTATTTCTTATATTTCCACATTGACATGCTATCGCTCATTCCTAGTCACATTATTTTCAACTTATGTCATTGAACTCATCCAGTTTATCGGCCCCTTTACCTAGTCTTGTTAGTCATTTTGGCATTGGGAAATATTATGCGTCAAAGTGTAAAAGGGTTTAATATTTATAGCTTGTCTAAAGTTATTACCCTAATTATATGCCTCCTTTTCCCGTCGACCTAGCCGAGTCTCCTTTTAAGTTACTAACATATTGCATGTACATATTTGAGCTCTTAATAGAGAAGGTTAGATCATTTGAATTAATCCTAATCATTCCTTGCTCCCCCGGTGTATTTTAATATTCATTAAAAGATACCAGTGGGTTGGAGGGTGGGTGACGTATGTTCTTTTTCAAAGAAAGAGCCATTATCCTTTGAAGGAAACAAATAGAAGGTCTTAGTGAAATCAACGGTTATGATAAGATGTAATGGGTTGATCTTGAGCATTCCTTGCTAGCCCGTGGGGGGCCCATTAACATCTCTCATCTCTCATAGAGGAAGAACGAAGGTGTCATGTCATGTAATCTAGGCCATCAATAAACTATAGTGGTATATGAAATATTTTGTAAATATTTTGACATAATGTTAAAGGATATTAAAAGTAGAGCTACTAAAAGGTTAGTTTGAGCACATGGTCAATTGCAGGATAAGATGTTATAATCTTGGTCATTCTTTAGATCTGAAAGATATGCACTAAGGTGGATGTTTGGAAAGGTAAAATGCATGTAAGTTGGAGGCACCAAATTTGTTTTGGGTTGTTCCCCACCACCCCACTACCATAAGATGCGTGTGGGTTAAACCCAATGGGAAAGCGAGGAGTTAACATGTAGCCATTTTCAAAGCTTATGGAGATGGTGGAGCCTACAAGATGACATGGAAAGGAGTCCACATGGTCCAATTTTTTTTGTTAGCAAAAATAGTAGTTTACAGTCAAGTTTTGAAACCTGTTTGACTTGATCTGGGTCGTTTGTTGGGTCATCTCACTGTAAAATCAATGGTTGGAATTTAAAGTTTCATATTGAGGACAAGTGAGCTATTCTGGTTCGTGCGAGAGTGTGGACATGGAAAAAGTATCCATTTTTTATTGCTTGGTATGGGAATAATATATGACAAATTGGACTTAATGAGGCCTTGATTTGGTGTTGTGAGGTGTTTTTCACATCCACACTAGGTCTTAGGCCCTTGAAAATTGAATAAAATGCATTTATTGATGTCTTGTAAAGGTGTTGTAAGGTGTTGTAATACATCTTCACACTTTTCTAAGACCATAATATCATAATTCACCTAAATAACCTTACCAAGACCTATTTCAAAGTGTTGTAAAGTCTTGTAACAAACTTTCACACTTTCCTAGGCTTGTCATCAATATTTACACCTTTCTTATGCTTTAAATGGCCCCTTTATACACTTACAGGCCTTACTTAAGTGTCTTGTTGAAGAAGAACCCGATAAACATTATTTAAATTATCACAATTCCTGACATCCACTTAAAAATTCCCAAGTGGACTAAGTCACCATTAGTGGTGACTTAGTCCCATTTGGCTCAAAAATCAAAATTAAATTAATTTTTTTTCAAGTTTTTATTCCTTAAGACCTAAGGTCGGCCTGTGATGAGGTATTTTTGGAAATTAGGGCATAATTGTGTATAAATATAAGGTTTTCCCTCTCATTTGACCTAAAATTCATAGCTCATCATCATTCATCATGTTCTCAAGTCAAGCAAGCTAGGGCTTTACAATTGCAAGTCATCAAGATAGCTTCCAAGGACATTCAAGGGAAAATTCTTCATGTTTTGTTGCAGAAATCCAAGATCAAACATCATGGAAAGGTATTAATGACATTATTACATGTTTCATTACATTCTTTCTTCATTTGGTTTAATTACCTAAAAAGGGGTTTACCAAGGCAAACCCCCCATGCCCTAACATTCAACATTTCTCTCTCTTGTCTTGTGTGTTCATAGATTTAGACACTTTGGGGGTTTGAAGATCATTTATTACTAGTTTGAAGACTTTTTGAAGACCTCTCCTTACTTGCAAAGCCAAAATATCAACAAAAACTCACTTTTAGGCCCAAAAATTAGAGTTTTAGAAGTGGACACCTATGGGAAACCAAAGTGTAGACTGAGGGCTTTTGTTTCCATTTTCAAATTTTTAGAAATTCAAAAGTGGACTAAGTCACCAATAGTGGTGACTTAGTCCCACTGAACCTTTTTTTTAGAATTTTTTGTAGATTTGGATACCCATTTGGCTGAAACGAGCTCTAGAGCAGTTTCCCCGATTTGGGACTAAGTTACCCAGCCTGGCGTAAGTTGTCCTAGTTGGCTAGAAAATAATTTTTTCCAATTTTTTTGGGACATATGCAATCTTCATTTCAGCCTTCATCAGTTTTGAGGTTCACACATTCTATTTCATAGATTTCTATCTAGTTTTGTTTGCATTTCTAGGTCATTTATCACATGTTTGCATATCATAGTGTGTTTTCCAACACTTCACATTTCTTAAGTTTTGCATTAATAAGTCATCTTTATTTCAGATTATTGCACCTAGTACATCATAATTAGCCATATTTTATCCCTCTTTAACATAAATATTGAATGAAGACATTTGCATTTTGGCCCCAATTCCTCTCCTTTTAGGTGAAAAACCTAGAAGTGTTAGAGGAAGCCTTGGGTAACCAAAATAATTGTACACATTTTGGTACCCAACTTTAGAATACTTTTCTTTTCTGATTTGGAGTCCTTCATCATCCTATAATTAGAGAGCATTAACATTGCATTACATTTTGCATTAGTTAATTTACATTCTAGGGTTTTAAAATTTTGCATTAGTAAAAGTGCATATAGTTCACATTTTTACATTTTAAATCATTGAAAACTTTAAAAAAATGCATTTTATTTTATTATTCAGGTCATACATACTAAAAAGCATCAAAACAACTTATTTTTTTTGAAAATTTTGAAAAAACCCTAATTGGGACTAATCAGCCATTTTGGGCGACTTAGTCCAAGTCCAGATTTTTAACTATCTATTACAATGTCAAAAACCTCATTTTTGTGCTTCCTGAGCCTCCTAGTATCATATACTATAAGTTTGGAAACTTTTGGGAACATTTTTTTTATGGATTTAGGTCCAAAACATCAATTTAGGGTACAGTCACTTTTGAAATCATTTCAATTACAAGCATTTTTTGCATCTTAAATCATTGATTTTTTTTGAATTTTTTCCTTAGCATCTTAGTTTTGCATCATACAACACAACAAACGTAAAAATCCATCAATTTTTTTTGAAAAATCTAAAAAAATTCCCTACTAGGACTAATCCGCCACCTTGGACAACTTAGTCCCTGTTCAACCCTGAAACTACCTTTTACAGAGCTGAAAACCCTATTTTTAAGCTTCTATTTGCTGCCATCAACTACTTGTATTAGTTGGCCGAGTTTTTGTAACATGCATTTCATTAGATCTAGCTTAAATTAGCTTGTTTCATGCATTTTTTTTATTTCAAATTTGCATTTTGAACATTGCATCTTTCAAGTTGTTGAATAATGTAATAAAAAAATTACTTATTTCACAACTAAAAATTTGCATTTAAACATTTTATTTTAATTCATTGCATTGCACTTTCTTTACTTTTCCATGATAGCATGTTTTCTTTCAAAATATATGGTTTTGATTTGGTTAAAAATGGATTGCATAAATACAACATACCCTCTTATGAGTTCACTTTTGACTACAACAATCAGGTCATTAAGAAACATGATCACACCATTGACACAATCCTCAATATTACATTGCCCATTGGTGAGATTGGTAGTGTATACAATCATAACAATCATACTTTTTCTTCTTCCGATACCTCTCCTATTAGTGATGAGGGCATCTTGGTGAAGGAAGATACAAGCATTGAGAGTATTGATTGTCCATCTCCTCATTCCCCTTTGGAAGATGTTAGACAATAAGAATATGATATCATAGAAATATTTCTAAATATCACCTTACCTAGTCTCCATAACTGTGACCATCAAAATTTCCCTTCTCCTAATATCCCTCCTCGATGCCATGAGGATAGGTTGGTGTTAGAGGATATACCTATTAAGATTCATGAGAATCTTGACCCTCTATTCCCTAATGCTCCAACTGTTTGGGACAATCTATTTGAAAATCATTGTGGTCCTTCTCTTGAAGCCTCCCCCACTTGTGATGACATTACAAACTTGGATGACCAGCTCTCCTATTAGGGTAGATAATATGGAACAAGAGAATGAGACCTTTGAGACAATGGAAAATCAAATAGAGTCTTCCCCTAACCTCCCCACTATCAATAATCAAGCATATTCAACCATTAATAACTCCCTTATTTGTGATAAAGTTATTTTGGAATAACCAATCCTTACTTGCTAAGAACATGTGGTTTTTTAGTTCTCCTAAAAACTCTCTCCTAGGGATAATATCATGATACAAGACAAGGATAACATTGAAAATAATGTTATTATGCCCTTAGAAGAAGATGAAGATCCCATGTTAGACTCTCATTTGCCAACGGATGCTAATATCATTCAACCTCAACTCAAATCCTTTATCCCCCTTCATACAAACAACAAACTAAAAAAAAAAAAAACAACCCCGAACTCAGTCCCTCATCCAACAATGACGAACTTTGTTCAGCAGTAAAACGAATGGGCCTCCCACCACCTGAAAGATGTAAGCAATCATCACTAGAGTGGGTGGGTTTAGAGATTTGCATTTAAAGAACACCTACTTAAGCAGCCAACCTTGTGATTCCCAATTTTTCTGAATTTTCTACTCTCTAATGGTGGCGTTTTGATCTACTTTTGAAGCACTTAAGAATCAATCCTGTGGAGATCCTGAATTAGAATTTTCGTATTCACACCACGATGAAAGGCTGCGACCCTGGCAGTTAAAGTTCCAACAATTGGAAATGCGTCCTAAACGACATACAAAGCATCCTAATAACTGGCTGATGGGCACGAATTTTGTCGTCAGGCGAACCCCTTGAAAATAAAAGAAGAAGGGGTCTTGACCAGAGTCGAAGAGTAAAGGTGGATGGTGGAAATTGAAACGAAGGCCATGGAATGTAGGGACTTTGAGATGGGAAGGGCGAATTAACCCGCCCATCACTGATTTCATTGGTGATCTGGACATCAAGTTAAAGTGGAACCACTGGGGACGCATTATAACTTTGCAGCTGAGGGCTACCCCGAAGAGGCCCACCATGTTTTTCCTCATAAAATTTCATGCAATCTTATCTTAGGAAGACTGTGGATTCATGCAATGAAAGGCGTGGCTTCCACTCTTCATCAAAAAATAAAATACATTTACAAAAAAAAGTATACACCATTGACACCGATCCTAAGCCTTATAGTGCCTTACAACTTGAAAAAAACAAAGAAATTCCCTTAAAAACATCAACAACAACTACACATTTGGAACCCATACAACAACCAAATAAAGAACAACACACGAAATTATTAGACGATGATTGGGGTTCCTTAGACTTCACACCAACACTCATGGATGAATACAAGATCATCAACAAAGATTCAATTGAGGGAAACAAAAACACAGTCATGACAACACAAAACTTGGACAACCCTTCAAAAGTATCCACCTAAACCACTTTAGACCAAAACATAAAAAATTACACAACAAACTTTGAAGAGATTAATCACAAACAACCACCTGATCCAAACACAATGAAAAAGATTTATGGAAAAGGGTATGAGATTATGAAACAACTTGGATATAGTGGAAAGGATGTGGTGCTAACAAACAAGGTATCCGTAACCCTATAGATCCTACCACATAACAAACAACTCATGGTCTTGGTTATTGTCCTTTAATAGAAATCACCAAGCCCTCACCCAACATCAACACTCTCACACAACATTCTTCTAATTCAACTTTAATTGTAAAGCATCTTGAACTCCTTGACACTAGTGGTCTTAAAAGTCATCCTTTGCAAAACATGAAACAAACAACACACTCTTCACTTAATGTCAATGTCATCTTGCAAAACACTAATGAATTGAATTCATTAGATTTTACACCCTCCTATAAAGGAGAACCCAAAATCTCACAATCTAAACAATCTTGCATAAGTATGACATCTTTTACTAAGTAAGAAACATCTTTGTCACAAACTACAGGACCACCTTCTCTCATTTATCAAGAGGGTATGTTGTCAAGACTTCTTCAAGATCACTTGATCACATTTCCTCCATGTACTCGAAAGAAATTTTATTACAAGAGTTCATTTTGCACCTATAATAGAGTTCATGGTCATTCCACTAATGAATGTAAGCCTTTGAGTCATAAAATCCAACATTTTAAGGAGTTTGGTGTTCTTCCTTATATGGGGGCACCCCATTCCTCTAATTGATATTGATTTTCACTCTAGCATGCATTTCATTTTGGCTCACCTTTGTCTTGGACTAAGTGGGATCAAGGGGTTAGGCAGCCTTTTCCTTATATGTCACTTGTCATTGCCTCTTTTGGCTAGCCATTAACCTTTCATGAACATATAAGAGCAAGCCTGGGATGGGGACGACATGCCTTAAGTTGGATCGCATGTGACATACTACCCTTTTTCATGATGTAGCTTCTCAAAATTATATGACTTGGCATAGCACTTTTTGAGTAAGCTCTCATATTCTCCTTCTTCTACTTTAAAGAAATTTCTCATATTAATGGTGTTCGCAACCTCTTTGAAGTGGGGGTATACATCACCACTCACATTTCATTGTGTGATTTTTTTTCTTGCGATTTCCTCTCTTGGAAGCATTAGGTACAATGATGCCCAAGATGAGACTTTCCACTTGTCCTCTCTTAGAAAAAAGACAAGACCATTTGCACTTTTCCTCTCTTGGAGACATTAAGCACAATGTTCCCTAAGATGAGACCTTGCATGAACTAAGAAAAATCCCTTTGAACATTCTTTTGCATGTTACATTATGCATTTACATGCCCACCTTGCATAACACAACTTGCATGCCTATGGTGCCATAACATTTGTTCATGAGTTCCAAGCATACGAAGCTTTGATTGTCTCACGAATCCCGAAACAAAAATTTTCATTATGACACCTTATTAAAGTTATCATGAGGTATAAATTTGATATGGTTGAGTGGGAAGCCCATTCCAAGGCACGAATTTCCCCATAGCCACCTTGTGGATTTCTCACCCCATGGAAAACCAGAAGTTTCATGGCCCCAGAGTGAGTATACATCTCTTTTTTTGAACAAACAAGCCTAGATCTAATCCACGACATGTTGGACAAACAGTCAAAGCTTGATCCACCCCATTTTCATTTCCTTCGAGTTCTTTCCATTGTATGATCATGTATTTTGTGTTGTGAGGCGTTTTACACTTCCACACTAGGTCTTGGGTCCTTGCAAATTGAATAAAATGCATTTATTGATGTATTGTAAAGGTGTTGTAAGGTGTTTTAATACATCTTCACACTTTTCTAAGACCATAATATCATAATTCACCTAGATAACCTTACCAAGACCTATTTAAAAGTGTTGTAAAGTCTTGTAACAAACATTCACACTTTCCTAGGCTTATCATCAATATTTACACCTCTCTTATGCTTTAAAAGGCCCCTTTATACACTTATAGGTCTTACTTAAGTGTCTTGTTGAAGAAGAACCCAATAAAAATTATTTATATTATCACAATTCCTGACATCCACTTAAAAATTCCCAAGTGGACTAAGTCACCATTGGTGGCGACTTAGTCCCATTTGGCTCAAAAATCAAAATAAAATAAAATTTCTTTTAGGTTTTTATTCCTTAAGACCTAAGGTTGGCTTGTGATGAGGTATTTTTAGGAATTAGGGCATAATTGTGTATAAATATAAGGTTTTACCTCTCATTTGACCTAAAATTCATATCTCATCACCATTCATCCATCATTCATCATGTTCTCAAGTCAAGCAAGCTAGGGCTTTATCATTGCAAGTCATCAAGATAGCTTCCAAGGACATTCAACGACAAATTCTTCATGTTTTGCTATAGAAATTCAAGATCAAACATCATGGAAAGGTATTAACTCCATTGTTGCATGCTTCATTACACTCTTTCTTCATTTGGTTTAATTATCTAAAAAGGGGTTTGACCAAGGAAAACCCCCATTTCCTAACATTCAACATTTCTCTCTCTTGTCTTGTGTGTTCATAGATTTAGACACTTTGGGGATTTGAAGATCATTGATGACTAGGTTGAAGAATTTTTGAAGACCTCTCCTTGATTGCAAAGCCAAAATATCAACAAAAACTCACTTTCAGTCCCAAAAGTAGAGTTTCAAAAGCGAACACCTATGGGAAACCAGAGTGCAGACTAAGGGCTTCTGTTTCCACTTTCAAAATTTTAGAAATTCAAAAGTGGACTAAGTTGCCAATAGTGGTGACTTAGTCCCACTAAACTTGTTTCTAATTTTTTTTTGTAGATCTGGATACCCATTTGGATGAAACAGGCTCTAGAGAAATTTCCTTGATCTGGGACTAAGTTGCCTAGCCTGGCGTAAGTGTCCCAGTTGGCTAGAAAATCATATTTTCTAGATTTTTTGACATCTGCAATCTTCATTTCAGCCTTCATCATTTTCTAGGTGCACACATTCTATTTCATAGCTTTCTATCTAGTTTTGTTTGCATTTCTAGGTCATTTATCACATGTTTGCATATCACAGTGTGTTTTTTAGCACTCACATTTCATAAGTTTGCATCAATAAGTCATCTTTCTTTTAGCTTATTGCACTTAGTACATCATAATTAGTCATATTTCATCCCTTTTTAACATAAATCTTGAATGAAGACATTTGCATTTTGGCCCCAATTCCTCTCCTTTTAGGTGAAAAACCTAGAAGTGTTAGAGGAAACCTTGGGTAACCAAAATCATTGTACACAGAGAGAAAAGTAATAGTGGATAAGGCAAAGAACTACCAAATTGGTCTACTTTAATCCATAAGAACTTTTTTTAAAGCTTGTTTTCAGTTCATTAAATCATTATGCATGACCAAGGATTTCTTGTTGCTCATTCAAGCTCATTTAACATCTAGAAATCAAGGTTCTCCAAGAAACTACAAACTAGTTAGAAAAATTAGTACCAAGTATCTCAATTTCTTAAAAATTTATTGAAAGTGCTCATTCTCTTATAATTTCAATAGAAGTACTACTCTATTTTCATTTCTTTTAAGTTTTCACGTTCAATTTGAATGATAGGCTTGTTAAATCATATTGTTTCTTTGCGTCAAACCCATACCCTAGTAGTAAGCTTTTAGTCTTCTACAAAGTGAAAACCTAGTTGGTAAGAGACCTTATTGCCATTGCAGCTCCACAAGCTCAAGCTTCAAAATTAGAGGAGAAGAAAAGGCCCCTTTCCCAGGACCTTGCAGACCAATTAAAACCCTCAACATCTAATAAACCCAAGGGTCAACTATTTTTCCAAGGCACTCAAATTGTAGATGGTCTCATTGACAAACAATGTAATATCAATGAAGCCACATTACCATATACTAGTTGGGAACACTTCAAATGTGGTATACACATTGTTAATCCTTGGAGATTAGACATTGGTAAATTGGTTGTGTCGAATGTATACATGGATGTTGACCTTTTGAGATTAGTGGTAGTTAATTACGATCCAATCTCTAAGGTTGTAAGGACACATGATGGCTTTGAGATAGTGAAGGTCGGTAGAAAGGATATAGTTGGAGTCTTCAAACTAACTGAATGGAGTGAATAAATGGTCAAGATTGATGAGAAGGAATTGAGAATTGAATATGAAAAAGTAAGGCATACTTTCAAGGTCTCAATACTACAACACTTTTTGGCATCTATGAAGGGACAAGGTAAAATCATCTTGGGCCCATTTGATAAGGAGAATTTCAGTATAGATTACTTTGTGACATATTTCCAAAGGACATTCTATTCCTTATTCCATATCTTAGAGTTTGACCCAACTACAAGCATGCCCATGGAAAAGATGTATATGGATTCCCACATTCAACATCCCAATTGCAATACACTTTATGACTTTGGATCATACTTGGTCGATAGGATACATAAAGGATTTATTGCATTGAAGAATGATAAGGATGGGGTAAGATTCTGGTGGTATTCACTGTTCATGCATATGTTTCTATACAAGGGAGCTACAATTTTTGGAAAGGATATGACATTAGTCAGGACAAAAGATGACATGGATTTACCTGTCGAATGTTGGACTAGACTCTTTGATAGAAATGATCACAAATCTAGTTTTGTGGCATTTGAGAATATTTTTGCTTCTAAACTACGAAGGGCACTAATTATGAATATGCCATGGATACCTATTTTATTGCATAATTTATTGTGTTCTAAAGATAGGAGGCTTGATTTGAACATTGAGTACAATTGGGGATATGTGATTCCATAACCCAGCTATACAATTCTTAGAGTTTATGGTACAAGTGTAGAACCACACATACTTCCAAGAGATATGCCATTAAGAGTTGGTTTTCTTGAAGTGATGTGGAAAGTGGGAGATGTAGAGAAAAATAACTTGCGAGATCATAGGAAGGGAACCCTTTTCCCTACATACATCGTATTTTGTGACTTTGTTATGAAAGAGGGAGGATGGAGAAATTTTTTTGATGTACTCAAGAAATTTGGGATGAAGAGGGTTAGAGCAAGGAATCATGATCTGGAAGGTTTCAAGGAAAGGTTAGAGGCTAGAATCCATAGCTCTAGGTTCATCCATAACTTCTACTTCCCTAAGGATGTAATCAAGAGTATTTTTTGTTTTCTAAAACAAGATGATAGAAAAATTAAGTGGATTGAATTCAACAAGCTTGAGAAGGAGATGTAAGAAAATGATCCACATTTTTTAGCTCTCAGGGATATCAACGATGAAATTCAAAGAGTTGAGTATGTGTTTTAGAATTTTGAGTAGGTAGTTGGGAGTTTGGGAAAAATATGGTAGGAGAGGCTCAAGACAAGGGAAAAGCCCCTATGATGGAAGAAAAACCAACCTACTAGCCCCCAAAGAGAGTACTTGTATTTCAAAGGAGGGAGGATAAGAGAAAGGAAAAGCAAACAGTAACCACCTCTTCTCAACAAGATGGGTCAAGAATTCCCTCGTCTACACATGAAATGCCACTGATGTCTCCCCCAAGGTCTACTATTCCTGAAATCATTGAGTTAGATTGACCACCAAGGAAATCATCACAACCAAGGTAGCCATCTCCAAAAAAACAAGAATATAATCAAGTAGTTTAGTGGATTACCTAGAGGATTCTAAAGATGAGATACTTGTCACTAAAGAGGAAATGCAGCAAGGTATTCCTTCTTCCCCTAGGGAGATAGTGCCATAAGAAATGGGCCTCAGATTGAGCAAGGTGGACCTCATTGGTGTGAATAATACCGATGATGTGAGAGAAGAGGAATGAAACAAATTATGAATGATGATTCATTTTTCAAGACATTCGCTTTCATGGAATTTGCATGGAGAACAAAGAATGATGAAAAGGTTAATAATGTTCCTAAGGAGAGAACACTAAACCCCCAATTTCTTGATAAGGTTATTGAGGCTCAAGTTAGGTGAGAAATGAAGGAGAGTTTTCAAAACATCACAACCAAGGAAGGTAGAGAATTGGTAAGAAATAATGGTCTCCTTTTGTTGCCAGATTAGGTTCTTTCCTCTTCCCTTGTTTTTGATACAATGAAGAGGTGTGATAGGCCACTCTATTCCATAGAGGAAGAGGCAACAATTTCTTTACATGAACTAGCTTTTAGTGAGAAGTGGGATAAACTTGCAATTTGGGCATTAGCCCCAAATACCAAGAAGCTTCTAGTTCCAGAACCATTTGCAAATTATAGGGGAAGGCTAATCATTAAGAGGGTGTCAAACACCCCTGCAATTGAAGCAACCACAATGTATGTGAATGTTGTTCAATTTACAAAGGAAATAATATAGTCTATAACTATAAAAAAAGAGAAGTTTAGAAAAATGTATAATGAATTGCTAGTTGTGTAAAAAAAAGGTCAACAAAATACTTTAGAACTACAAATAGAGATTACACAGTTGAAGGAAAATATACAAAATATGCAAAAAAAATGTGCTAATGCAAACTGACTCTGCTTCTCCTTCTTCACCTCAAGAGCAAGTGTTATCTGCCCATATGCTTCCACCAAAAATTTCATTGGAAATTGTGCCATATAATATAGGAAATGTTCTTATATCAGTTGAAGGACCAAGTACTTTAGGTGCAAATCAAACTGAGGAGGTTAGCAAGGAATACTTGATTGAGAAGTTGAATATATATGAAGAAATATGCAAACAACATGGTAGATTGATTCTTACCAACAATCTAAAGGTTGTGATAGTGGTGTTGGAACACATCAATAAAGGAATTAACAAAATATTTATTAGCATCCATGCTAATTACTCCTCCATGTTTGATGATTTAAGAAATTTTGATAGGGACAACGAAGTGGCTATCCCACTTATGGAGAAATGGATTCCAAGATACTAGGATCTTAGGATCATGGTCGTTCGATGTAAGCATGATGTAAATAAGCCAGACAACATTTAGCCTACCCTTAAGCTTGTGAGTGGGATCTGTTGATTATTTTTTTAGAACCAAACTTAATCTCACCAAATTCCTATGAACTTGTCATAGTTCAATGATCAACATTGGTAAGGATTGACGAACAAACAAGGATTACTAGGCCCTTCTACCCTTCAGGCTGTATGAAACCTAGGAGGGTGATCCTAATAATGTTTACATGATATTCTTGTACCATTTTTATTATAAATATTGCAACACATAGATAATTCCCAAATAATGGCTTAACAAACATAATGTATCAAAGAAGTTGGTCGCTTCTGAATAATAGTTCATATTTAGAGCCTGAGAATGGTAAAACCTAATATAATTGTAACCCATTTCAGAGAATTTTGATTTAATAAATGGTTTGTTACTGAATTAATCAATAAAATGCAACATGATAAATTCACTTAGATCAGTGCCTCATCCTTGGAATGGAGTCAATTCTAACATTTACATGATTCGATAGCAATTTCACGCATGACATTATTTAAAGCCTTGAGGATACTACATTATAGTATTTCAACATTATATCTTAACAATCACTTATTACTAACATCCTAGTACATGATTTAACATAAAACTATAGCTCCATTCAAGCATTTACATCAACTCTTTGAATTAATAATCAAGAATAAACCATACATCCATTGGAAGTCAATAGAGACAAATAAGATAACCCTTGATTATATTACTTATAGTCTATAAAACTAGTACATAGGAGAGAAAATATTGTAGAACTTGCACTATTTAGTTCAATATTGTCAATATTACTATCAAGACTACATATGCATATTAGCAGAGTTTAACCTAAGAATTAACACTAAATTATTCGATATATTATTTACAATCCTCAGTGTGATAAATTATAGAACAACCTCCTTGTAAAATGGCCTTGAATTCCCATTTATAGAATATGGGAGCAACAAGCTTTAGGAAAAAATATCATGTTAGTAACATTTACATTTGACACCTAGTTTAATTTCAATTTCAAAGATTCCCCGGATGGTTACATTTGCTCATTGCAGAAAATGGGGGGAAAGAAAAAGACAAAACTCCATATAGTCCATTGGAGAAGATCAACCAGACTTCCAAAAGGAATTTTTTTTTTGTTGCAGTAGCTCCAAAATCTCTCATCGACATCGAGCAAAGAAGATTCTCCACGTCAGCACCTGAGACAAAAACTTATACATTCGCAGAAGAGAATGAGTCCACTATTGTGGTGGTGGTGTCATAAAAAACAAAAATAGAACTAAGTTGCTACTCTAATTGTTTAGAATCAGAGTAGGCACGATCACTTCATGTTCTTGCTAAAACTAGAGAAGCTACTACCCCTCCATCATCAAAATACTCTCAACATGTCAGTGTGAGAAGATGGCATTTGTACTCTAGGTTAGTATCTCCTTCATTGCTCAAAGGACTAGTTGATTCCTCCATCAGAGAGTTATGCCTCCCCATATAAGAATCATAAATCTTGTGGTACTTATTCTTCTTCTTCCCACAAGATTTAGCCAATTTACCACTAGACTCACCTTGGTTATGACCAACAAATCCATTCCTCAAGTGGTAATTGCTCCTAACACCACCCTTCTTAGTTTTATTATGAACACTCCTCCTACCCTTTGGCATTGCAGGAGCTCCTAGTGTGCCCTGTTGAGTGTTAGGTGCATTTTCCTGGGATTCACACATACCAATTCTCCTAGACCTTCTAATTGGCTAGACAGACTCACTTGGATTACTCATTCTCACAAGGAATAGCACAAGAACAAAATCTCAATTGTAAGAAAAATTTCACTGGTCTGTGCTCTCAAATTGAAATTTCAGAAAAGAAAACCCCAAACCCATACAATTTTTACTAGCCTAAGAATAAAATTCAAGCAATTAAACTCTTACCACCCTAGTAATTTAAAACTCACAGGCCAACTCATGCACAATTGAAATAGAGCATGTATGAATACCTACTTACTAGGGAAGACCAATTTCACTATCTCTGCAATTACTTGCCTTACGCTCACAAGCTTGTCCTCTAGCTCCTAAACTAGTTTCTTAGCTTTTTATGGTTGTAAATGGTGAGATAAAATAGTAGAAGATCCTCATTAAGTAGAGGAACTAGAGTGTGTAGCCATTAATAATCAAGGAAAGCTCGCATGAGTGAGCTGACAACCAACTACTTAGCTTTGAATCTCATCCATCAATCTTGTTGATTTTAAAATATAATCAAACATACATCTTAACCATTGCTCCTTGCTTTTACAACTTATGCCTCAAAAATGAAAAAACTCCTCATAAAGCAACCACGTCACCATTTAATTTCCTTAGTCATCTCTAATCTAAAAACTATCATGTATCGCCATCTTGGTCCATACCCCCTCAATTAAATCAGCGAAGTGTGAAGAGATGACAATGAGAGGAATACTCCTTTCAACATTCCATCACCCATCATGGATTTTCCTTCCTTCTTCGGAGCTTGATTAGCAATGTGTGTACTCGTGTGATGAAATCTTGACCGTTGGATCAAATTTTGTCTTTAGTCTTGTTCACTTCCCATCATAGATCACTGATTCACACTTTGATGTCCTAATCATATCAATGATGGGAGAGAAGAATTAAACCACGTTTTCTTGTTTGAAAATCAAAGGCACAAAAGGTGTTACCCATATCACACTTCATATTAGTGAGGTAACATTAGAACTAGGGACTTCATTGCTCATTTCCCATTTGAAAAAGGTAAGTGCATAACTATCTATGATAAGCGATGCAAAGAGTCACAAAGAGTTTTAAAGGGCCATCACACATCGTGAATTCAAGACATAGGACTCAAAAGCAATTAGCGATAAAGAAAATCCAACAATACAAAGGGAAACTCACATTGCTCATCACTAATGTGAAACATAAAGCAAGAACTCTATCTGTGATGAGCGATCAAAGTAACAATGAAAGGGGACTTAAGTAAGGCACTTTTGCACGTGCTTTCAAGTTGTTCTAAGAAGGGGAACACCTAGGATCATGTATAAAAATTCATTAGAAGACTTAGAATCATTGTATTCAAAGCATGTAAACACCAAATAAGTCTAATCATTCAACCTTATAGAAAATATTTCAGACCTAGGCATGAGGGGCCGGTAATACAATGGATTTGATGATATAGGTCACAACTTAACTAACCGAGAACCGGTGGTAAGGAGTCAATGATGGATTATAACATTGGAAAGGAAAAAACTTGAGGGTTTCTTAGGAAGGTCTTTGACAACACAAACCCAAAGGCATTAATAGTGGATGAAACCCTAAGTCTACATACTTGAAACCAACCAAATTTTAGAGAATTTAGAGATGGAAGCAAAATTTTTAGGGGTTCCATCAGTGGATCCTATTGGGGATGTTTGTTCCTCCATAACATAGTGAGGTCCAAGAATGTCAAGTTGAAGAATACCAATCATAAAGATCCAAAACTAGGACTTTCCTAAATAAGGCAAGAGAACCAAACCAAAGCAACCAACATATATATAAAATTTACAGCATTGTACAATGCATTCCCACTTCAAATTTTCTTAGAAGTACCTTTTGATATACAAGATTTTAGCTTGCTCTCTAAAATTCAATAGTCTTCAACTTCACATTGGTGGCCCAAAACCCCTTAGAACCATTCCTTTCATGTGTCAAAAACTTTATTTTCCCCTATCTGCACCATGCCAAGAGCACAAATATTGTCATGAATTGGCCACCAATGAATCACACTATAGTTATCACAATTATCTATAATTTTCATGTGTTTGAACTTATCATTTTCATTAATAACCCTATCTAACTGATAATTGTACTCATACAATAACTGGAATCCATAATCAATGTAGCATTTTCTCTTGTTCAACTCACCATCATATTCCACCCAATACTCATCCAACTAGATCAGAAATTGAAAAACATTTAGAATAAACATGATCACTAACACTATAAGGGTTAATATCAAATTTAGTTTGAACATCAAACTTAAAACCCTCATACACACTTCTTTCACAATTCCCATCCCAAGACATATATCCTGACCCTTTGGAGTGATAATGCAATTCCATCTTTGATATCTCAGAATCATTAGAAAGCTTATATAAAACCTTGGGATGATCATTTGGTTTCTATCCCACACCAGAAATACACTCATATTGTGTAATGAATAGGAAATGTTCATATACAAGCATCTTTTCAAACTAGTGTTCACATTCATCAAAGCAGTGTAAACCATATGCTCCAATTCCTGGGAAATTGATTCATCAGCAGCCATAGTATCTTCACTCTCATTTAGATCAGGGTTATTACCACATAACCCATTACTGATAACATCCCATGTATCAAAGAATACTTCCATTTCAAGTTCATCAACATATTCTGATTTATCCTTCAAATCATCATTTAACTCAAAGAAAAATGTTTCAAAAGATGACTCAAATAACTTAGAATTAACATGGTCAACAAGAAGGCACTCATGTACCTCATCCATTGATAAATACACTGGCTTGAATGTGAAAGGCTCCTTATAATTTTATTTTTTCTCATTAACAATTGAAAAAGCTTCTTCATCCCATTCCTCATCAATACATTCTTTATCAGAAACAATCATTCTCCATTTTTACAACAAAGCTTGCATATTCTACTTCTGCTTCACATAGACAATTAGGAATAACTAGGACATGATCCTACTAGTTAGTACAACAATCTTCATCATTTTTAATAGTGTGCTTATGCTCCAGATACTGGACACATATATTCTTGTCTTCAAACTCATCCTCATTCACAATTCTAGCATGTTCTAGTTCTAACAATACTAGATTTCATTCAAGGGATCCTTCACCACATGGAATTTATTCATTCACTTGTAAGGGAAAAAACCAATGAGCATTAATATTATTGCATCCATCATGCAAAGAAAATGTTTCCAAATCATCATCATAGGAAGATTTATATTCTTCAGAAAAGTAATCATAAACCTTAGTTTCCCCTTAATCATTATTGCAAGGGAATTCATCATCCCTAGGCTATGCTCAGAGTGTTCAGAGTGACTACTCAAACCCTCATTCTTAATGTCTTGACTATTGACTTGTGATGAGACAACATCAATACTTGTAAATGTATCTTCATCCTTATCATTAATGTACTTAATTACATATGGGCTATCTATAAATTGATTACAATCATTATCCTCACCTATACCATAAAATAGGTGTCCATTTTTTTATTTACCCTTTTCACTTGCTTGAGTTGTATTTTGATTCTTTTCAATAGGGCGATCACCATTGATATTTTGAGATTTTATACTTTGTGTATGATCTCACCTGGATTCCTCAGTAATTCTTATCCAATCCAACATTTGATCAAAACCTTGAGGCTTCAATTCTTTTGGCAAGGTACTAAGCCCTGGATCAAATATCTCACAAAACAAGTCAATGTATACCAAATCCCCAGGCCTGAACTTCTTAGGAACTTCCAACAAGGCATCTTAAAACCTTGCAAATAGGTCATATGGAGATTCCCATTGAAATCTTTTCATACTAGATAGTCTTTGAAATAAAGACATTTGATCAGCATTGCTTAAGCATTGTTGATGTTCAATTTGAAAATCACCATTAGTTACCCTGGGTAATAATGAACAAATCAGAACAATAGAAGCATCTCTATCATGGAAATTAATGCTATTATCTGTTCCATTTGTCTGAAATGTGCTAAAGTAACACTTGTATCCATATAACCCTTCATCATTGAATATCTCAAGTTGTTTTCAATGTCCATGGAAATTTGATATGCATGATGCAATGTTTTGGGTTCCTTATCTCTAAAAAAAACACATTTCTTCATCAAATGCGCCCAAATATACAATCAAACACTATGCATTATTTTGTCTCATGTTTTTAGGAATATCTCTTATTGCTTTTACAAATATGAGGTTGAAAGCTAGGATTAACTCATCTTCATCCTTTTGAATTTCCATGAATTTTTTCCTTACTAAACTTGGATTAACCCTTTCACCTAATTTTTCTATGAATTCTACCATGAATTCATTCCATGAAGGTATAGAACATAGTGGTAAGCATGAAAACCAATCTCTAGCATCCTCCTTCAGAGATTGAACAAATAGCTTCATAGCAACATCGCCATGATTTATCTCATAATCTCCCATCAAATCCATAAATGTATGCAAATACTTATAAGCTGACTCAAAAATTTTCCCTATAAATTTTGGAAAATGTTCCCTAACATCATTAGGAGTAAATTTTTGGAAACCATGAATACCGTCAAAATTTAATGGTATATACCTCAAAATAGAGAAATTTCTTTGATGGCATGATAGGGGCTATATGCTTTGTATGTTTCCACTTGACATTCTACAGGGAGATATAGAGGAATGATACATTTTCTTGTATCCCTTTACAAACCTCAAATATCAACTCCACAATTGATCATTCACTACATCATCCCTTGCTTTAATCATGATTTCAAAATACATAACTCAAATACATCTATGCCTTGGATCTTCTAATGGGAATATTTTAAAAATAAGCATACTTCCTCATCATAATATAGAAAATTCAAATTACATCTTAGAAGTATGTAAGATTACCACAACCATTCCCCTTTATTAGTGCTCAATTCACTATATAGGGAATCAATATTTTTTCAAATCACCTAACATGGTTTTCACACAAATTTATACTTCTTGAAAACCAGAATAGGGGAAATTTACCTAGATATGTTGCATCTACTTTGAATTGTTCTTCTGACTAGACAAATTTGTAGATCTAAAGCTATCATCACCATGCCATTATGTTCCTTTGCATAGAGTCTCCACCTCCTTTATAGACAAATAAACTTCAACAATATGATTTTTTTTCATGGGTTGATTTTGATTTAAGCTTCCTTAATCAATAGGGTCACACATGAATCCTTTATGCTTTTATGCAAAACAACCCTTTCCATGTTTCAAATACTCAAAATTTGAACTAGATGCTTAGATGCAGTAAATTCCTTGACTCACTCAAGATAATACTGGAGTCCTTTAAAATTTTCTCTCTAGCTTCCTATCAGGGTATTTCGTTATGTGAAATCAAGTCTACCTTATCATTTCTCAAAAAAAATTCATTATATTTTAAAGGATTCTCTCAAATAATACATACTAGTGCATAGATATTGGAGTCCCCACCCACATCTAGTGAGAAATTATGAAAATATTTCTAGAATTGTGGTAGATCTCAATAGCATTTACAAGTTTCAAGGGAGACACAACAAATTCTTGCAACATTTTTCACTGATATCAAAGCTAGACTGAACATGGACTTGTACTATCAAAGTATTCAACTCTAACACTTATGATTTGGAAATACATACATCATGAGTATTTCCCCAATAGAGTCACCAATCTATTGGTTATTTTCTTAGAACCAAACTTAATCTCACCAAATTCCTATGAACTTGCCATAGTTCAATGATCAACACTGGTAAGGATTGGCCAACAAACAAGTAAGGATTACTAGGCCCTTACTTCTACTCTTCAGACTCAGTGAAACCCAGGAGGGTGATCCTCATAATGTTTACATGATATTCTTGTACCATTTTTATCATAAAAATTGCAACACACATATAATTCCCAAATAATGGCTCAACAAACAAAGTGTATCAAAGAAATTGGTTGCTTCTTAACAACAGTTCATATTTGGAGCCTGAGAATGGTAAAACCTAACATAACTATAACCCATTTCAGAGAATTTTGATTTAATAAATAGTTTGTTACTGAATTAATCAATAAAATGCAACATGATCACTTCACTTAGATCAATGCCTCATCCTTGGAATAGAGTAAATTCTAATATTTACATGATTTGATAGCAATTTCACACATGACATTATTTAAAGCCTTGAGGATATTGCATTACAACATTTTAACATTATATCTTAACCATCACTTCTTACTAACATCCGAGTACATGATTTGACATAAACCTATAGCTCTATTCAAGCATTTATATCAACTCTTTGAATTAATAAGAAAGAATAAAACCATACATCCATTGGAAGTCAATATAGAGAAATAAGATAAACCTTGATTATATTACTTATAGTCTATAAAAATAATACATAGGAAAGAAAATGGTGCAAAACTTGCACTATCAGTTCAATATTGTCAATATTACTATCAAGACTACATATGCATATTAGTAGACTCGAACCTAAGACTTAACACCAAAATATTCAATATATTCTTTATAATCCTCAGTGTGATAAATTCTAGAACAACCTCCTTGTAAAATAGCCTTGAATTTCCATTTATAGAATATGGGAGCAACAAGCTTCAGGCCAAATTATCATTTCAGTCACATTTACATTTCACACCTAGTTTCATTTCAATTTCAAAGATTTTTGGATGGTTAAATTTGCTCATTGCAGAAAAGGGGGGAAAGCAAAAGAAAAACCTCCATATAGTTCGTTTAATAAGATCAACCAACCTTCCAATTTAGAAATTTTTCTTTGTTGCAGCAACTCTAAAATCTATCTTCCACATGAACCAAAGAATATTCTCCATGTTATTACTTGAGGCAAAAAACTTATACATTCGTAGATGAGGATGAATCCACTGTTGTGGGAGTGGTGTCATCAAAAATAAAAACAGAACCGAGTTGCTACTCTTATTCTTTAGAATTAGAGTAAGCATACCCGCTCGATGTTCTTGCTAAAATTGGAGACGCTGCTACCCCTCCATCATCAAAATCCTCTTGACATGCTAGTGTGAGAAAGTAGCAGTTGTACTCTAGGTCAGTATCTCCTTCATCTCTCAAAGGACCAACTAAATCCTACATGGCAGAGTTGTGCCTCCCCATATAAGAATCATAAGCCTTGTGGTACTTATTCTTCTTCTTCCCACAAGAATTAGCCAATTTACCACCATAATTACCCTAGTTATGACCAACAACTCTATTCCTCAAGTGGTAATTTCTCCTAACACCACCCTTCTTATTTTTATTACAAGCACACTTCTTACCCTTTGGCATTGCAGGAGATCTTGGTGTGCCCTATTCAATTTTAGGTGCATTGTCTTGGGATTCAGACCTAGCAAGTCTTCTAGACATTATGACTAGATGGAAATACTCACTTGGCTTACTCATTCTCACAAGGAATAGGACAAGAACAAACAAACCTCAATTGCAAGAAAAATTTCACTGGTCTGTGCTCTCAAATTGAAATTGCAAAAAAGAAAACCCTAGACCCACACAATTTTTGCCAACCCAAGCAAAAACTGCAAGAAATTAAACTCTTACCACCTTGGTAGGAATTTCAAACTCACGGGCCAACTCATGCACAATTGAAATAGAGCAAGTTTGAATACCTACTTACTAGGGAAAACCACTTTCACTATTTCTAGAGTTACTTGCCTCAGTCTCACATGCTTCTCCTTTGGCTCCTAAACTAGTTTCTCGACTTTTTATGGCCGAAAATGGTGAGATAAAACAGTAGAAGATCCTCGTTAAGTAGAGAAACTAAAGCTTGTATCCATTAATGATCAAGGAAAGCTTGCACAAGTGAGCTGACAACTAGCTGCTCAGCTTTTAATCTCAGTTGTTGATCTTGTTGATTTTAAAACATAATAAATGATGCATCATAACCATTGCTCCTTGCTTTTACAACTTGTGCCTCAAAAATGATGATAAATCCTCATAAATCATCCATGTCACTGTTTAATCTCCTTAGTCATCTCTAATATGACAGTTATCATGTATCACCATCTTGGTCCATACCCCTTCAATTTAATTAGCGAGGTGCCAAGAGCCAACAATGACAGGAATATTCCTTCAAACATTCCATCGCCCATCACAGATTTTCCTTCCTTCTCTGGAGTTCCATTAGCGATGTGAGTATTGGTGTGATGAAATATTATCCATTGGATCAAAGTCCACCTTTGGTCATGTTCACTTCCCATCGTGGATCATTGATTCACACTTCGATTTCCATATCATATCAGTGATGGGAGAGAAAAGGCAATGGAGCATATTTAAATCATGTGTTCCTATTTGAAAATCAAAGGAATAAAAGGTATCACCCATATCAAACTTCATATTAGCGATGACGCATGAGAACTAAGGCGCTTATCACCCATTTAAAAAAGTTAAGCGCATAGCTATCCTTGATAAGCGATGAAAAGAGTCACAAAGAGTTTTAAAGGGCCATCATGCATCACAAATTCAAGAAATAGGACCCAAAATAAATTAGTGATAAAGAAAATCCAATGATACAAAGGGAAATTCACATTGCTCATCACTAATGTGAAACATAAAGCTAGAATTATATACGTGATGAGTGATCAATGTAGCAATGAAAGGGGACTTAAGTAAGGAACTTTCACACATGCTTGCATGTTGTTATAAGAAGGGTAACACCTAGGATCATGTAGATAAAGGCCTTAGAAGACTTAGAATTATTGTATTCAAAGGATGTAAAGGCCAAACAAGGCCGATTAGTCGACCTTATAGAAAATATTTCAGACCTAGGCATGAGGGGTTGGTAATACAACAAATTTGATGACATAGGGCACAACTTAATTGATCGAGAACCAACAATAATGAGTCAATGATGGATTATAATGGTAGAAAGGAAAAAAATTATGGGTTTCTTAGGAAGGGATTTGACAACACAAACCCAAATGCATTGATAGTGGATGAAACCCTAAGTCTAGATACTTGAAACCAACCAAATTTTATAGAATTTAGAGATGGAACCAAAATTTTTAGGGGTTCCATTAGGATCCAAGAATTCCAAGGAATAATTGAGCCTATGGAGGAAAGAATAAGGGAACTGGTTAGAAGGTTTCATGAGTTAAATTTTGGTCTCCTCCCTAACATCTTAAAAGAAAATGGTGAGATAAAATCCCTACAAGATTGGAAGGATCAAGCAAATGAGGTAATTGCAACTCAAGCAACCCTAATTTGTGAAGGGTCTGACATGTGAATGTTGAGGATTATTATGGACATGCTTACCCAAGTAGGTATTTCCCTTGAATATTTTGACAATGAAGCCAATCGGGTAGTGACCAGGTATGCACCATATAGGGAAAAAGCAGACAATGTTATTGAGTTCATTTAGCCTTCTAAGGAGGAGCTTCAGCTTTGGAAAGACAAATATCTTGATGTCCTGGATGATTAGGCTATTGCTATGGTGAGATGATAACTATAATTTTGGTTACGTGTCCACAACAATGGGAATTATAGTAAGGAGAATACAATATATTGCCTAGAACTAATACAAATTAGGCCTTAGACACAACAATGTAAAAGTATTGTATTCTCTCCAGTTTGAAATTGATGACAAGGATTGCAAATGTGGAGGTACTTTGTCCTTTTCTTCTTTCTTCATTTTATGCCTTTTTTCCTTAAAGCTTGAGGTATGTGGAAGGAATTTTGGGAGCACATGGATAAAGTGTTGCAATGAGTAAATGGTGCCTTTTGGAAGGTGAGATAAATATTCATTGAAAAATGTAAATGATTTTTGTCCAATGTGATATTTTCCCTCCTTTGAGTTTTAAATGTAACAACATTAGGGAATATATTTTGTATCGGCCTAATGAGATTATGAAATGTTTGCATTCTAGCTTGAAGCTTGTTTTCTCCTTCATTTCTATAAGGAATTCACAACCAAACGTACAGGTTGTTGATTGATCATAGAACAATTTTGTAATGAGAAATGAAAATAAAAGTCTTGAGACTTGTCTTAGGTATTTTTTGAGTTTGTTGATATGCAATTGTAATTTTGATAACTGTACTAGAATTTGAATATAAAGGATGGTGCAAATTCAAAGCCATTTCTCTCCTAGTGTATTCATTATATGAACTATTAATAAAATGATTAAGGATTTTTTTCATCTTCATTATTGTCCAATGATGTATGGCTTTTATCTTTGTTTTAATTCAAAGAATTAATTAAATTGCTTGGATAATGTTATAGGTTCATGTAATTTGAGTATTTGGATATGTATAAGAAGTTTTTGTTTAGGATACATAGGTTGTTGGAATTGGCCTATTCAATCCACAACTCCCATGAAACTCCTACAAGTGATTAGTTATGGCTATGTGTAGGATCATCATGGAAAAAGTAGGCCCTTAAGTGGTAAAAATTTCAGAAAATTCAGAGTTAGGAAACTTGACATAAAAATTTGAATAATTTATCTATATTATTTCAAAAATATGTAAGAATCAAATATGTAGCAAATTGAATGTAGTTTCTAAACTACTAGGCTTGGTTTTTTTTTTTTTAAATCTATTTGGTGAAATTTTGAAATTTCAATGTAGTGGTACTTAAATTTCAAGGAAAAAATAAGAAGTAGGTGTCATTCCACCTAACCACAATAAAATGATAATATTTTTTATAATATTTTAGATATAAGTAGAGGACTCAAGCCTGATGTGATGCATACTTTTTTTGTAATTTGTTTCCAAGTAAATAATTAATTATGAATTTTCTATTACAACTTTTTAAAAATATAAAAACCCCTATGTCTAACCACCTTAATTTGGTCAAAACTTTATGAAATTCAATTTTTATTTTTTAATCCTATAGTATGTGAAGCATAGAATGTGACGCATGTTTTGGATTCAAAAAATGTGATACCATTTGAAAGCTATAGATATTTTTCAATCAGCCTATCAATCAGGAATTTTGTTGTAATTTGAATAGAAAATGAATAATAATTACTTATTAAATTCAAAGTAAAGCATAATTTATAATATCCGTGGAAATCTAAAATTTTCCTTTAAAAACCCTTTTCATTTCATCAATTTTGGGTTAAAAAAATAGTCGTCAGCCACATACCCACCATATTGCCACTGTTTGGACCATCATGATCCTGCACATACCCTAACCTATCACACTATGAAGAAATAAGCAAGATATTATTTCTCAACAATTCAGATATGATAAAACATCAAATATGCATTATGTGAACAACTGTCACATTGAATATGCTGCCATAGAGAATTGAAATACAATTACAATGAATCAATCCTTATGAAAACGATGAAAGCTAACCCTAGATTAGGGTTAGATTAGAACATGGCAAGTGTCCTAATAGGAATAAATGAGACAACATGTTCTAATATAAGAGGATTTAATCATGCAAAAAGTAACTAATTAATTAAAGCAAATAATGAAATAAAAGCACTCCTAAGTTCAGCTTAAGTGTAATAAAGCATAAAGTGACCCAATTAATTAATGATTAATTAATTAATTAGGTGATGACTTTATTACTCTAACACCCCCCTTATGATGAACTAGGGAGAAACTAAACTATGATAAAGAAATAAATGAATGGATGCATGAATGGGTCCCTCCCTAATGGCTGATGAGGTACCCATGTACAATATATTGATCTCTCACAAAAGGAGAAAGGGAGAAAACCACATAGGAATAAAACTCCCCTCCAAAAGAGAGAAAATAAAAGAATGTAATGCACTAATAGAAGAATATTGAAGTCAGATTATACAAATTCGTTGTTTTGTGTGCTTGATAAATTTGTCTTTTGCATACGATGTCGAAAATGGGCAAACAGGATATCATCAGAAAACTTGTTCCAAGCTCTTCGCAATATTGTAGGTGGCTTCTAGATTTGATTTTTTGTTTTTCCAAAAATACTTCTTCTCAGTTGTAGTCCTTTTTGGGCATTATGGGCTCACTTTGCATGTATTTATCATTTTTAAATGCATTGAAATAAAGTGCCTCATATTTTTCTGTGTATTATTGGGATTCTTGCACATCACTTTGTGCCTTGTTTTACCCACACTATGATATAAACTGCCATGGGGGTTGATGTTTTCCTTTGTTTTCCTTCATACCTTTCTCATGTGTATGTGACTTTTGTTTTCACATCCTTTATATCTGCTTGTACTTTCTTGACATGCACCTTCAAATGTTCTTGATTCCTCTTCATGCACTACTTTAGGGCGTTCAATTTTAGTGTACCTATCATACCTCTCCCTTGTTAGCATTAAGTGGGGGTTTCTACTATTGGTGTTAATGCTTCTTTGGTTTTGTGTTGGAGTGAGTTATGTATAAAGTATTTGTTCCTATGTACTAGGTGGATGTAGTGGATGGTTACCCACGCATTTCAGTGAGAAGGATCACTTACCATATGGAAACTCTTGCATTCCTATTTTCAACATTTCAGCAGTCATTCTAGGATAGTGTTTGTAGCTTCTTCATTCTTCAATGATGTTTTCCATGTTCATCCTTCGTTCCTATCTTTTGGAACATTTTATTCTTGATTGGAGGCTTCATCATCCTTCACTCTTGTTTGGAGGCTTCTTAGTCCTTCACTTGTATTTCTCTCTTTTGGAGAGGAGTCTTTCCCATGAGGTTTTCTCCTTTTCTCCTATTGTGAGAGATATTTTACATTTGTACATGGGTACCTCATCTGACCTTGTTTGTTGGGACCCATCTTTGTTTTCATGCATTTTTTCCTTAGTTTCTTAGCTTCTCCCTAAGTTCATCTTAAGGGGGGGTTTTAGAGTAATAGGTTGTTTACTTGATTAATTTAATCATATTGATTAATTAATTAAGTCATCTTTACATTATTTCACTTAAGCTAAACTTAGGAATCTTTATTTATGCGTTATTAAATTAATCACGTAGTCTTGTTCATTATGATCTTGACACTTGTCACATGCTAATTTAATCCTCATCCTAGGGTTCTCACCTTTAGGGTTTTGATCTCCTTTCTTAAGGATTGATCTCTTTGGATTTTCAACTTCTACATGGTATCATACTTATATCTGCAAGCTTCTTTTTCTTTTTTTGTGAGATCTTTCCTTGAAGCAGTTTTTCAGTGCATCCAGAGTCAAATCAAGATCTCCTTTAGTGACAAGTTATTTGCTTCTAGGTGTTCATTGTGATATGTGAGGTTGGATTATCAATTTCCCTTGCATTAGCTAATAATTAATTAATCTTTAATTGATTATTAGTCTAATTTATTCTCACACACTTTAGCTAAATTTAGGAATGCTTTATTAGTTGAGTTAATATTAGATCATTAGATTAATTGATTAGTAGTCTAATTTATTCTCACACGCTTTAGCTAAAATTAGCAATGCTTTATTAGTTGAGTTAATATTAGATCATTATGTCTCATCTCATGTGATTTTAAAAATTTTCATGATCTAATCCATTTCTCATTTAGGGATTTTCTCTTATAAGCATTCAACCCTCTTTGTAAATATTCACAGAGAATATCTAGAGCTTTCATATCTTCTTGAAAGTTTCTTTTGTAACTTTTCCTTGTTGACGAATATAGTAATTCTTGTTTGTAGTCTCTTGTGTGGAAGGTTTATTTGTTTGTTGTTTGATCTTGTGGCTCATGGTTTTGTGCCTATTTCACAATTCTAACATGGTATAAGAGCATGGATTCAACAAACCCCTTCTCGATTTATGAGGTTTTTTTCTTCAATGAGGGTTACAGGCTTTAGATTTGAATCCCCTTTGCTTGTTTTGCAAAATTGGAGGTAGGCATTTTTTGAGCATTTTGGAGCAAAAAGGACCTCACCATTGGATCCAAAGTAGTTGAGAAAGTAAAATTTGGATACCATGTTGACTCATAAATAAATATTCCTAAGTTTAGCTTAAGTGAAATAAAGTAAAGGTGACTTAATTAATCAATCAATATGATTAAATTAATCAAGTAAACAACCTATTACTCTAACACCCCCCTTAAGATGAACTTAGTGAGTAGCTAAAAACCCTAAAAAGAGTGCATGATGGGTCCTAAAAAAATGCCAAATAGGTACCCATGTACATATAGAAAACATATATAATGTGGAGAAATAGAGAAAACCTTGTCAGAAAAACTCCACTCCAAGAAGAGATGAAAGCCAAGTGAAGGATTGAAGAAGCCTCCAAACAAGACAAGGTTGTCCCAAAAGATAGGAACAAAGGATGAACAAAAGAACACCATATAAGCATGGAGAAGCTACAAACACTGTTGAAGAATGACCACTGAAATGTTGAAATAAGAACCCTCTCTAAAACAAATATCATGATCAAGAAGACAAGAATTTGTATGAGTTCCCCCAATGACACTACTCAAATCTGATGGTAAACCAAGGAAAAAAAATCTAGAACTTGAAGATACAGATGGCACAAGTACCAATAGTTTGAATAACTAATCAAGTGAAGAATGGAAGGCCACCTCCAAAAATAGGAATGTAGGAGTCTCCATATGGTAAGTGCTCCATCTCACTGAAATGCATGGGTAACCAACCATTTCATCCACCTAGTACATAGGAACATATACTATATGCATAGCTCACTCCAATGCAAAACCAAGGAAGCATTAGTACCAATAGTAGAAACCCCCTCCATAATGCTAAAAAGGGAGAGGCATGACAGGTACACTAAAAATGAATACCTAGAAGTAGTGCAGGAAGAGGAACCAAGAACATCTGAAGGTGTAGTCATGAAAGTACAAGCATATATAAAGGATGTGAAAACTAAAGTCACATACACATGATAAAGGTATGAAGGAAAAACATAGGAAAACATCAACCCCCATAGCACTTTATATCATAGTGTAAGTATAGCAAGGCATAAAGTGATGTGCAAGAATCCCAATACTACACATACAAAGCTGAGGCACTTTATTTCAATGCATTTACAAATAAAAAATACATGTAATGTGAGCCCATAAGGTCCAAAAAAGGAAAATATATGAGAATAACTATTTCTTGAAAAAACCAAAAATCAAATCTAGAAACCACCTACAACACTATGAAGATCTCAGAACAAGCCTTCCGACGATATCTTATTTTCCCATTTTCGACATTGTATGCAAAAGTTATACCAAAAACATTGAAGGAAACCCCAAAAAAGAAGATCTGAATTTAACTAAAAATAATAGGAACCTAAGAAAAAATATCCAAAAAAACCTACACCACTAGAAATTACTATGAGTCCTCTTTCCAATGATAGCTTGTTTTCCCAATTTTGACACCGTAGGAAAAAGTTATGGCCTCTAGAAGAAAACAACTCCCAAAGGGGAAAAAAAAAGTTTGCAACATTAAATTTGATGGCCTTATGGCCATCACAACAAAATAGTGAGCCTAAATTTGATGGCCAAATGGCCGTTGCCACACTTTTACAATATGGCTTATTTTTTAAAAAAATTGTTTTTAAAAGAATAATAAAAAAAACATTAATAATAATTTTTTTTTACCGGCAGGTTCACTAAAACAAGCACAAAACCATGAGCCACAAGATCAAACAACACTCAAATATGCCTTCCACGCAAGAGATCTGCAAACAAGAATTGCTATATTCATCAACGAGGAAAAGTTACAAAAGAAGCTTTCAAGAAGATATGAAAGCTCCAAATATTCTCTGCAAATATTTACAAAGAGGGTTGAATGCTTATAAGAACAAAGCCCTAAATGAGAAAGGGATTAGATCACAACAAGTGTCAACATCACATGAGATGAGACATAATGATCTAATATTAACTCAACAAATAAAGCATTCCTAAGTTTTGCTAAAGTGTGTGAGAATAAATTAGACTAATGATCAATTAACTATTAATTAATTATTAGTTAATGCAAGATAACTCTAACACCCCCCCTTAAGATGAACTTAGAGAGTAGCTAAAAACCCTAAAAATAATGCAAGATGGGTCTCTACAAACAAGGCCATGTAAGGTACCCATGTACAAATAAAAGATCTCTATAATGTGGAGAAATAGAGAAAACCTCATGGAAAAAACTCCCCTCCAAGAAGAGATGAAAGCCAAGTGAAGGACTAAAGAAGCCTCCAAAAAAGATAAGGTTGTCCCAAAAGATAGGAACAAAGGACAAAAAAAAGAACATCTTGAAGCATGAAGAAGCTACAAACACTATCGAAGAATGACCACTGAAATGTTGAAAGAAGAACCCTCTTTGAAATGAATGATGATCAGGATCAAGAAGACAAGATTAATCTATATGAGTACCCCCAACGACACTACTTGAATTAGATGGAAAAAAAAGGAAAACACCTAGAACTCGAAGATATAGATGGCACTAGTACCAATAGTCTGAAGAACTGATCAAGAGAAAAATGAAAGGTCGACTCCAAAAATAGGAATGCAAGAGTGTCCATATGGTAAGTGCTCCATCTCACTGAAATACATGGATAACCAGCCACTGCATCTGCCTAGTACATAGGAACAAATGGGTATGTGTAGGATCATCATGGAAAAAATAGGCCCTTAAGTGGCAAAAAAATAAAAAAATCAGAGTCAGGGAACTTGACATAAAAATTTGAATAATTTATCTATATTATTTCAAAAATAAGTAAGAATAGAATCTATAGAAAATTGAATGTAGTTTCTAAAATACTTGGTTTGTCTAAAGAAAAAAAAGTCTATTTGGTGAAAATTTGAAAGTTCAATGTAATAGTACTTAAATTTCAAGGAAAAAATAAGAAGTAGGTGTCTGTCTGACCACCCTAGCCATAATAAAATGATAATATTTCTGTATAAGGTTTTAGATATAAGTAGAGGACTCATGTCTTGATGTGATGCATATTTTTTTGTAATTTTTTTCCAAGTAAATAATTAATTATGAATTTTTTATTACAACTTTTAAAAATATTAAAAATCATATGTATGGCCACTTTAACTTGGTCAAAACTTCATGAAATTCATTTATTATTATTTTAATCCTATAGTATATGAAGCATATAATGTGACACATGTTTTGAATTCAAAAAATGCGATACCATTTGAAAACTATAGATGTTTTTCAATCAGCCTATCAATCGGGACATTAGTCATAATTCAAATAGAAAATGAATAATAATTACTTATTAAATTAAAAGTAAAGAATAATTTATATTGGTGGAAAGCTAAGAATCTCCTTTAAAAACCTTTTTTGTTTCATCAATTTTGGGTAAAAAAAGGGTTGTCAGCCACATACCCATCATATTGCCACTTTTTGGCCCATCATGATCCTACACATACCCAAATACTGTATGCATAGCTCACTCCAACATGAAACCAAGGAAGCAATAGCTCCAATAGTAGAAACCCCCCATAATGCTAAAAAGGAAGAGTCATGATAGGTACACTAAAACTGAATTCCATAATGTAGTGAATGAAGAACTAAGAACATCTAAAGGTGCAGTCATGAAAGTACAAAAAGATATAAAGGTTGTGCAAACCGAGGAACACATGGATGAGAAAGGTATGAAGGAAAAAAAAGGAAAACATCAACCCCCATGGCACTTTATATCATAGTGCAAGTACAATAAGGCACAAAGTGATTTGCAAGATCTCATAATACAGGTACAATACAAAGGAACTTCATCTTAGTGTGTTTACAAAAGCATAAGTACATGCAATGTAAGCCCATAAGGTCCAAAAAATACTACAACTGAAAAAAAGGATTTCTGAAAAAAACCAAAAATTAAATTTGAAAGCCACTTGCAACACTACAAAGAGCTCAAAATAAGCTTTTCAATGATATCTCGTTCACCTATTTTCGACATTGTATGCAAAAGTTATGTCGAAAACATTGAAGGAAACTTTAGAAAAGAAGATCTTACTTTGATTGGAAATAACAGGGACTTGAGAAAAAATCTCCAAAAACTACCTACACCACTAGAAAGTACTATGAGTCCTCTTTCTGACAATATCTCATTTAGTTGACTTAATATTTGGTTTTGCTTATTTCTTCATACTATGATAGCTTAATCACTTGCAGGTGTCATGAGAGCTGTGGATTGAATTAGTCAATTCCAACATGGTATATGTGGTCAAATTTTGTATCATGTAATCCACCTTCTATCCTTCTTCTATTGGTGCATTACATTCTTTTCTTTTTCTCTCTTTTGGAGGGGAGTTTTATTCCTATGTGGTTTTCTCCCTTTCTCCTTTTCTGAGAGATTAGTATGTTGTACATGGGTACCTCATTAGCCGTTAGGGCGGGACCCATTCATGTATTGCTTTATCATAGTTTAGTTTCTCCCTAGTGCATCTTAAGGGTGGGTGTTAGATTAATAAAGTCATCACCTCATTAATTAGGTGATGACTTTATTAATCTAACACCCCCCCTTAAGATGCACTAGGGAGAAACTAAACTATGATAAAGCAATACATGAATGGACACATGAATGGGTCCTATGACAAGAGTTTCTTCATTGTGGGGGGGCTTCTAGTCTCTTTCTATCTCTCCTATGGAGACCATTGCACATGTGCTTATCTGATAGAAGTTGTCTTTGGGGGGTATCATGTAATCCACCTTCTATCCTTCTTCTATTAGTGCATTACATTATTTTCTTTTCTCTCTTTTGGAGGGGAGTTTTATTCCCATGTGGTTTTCTCCCTTTCTCCTTTTTTGAGAGATTAGTATGTTGTACATGGGTACCTCATCAACCATTAGGGCGAGACCCATTCATGCATCCATTCATGTATTTCTTTGTCATAGTTTAGTTTCTCCCTAGTTTCTCCATTAATGCAGTTGCTCAAATATGCATTATGTGAACAACTGTTGCATTGAATATGCTACCGTAGAGAATTGAAATAAAATTACAATGAATCAATCCTTATGAAAAGTATGAAAGCTAACCCAAGATTATGGTTAGATTAGAACATGACCAGTGTCCTCATAGGAATGAATGAGACAACATATTCTAATATAAGAGGCTTTAATCATGCAAAAAACAACAAATTAATTAAAGAAAATAATGAAATAAAAGCACTCCTAAGTTTAGCTTAAGTGTAATAAAGCATAAAGTGACCCAATTAATTAATTAATTAGGTGATAACTTTATTACTCTAACATATAGGTATGATGCTATAATGTAGTTTCATAGGAGTTTTGTGATGCTATGTATTAAGCTTTTATCGAATTATTCCTATGTTGAAATTGACTTTGTTTCTTAGGTTAAGGCACTGTTCTGGGCTTTATATTTGTGATGCAGTTTCTTGATCATTCAACAACAAAAATAAATTAATAATTGAAATTTCTATTGAGTTGTAATTGTTAATATTTCATGTTGAGTTAATCATTCTCATGCTCTAAATGTTGAGTGTTGTGAAGGATTAGCCATTCTTTTGAGATACTCCATTTATTGATCATTTACATGAGAATTCATCTGTTATTTGCAATGTATTTGGTCATTAAGTGCATAAATCCATAAGTACATTGTGGGATCACCATACCAGGTTTTGTAGAGCCCAAAGTGTAGGAGGAAAGCATTGTTGGCTAATCCCTTTAGGTTGCTGAGAATTGGAAATGGTAATTCCATAGGCTTCCATGAAGATCAACTTGGTTCTTAAAAAACAACCAACAGATTGGTGACTTTGTTGGGGACTTATTTTAAAGAATATTCATGTCCCAGTATGCTTTGTCGAAGCTGATTAGATTTGTACACATTTAGAAATGGGGTGTCAAATTCTCTACCATTTATCATTCTAAGGTAATTTGCATAAATTTCTGTGAAATCTTTGTATTTCCTTGCAAATCTTACATTTAGATTGTTAAAGTTTGGTCTTAGGAGTTCTCTATGTTTACAAATCCTTGCATTTCTCTAAAGATCTGCATAAGTGATATCCTTATTTACAATTCCCAATTATTTTGGGTGGAAAATTTGAAGTCTTTGCACCAATATGCATTATTTGAAGAAATCAAGAAAGTATTGAAGAGGAGGAATTGCAGAAGGAAGATGAGGAAAACTAGAGCTCAAATGAAGAAGCATCCAAAAGAAAAGCTAGAGGGTGAGCTTCAAAAGACTCCCAAGATGTCATGGATATAGAAGGATGCAAATACAAGTAAGTGTACCCCATAGCCTATCCCTGAATCAACTAAATCTCCTTCAAGAAATTGTCATAGTCATGAAATTCAATATAATTTTTTGGGGTTGGATTATGAGGATGAAGAAGATTACAAAAGTAAGAATGTTGTAAGTATCCATAGATCTAGACCTAGACAAATTAGAAGTGGAAGTAGGAGTCACCATCATAATATTGCTACTACCAATGCTACTCCTAGAGGTATTATTCCCCCAACATCCAATGGATATTCTCATTTACCACCTGTATTGCTAACTAGATCCACTGATGTTGTCCAAAACCTTATAGATCTGGTAGAGTCCTTAGATTCAAATATTACTTTCCTAGATCTTGATGAAGTTTTTGGAGATATCAATGCTCTCAAAAGAGAGGCTAAAATAAATGCTAAGATAAGAAGGAACAAGGAAAAGGAAAGAGAGGATAAAACCAAACATGCTATGATTGAAAGAGAGACACTAAAAAGACAATTGGAACAAATGAGACTCTTGAACCAAGAGGAACCTAAACCAATCACCAGCAGTCCTGTTATATCTGAAATTCTTGACAAGAAGATTCAACTTGACTTTGTAAAGGACACCAATACCACCACCCAGACTACGTTTGTAGTTACTATCACTATTTCTCCACACCTTGTAGCTAATGTTTCCAACCCACCAGTTGAGAAGGGAAAGAAGTGTATGAAAAATATGGTTATCAATGAAAGCTCCACATCTCAAAAGCCTCCCTTTCCTCCTAAATCATAATCTTTTGAAGAGCAATTAATGATGGAGAATGAAGATTTGAAAAAATGAATTAGAAAAGATGCAAATTATAGAAACCAATGTTGAGATGAAAAGAAAGATTGATTTCTTGAAAACTTCATGCTTGACTAAGGGTGTTGTAGCATCTAGTTCAAAAGAACCACCTCACTCCTCAATAAATCCTACACCTACCATGGATGTGAATGCTTCATGTCATATAGATCAATCCATTCCCAATTCCAAGTCTCTAAATACAAATAACACTAATTGTACTTTCAATCAATTTGCTAATAGAAACATGGATCATAAGAAAGGAGGAGGTGAAACTGTTGGATCTCAGTTGTGATCATATAGTTTTTCCTTGATGTCAAAATATCTTTCAATTGGTTCTCTTTGATGATCAGTCTCAGGTTGACTCTATATGATTTATTATGGCACTTCTTTAATGTCTCTTGGCTATTATAGAGAGTTATTTGTTATGGTTCATTTTCATGGTGATGAGTTTTTCTGGTTCAGGTTATGAATGCTACATCTTTGACTGACAGAGTTTGAAAGATGGTTTCTTTGTCAGAATGGTTCTCCTTGCATATCATAGGCTTTGGTTGTTTTTCTCTCAAGCATACTCATAATGGAGTGAAAATGGCAGGACCTCACCGATCCTCTTTGAAATGTCTAAGTTGCCTATCGGCAAGACATTTCTAATGTTATGGCGATTGAATTTAACATTCTAGCAGCTTTCGGTGTAACAGTGTTTGTGATCTTGGTGACAAAAGAAAAGTATTCTTTATCGGCATAATGGTTACTAAGTCTTGTTGACCCCGCTTTGGATATTTCATTGGCATAAGTCTTATTGTCCGCGGTAGGGTCTTGCCGAGTCTATTAGTGTCTCATCGACCAGTGGTGGTAGGATGCACATCGGCAAGTGTTGTAGTCTTCAACTTAAGGTCTCGGCAATAATGAAGTGTCTCGTCAACCTCATTAGTAGGAAAGATATCATCGGTAAGACTAAACGAAATATACATAAGGTCTCCCCGATAGCAACTTGTTACGATGACTCACATGAAAATGAAGGAAAGGTATCTTCGGTGTGGTCTCTGTGAATGCTCTTGGTCTTGCTGACTGGGTGAAAGGGTCACATCAACGGTCTTTTGCGGACGGTCTTCGAAATAACTCATCGGTATGAGTTAGGTTCTTTGGAGAAAGGTCACAACGAGTTTGAGGGTGTCTCATCAACTGGCGCGGGATGTGAATACTTTGGAAAAACATTTGTAATCTCGACATAGGGTCTTGGTGAGAAAAGTGGGTCTCATTGAATACAACACATGAGATGTCAGTAAGAGTTAGGTTCATCGACATAAGGTCACAACGATGTTCATGTGTCACACCGACTCCGCCTGTAGAAAAGGTATCTTCGGTGAAACATAGCATAGTCTTCATAACATCTCACCAATAATGATATGTCACAGCAACAAACAGAGGATGACAAATGACAATAAAGATGTCATTGGCATAAGCATCGAGTTCTCTCAGTGAACATGAATGATCATGTGGGATTTTGGTAAGACTCATGAATTTTGATGTAGACTCTCAACAAACCCATCAAGTCTTGGCGACTTGATATTGACAAAGGCCTTTGGCACAGGTAATGGATTGTCATGGCGACAATGTGTATCGAATTTCTTTCGGTAAAACAAAGACCTTTCTACAAGATGTCTCCCCGAAAGTTGAAGGCTACAGCGACACAGGATGAAAGGATGCATTTTGGTATAACTTAAAGTACTCTCTAAGAGGTCTCTTTGATATCAAAAGGCTACAACGATAGTGAATGGAAATCAAAAGGGTCTTGTCGGTAAGAAAAATGATTTGTCACGGTGACAGGATTAATCTCGTGGTCTTTCGGTAAGACACTGAATGATCTACAAGAGGTCTTCCCGACTTCACTAAGTCTCAGCAATTGGAAAGAAAATAATGTTTGGATCTCGGCGTAACATTATGCATTCGACATGACATCTCTCTGACTCTGGTGTCTCAGTGACTGAAACATAAAAGGTCTTCGATATGGTTTCTCCCTGATGGCAGAAAGTCATGGCGACACACAGGGACAAAGGAACATTCAAAGTTATAATTGCCTTTCGACATACTTGTCTGGATGATTCAGTAAACATTTAACAAACTTTGATTCTATGACCGACATGTGATTTTCTAAGTATAGTTACATGGCAACTTCTTTGGTTGGTATCGGTTCTCTAGAAAATATTCTCTGAGATTTCAGAGGATATGATTTTTTTGTTTGTGGGCTATCATGACCTTGATGAAAATCTTTCAGTTACAATTTGAAGTCTCCTGATTCAGCGTAGAAATTAAAAGCTCTATGGATAGACGTTACTCTGATTTTTGCTTTCATCTATAGATCATTATGAATCAGCTTCATATTCTAATAATAGCAAGAGTTTCAGAACCTAGTAAAAAACATTTTTGAAGATTTCTTGATAACCGACATACTTGAAATGAATATATATAAACCTGTGTTGAAAACAGAAATAGTTGGTGATTGTAATTCTCTGGTTGTAATCCTTAGGGTATATTGTAGATGTGAGAATAGAGAAAAATGAGCTTAACTGTAAACAGAGAGATCCTCTGATATATTATGATTGTAATTCTGTAATCTGTGTAAGGGGTTGGTGCTCCTTGAGATTGGTGTTTCTAAATGAGCGGTTGGCACTCCTTGAGATTGGTGTCTCTAAAATGAGGGTTTGGTGATCCTTGAGTTGGTGCTCAGAAATTGGCCTATAAGGCATTGTTAAAAGTGGTTTTGAAGATTAAGCCAGTAAGGTAGTTTAGGAGTAGTTTTTCTACCCTAGGAGGGTTTTCCACTTGGCAAATTCTCTGTCTCTTTGTTCTTCTGTGTGCTCAATGCTTTTATGTGTTGATTGTTGTTTTAGTTCATAGTTGGGTTTAGTGTTGTTCTCAATTCTATTTATGAATGATTACATTCAACTCATGAATGCTTTAATCAGAATAATATTGAGATCTACTCTGAGTTATGTTTTGGGAAATGCAAGATATCTCACTCAAATCATGTTTTCATAAGTTGTCTAATAGACTGAGTTTATGTTGTCATATCTTTTTGCTTTCAAATGAGATTACTCTACACTATTGTTGAAAGAAAAGGAAATCGGATTGTAAAATCTTGGTCAAAGTTTTAAAAAGTGTAGACACTGATTCACCCCCCCTCTCAGTGTCTATCTATAACTCCAACAGAAACTACTAGAAATAATGAAGTTAGAGAAAATCGGTTTCATAGGTGACCTATGTAGTTGGAAAGGTATAAACAGTTATGCTTTGATGGGATACCTAGATTCCCAAACCCCATTGACAATGATATCAGGGTTGTGTTGAGAAAATTCACTAGAAATAATGTAATATTTGGTGAGGATCAATTAAGATCTTTCCTTAATTTTCTTGATGATTATGAAGTAGAACATGTGGATGTGGTTATGAAATTTTTTATGTAGTCATTGATAGAGGATGCAAGGGATTCATATAGGTTCTTACCATATGGTAGTATTAGCTCATGGGAGGAATTTAAGAGAGTTTTTAGAGAATAATGTGGAGATAAAACTGACCCTAGGTTTATGCTCAATGAATTCAATAATATTACAAAAGGACATAATGAAATGGTGTCTATTTTAACATCAAATTTTAGAAGGCTATGAATAGATTACCACCAAATTTGAGGTTGAATGATCTAGTGTGTCGTCTTACCTACTACAATGCATTTTATTCTAAAATGAGTTATCTCCTAAGAGATAAAGACCCTCAAACTTTGAGGGATGCATTCAAAATTTCCTTGCACATTGAAAGTAATAGGAAGGCTTTAGGTAAGGTGGGAAGAAGAGATGATGTTAAAATATTGAAGAATCCCAAAGATAAACAAGAAAAGACATATGGTTCAAATCCTACTTATGATGAAAGATGGGATAAAGTTATGACTACCCTCAAAGATATCAAATATATTGTTACAAAAAATGAAAAGGGACTAAGAAATGACAAACAACATTTCCAGAAGAATGAAGAGCCCCCAAGGCTCCAATATTATCCTTATAAAACTAATAGGAAAAATGCAAATCTAATCCACAATAATCAGACAAACACACAAGATCAGGTGACACTTGATCCTTTAATAACACATTCTACAAAATTCGTTGATGAAACCACTTGGTGCATGGATTATCAATTGTCTTCCTCTCCTCGCCATTGTGCGGTTGCAAAATTGGTGGAAGTTGAAGAAGGTAAACCATAAGATTGTGATCAATCTCATGATGATGATGTTGAAGTTAATGTGATCATGAGTAGGTCTGATTTTTTTTGTAATTATTGATCATCGGATGAGGAGTCCCATGAACTTGATGCAGAAATCCAAAGGAAAAGGGTCAATACATATCACCAGAAGGTTCTCCCTAATGAAGAAAATGATGATGATCATGAATTATGCACATTGGAAATACTTGAGGATGATGTGTCTTTAAGGAGACCCTCAATTAAGGAAATTACAAAGCTGATAGTAGCCTTGGCAACATAGGAAAGAGGCTCCTATCACTTGAGAAATCAAACAGTGGGTGGAGATCAAGGTAAAGTTGGTAGCCTCTTCATAAAAGAGTAGAATGCAAAAGGAAAAGAATCAAAGTTTGATAATAAGATAGATGTGGCTAAGGCCAAGGAAGTAAAAGGAGAAAAAAATTGGGCAAAGAAGACTGAAAAAACCAAAGGTTGATGGAGAAGTTATATCTCTTGCTGTGAAGGAAAAGACACAAAAGCATAATTTTGAGCCTAAGAAGAGGGAAGCTAAACCTAAAGCTGAAGTGAAAGGTGAACAAGAGAAGGAGAACAACACTAAACAAGGTATTATACCAATTGATCTACTTAAGTATAGTCTGGTTGATATGTTTCAATTGCTTTCACAAGTAAATATTTTTTCTCCTTACTTGAAATGATGAGGACTGATGAGCATAAACATAAGGTAGCCCTTATCAATGGTGCTACTACAACCTGCAATGAATCAATGGTGTCTACTCCAACCAAAGTGAGTGGAAATGAATTGAAAGAAAATGAGGTTGAGGGGATAATTACTGAGATCCCTCAAATTTACCTAGGAAATACAATAACTTCTTGTCTTGGTAACATAGACGCATTCTTTGTAAAGTATTTGATTATTGATGGGAAGTTCTTGAAGAATTGTATGATTGATTTAGGATCCTCTAATAATATTATGATAGTTAATATTATGAAAGAGATGGGATTGAATATTGATAGTGATCATGGAAAGTGTTATGTTATGGATTCTAGAGAAGTTTCTGTAATTGGTGTGATTAATGAACTCCCATATAGGCTAGCTACATTTCTAGAAAAGGAATTTAAAATGAGTGTGATAGTGGTAGACATTCCACCAAATTATGGAATGTTGCTATCAAGATGATGGAGTTCCTCTATGGGGGGTACTATTCAGTGTGATATGTCTTTTGCTACCTTCCCAATTGATGGCAAAGATATCAAACTGGTTAGAGAATCAAGGGTCCCACACATGATTGAACTTTCTCCTAAAGATGATAAAATCCACTTTGTTGATACTAACATCCATGATTTTAGGATAGAAGAGTTACCAAGGGAAAATGGCATGCAACCTGCACCTATTGAGAGGGACATGCCAAAATTGTTTGATAATAATGATCTTTATGTATTTTGATCGTGCAAGCTCCAATGAAGGATCGAGTGCAAGGATATTATTGGTTTCACCCAATGGAAATACATTGAATTTTTCTTTCACCTTGTCATTTGTTTGCACAAACAATGTGGCAAAATATGAGGCCTTGCTACTGGGGTTGAGGTTAGTAGAAGAACATGGGATAAAGAAGCTAAAAGTAATTAGTGACATCCCAAGTTAGATCCATATTTTCATCAAGGAATAAGAGATTGAAGAAATAAAAGAATGTCGTTTGGGATTCTATAGAAAAATTTGATGCTTTTGGAATTGAATGGATGGAAAATGGCCACAATCAAGTGGTAGATTTGCTGGTAAATATTGCACTTAGGCTTGATGATATAATTTTTTTTGTATCTCCAAACTGGAGGTGCAAACAAGTCCTTCAATCCCTGACAATATACAAAATTGGAAATTCTTCAATGATGATGAATATTTCTTAATATTTTTGAAATGTGTAGATGAATATGAAAGTCAGGAGATTGATTTTGGAGCTTTTGTTAAGATAGTGGATGGAAAGGATACCATTTTTGGTAATGAAGTTTTTTAGTTAAAGACCAACAAGATCCCAAAAGGCCTTGTAGCTTTAGAGAGAGTCTTTGATAACCGAGACAAAAGTAATTCCAAGACATCTTCCACCCATCTAGAACAATTAGAAGTGGTGAACTTAGGGACTAAAAATGCTCCTAAGAAATTTTGTGTGGGCAAGAAGATGAAGCCCAAGATCAAAGCAATGTTGATTGTTGTACTAAGGAAATACATAAATGCCTTTGCTTAGTCCTATGATGACTTGAAGACATACAATGAGGAATTTCTTCAACATGAAATCCCTCTAAAAGCAAATGCAAAACATTCGAGACAAAATCAAAGACCTATCAATCCTACCTTAGCACCGAAGATGCAAGAAGAGCTAGTAAAGCTAAGGGACGTTGGCATAATTAAGCCTATTAAGGACTCATATTGGGTATCGAATATAGTTCTAGTTAGAAAAAAGAATAGTGACATAAAATTATGCATTGATTTCAATAATCTCAATGTGCCATCAATAAAAGGAAACTATCCATTGCCTAACATGGAAGCCATGTTGCAAAAGGTGACTAGTTGTGAGCTTTTGTCCATGATGGATTGTTTTTTTGGCTACAATTAAGTTAAAGTGGAGGAGCTTGAGCAGTATAAGAATATATTTTCTACTCCATAGGGCAACTATGTTTATGTTAGAATTCCATTTGGCTTAACCAATGCAGGTGCAACATTTCATAGGGATATGGATGTAGCTTTTTCTTATTTTATTGACTTATTTCTAGCAATCTACCAAGATGGCTTGAATGCATACTCCAAGAAGGAAGAAGATCATTGTATGCATTTAGAGAAAAATTTCATCAGGGCCTTGGAATATGGAATCTCACTTAACCCAAAGAAGTGTGCCTTTGGGGTCACCGAAGGAAAGTTATTGGGACACATTATGTCAAAGGAAAGAGTTATAATTGACCCTAAGAGGGTAGCTTCCATTGAAAAAATTCCACAGCCAAAGAATGTGAAAGGAATTCAATCATTCTTTGGGTAGATTAATTTTTTAAGAAGGTTAGCTACAAATTTTGCATAAATCATCCGCCCTATATCAAATATGTTGAAGAAGGGTGAGAAAGTGGAGTGGACTGAAGAGCCACATTTTTTTTTTAAGAAATTAATCAAGTAATCAAGGAGGCCCCAATCCTAAGGACCCTTGATTTTTTCGATCCACTACAAATATTCTCATTTGAACCATTCCACACTATTGTTGTAGTTTTGTTACAAAACAATCAAGAAGGTTTTGTGCAGCCCATTGCATTTTTTAGTAAGTCTCTTCAAGCTGCAGAGTTGAAGTATGACTTGATTGAAAAACAAGCCTATACATTAGTTAAATTTTTTAAAAAATTCAAAACCTATCCTATGGGAGCTACAGTTGTTGCATATGTCCCTTGTGTTGTTGTTAAATACATCTTCACTTAGCAAGAAGTCACAGGTAGGAGATGTAGATGGATAAATAGGATACAATATTTTAACATTGACATCCAAATCACCAAGTTGGGGAGAGGTCAAGGGTTAGCCAAGCTAATGGCTAAAGCAAATTTAGATGCCAATCAAATAAATCAAGAGGATTATTTTGATAGATCACATATTTGTGATATGCAAGAATGTGATTGGCACAAGAATGTTGTCTATTATTTACAAACGATGCAATTCCCTAAAGGGTTGATAGACAATGAAAAGAGGACTCTCAATTTATAGGCTACCAAGTATGTAATCATCAATGGTGAACTATGGTGTTGAAATATGGATGGTGTCATGTTCAAATGTGTGGATAATGCCAAATCTTTTGAGCTGCTAATTGAAATGCACAATGGAGTGTGTGGTAGATATTATATGGCTAAGACCATTGCTCACAAGGTCTTAAGAGTTGGGTTTTGGTGTCCAATAGTCTTCAAGGATTCTTACAAACTTGTGATAACATGTGATTCATGTCAAAGGTTCTCTAGGACGCTCAAGTTCGTAGGCAATCTATCACTTAGACTAGTTGCAATCTAGACACCATTTCAACAATGGTGCATTGATTTTATTGGAGAAATAAAAAATAAGTCTAGTAGAGGTCACTCTTGGATCCTTGTTGTTGTGGATTACTTTACTAAATGGGTGGAAGAAATCCCAATAAAAATAGCAACAAGTAAGGTGGTCATTGATTTCTTGATGGATAGAATATTGACCAAATTTGGAGTACCTGAGAAATTTTTTTCAAACAATGCTATGTGTTTTAGGTCTATAGAATTCACCAATTTTTGTTCTAAGAATGGGATCTAGGTATCATATTCTTCACCATATCACCCACAAGGAAATAGTTAAGTAGAATCAAGAAATTTTTTTTTGATGAAGATCATTAAAAGGATCATTGATAAGAATAAGAGAGCTTGGGACTCCAAGTTGAAGTTAGCTCTGTGAGTGGATAGGGTAACCATCAAGAAATCCACTAGTTATGCTCCATTTGATTTGGTCTATGGTATTGTAGCAAGATTTCCTTAGAATTATCTTACGAAGATGTACAAATTTATCCAGGAATATAGTGAAGATATGTGTGATGAAATACAACACATAATTGATGCATTGATGGAGGTGGATGAGATGAGAAGTGACACTCAGAAGAAAAATGTTAAGTTGCAATTGTAGATCAAGAACATGTATGACAAGAAAGCATCCCCAAGAAAGTTTCAAGTAGGAGACATGGTGTTAATGTGGAATTCTAGGTTTGAAGATAAGGGATAACATGGGAAGTTTGATGAACTATGGTGTGACCCTTATCTAATTAGCAATACCCATGGTGAAGACCTACACTTTACAAGATCTAATAGGTGATCTTCTTGAACTGCTAGTACATGGGCAGTTCTTGAAGCCATATTTCTCTTGAAATATGTTCTTTCTCCATGTACATTGTAAATTTTGTATGTTTTGTAAATAGGTTTGGTTTTCTTTAGTTGGGTCTAGTCTGGTTAGACTACCTTATATGGGTAGTTCCATGCTTTTTGGTTCTATGTATTGGTTTGCTCTTCCAAGAGATGTCTGAGATCTCTCCATGCCTGTTGAGAGGTAGGCATCGCTAATTGGAGCCATTGATGGAATCCTCAAAAAATTTATGTTCCATTGCTTTGAAAATGTGTTTGGATGCCTCAGTGGTTTTGTTCTAGTTCATTGGTTAGGGTTTTAGGGCTAGGTTTTAGGGTTTATCCTCTATTTATTCAAAGAAACCTAACATTTACTGTATTTATTATATTTCAACATTGACTTGCTATTGCCCATTCCCAATCGCATTAGTTTGAACTTATGTCATTGAACTCATCTAGTTTACCAACCCCTTTGTCTAGTATTGTCGGTCATTTTGGCATTAGGAAATATTATGCATCAAAGTTTAAAAGGGTTTAATATTTATCACTTGTCTAAAGTCATGACCTTAAATATATGTACCCCTTTTCCCGTTGACCTAGTTGAGTCCCCTTTTAAGTTACTAACATATTGCATGTGTAGATTTGAGCTCTTAATAGAGTCAATTGGATCATTTGAATTAATCTTGATCGTTCTCTACTCCCCCGCTATATTTTAATATTCATTAAAAGACACCAGTGGGCTAGTGAGTGGGTGACATTTTTCTCTTTCAAGGTGAGAGCCATTATCCTTCAAAGGTAGTGAGCAACATGTCTTAGAAAAATCAAAAGTTATGATAAGATGTCATGGGTTGATCCTGACCATTCCCCGCTAGCTCGTGGGGGACCCACCAACATCTCTCATCTCTCAGAGGGGAAGTAGGGAGGTGCTATATGATGTAACATGGGCCATCAAGAAACTATAGTGGTATATGAAATAGTTTTCAAATATTTAGACATAATGTTAAGGGGTGTTAACAACTAAGCTACTAAAAGGTTAGTTTGAGCACATAGTCAATTATAGGACAAGATGTTATAATCATGGATGTTTGTCTGATCCGAAAGATATCCACTAAGGTGGATGATTGGAAAGGTAAAATGTATGTAAGTTGGAGGTGCCAAATTTGATCTAGGTTGTTCCCTGCCAACCACTACCATAAGATGTGTGTGGATTAAACCCAGTGGGCAAGCAACAAGCTAACACACCATTTTCAAAGCTTATGGAGATGGTGGAGCCCGTGGGATGACATGGAAAGGAGTCCAAATGGTCCAATTTGCTTCATCAATGGAAATAGTCATCTACGGTAAAGTTTTCAAACCTGTTTGACTTGATCTGGGTCATTCGTTAAGCCATCTCACTACAAAATCAATGGTTGGAATTTGAAGTTCGATATTGAGGCCAAGTGATCCATTCTAGTTCATGTGAGAAAATAGTAATGGCAAATAAGACAACGAACTATCAAACTGGTCTACTTTAAAACATAAGGACTTGTTTTAAAGCTTGTTTGAAATTAATTAAATCATTCCATGAGACCAAGGATTTCTTGCTGCTCATTCAAGCTCATTTAACATCCAAAAATTAGGGTTCTCCAAGAATCTACAAACTAGAAGTAAAATCAGTACCATGTATCTCAAATTACTTGAAAATTTGTTGAAAGTGCTCATTCTCTTATTCTCCCAATAGAATTACTACTCTACTTTCATTTCTTTTAAGGTTTGAATTTTAATTTGAATGATAGGCTTATTAAATCATAATGTTTCTTTGTATCAAACCCATACCCTGGTAGTAAGGTTTTAGTTTTCTGTGAAGTAAAACCCTATTTGGTAAGAAACACAATTACCATGGCACCTCCATGAGCCCAAGCTTCAAAATTAGAGGAGAAGAAAAGGAACCTTTCCTAGGACCTTGCTAACTAATTAAAAACCTCAACATATGATAAACCCAAGGGTCAACTTTTGTTCCAAGACACTCAAATTGTAGATGGTCTCATTGAAAAACAATGTAATATCAAAGACACAAAATTACTATATACTAGATGGGCATAGTTCAACTACTGGTTTGGAAAATAGAAATTGGGGTATACCCATTGGTAACCCTTGGATATTAGACATGGGTAAATTGGTTGTGTCAAATGTATACATGGATTTTGACCTTCTAAGATAAGTGGAAACTAATTATGTCCCAATCTCTAGGGTTGTAAGGACATATGATGGCATTGAGATAGTTAAGGTCACCAATGAGGAGATAGTTAAAGTCTTCAAACTAACTAAATGGAGTGAAGACATGGTCAATATTGATGAGAAGGAATTGAGAGCTAAATATGAGAAAGTAAGGCATACTTTTAAGGTCTTAGCATTGCAATACTTTTTGGCATTTGTGAAGGGACAAGGGAAAATCATCTTGGGCTGATCAAATAAGGATCCTTTTCATATAGATTACTTTCTGACATATTTCCAAAGGATATTCTATTCCTTATGCCACATCTTAGGGTTTGACCCAACTACAAGCATGCCCATGGAAAAGATGTATATGGCTTCCCACATTCAACATCCCACTTGTAATACAATTTATGAATTTGGATCATACTTAGATGATAGGATACATGAAGACTTGATTGCATTGAAGAACGATAAGGATGGGTTAATATTTTGGTGTTATTCATTGTTCATGCATATGTTTTTGTACAATAAAGCTACATTATTTTGGTAAGGATGTGACATTAGTCAGGATGGAGGGTGAAATGGATTTTCCTATCCAATATTGGACTAGACTCCATGATATAAATGATCACAAATCTATTTTTGTGGTGTTTGATAATAGTTTTGCTTCTAAACTAAGGAGGGACTTGATTATGAATATTCCACATATACCTATTGCATTGCATAATTTCTAGAGGCCTAAAGAAAAGAGGCTTGATTTGAACATTATGCATAATTGGGGAGATGTGATTCCATACCCTAGCTATACAATTCTTAGAGTTTATGGTACAAGTGTAGCACCACACATACTTCCAAGAGATGTGACACTAAGAGTTGGTTTTCTTAAGGTGATGTGGCAGCAGGGAGATGTAGGGAAAATCACCTACAAGATTAGTGGAAGGGAACCCTTTTCCCTACATACACTATCTTTTCTAACTTTATTATGAAAGAGGGAGGATTGAGAAAAATTGTTGATGTACTCAAGAAATTTGGGATGAAGAGGGTTAGAGAAAGGAATCATGATTCAGAAGGTTCCATGGTAAGGTTAAAGGCTAGAATCTATAGTTCTAGGTTCATCCATAACTTCTACTTCCTTGAGGATACATAATTAGAAATATTTTTTATTTTCAAAAATAAGATGATAGAAAAATTAAGTGGATTGCATTCAACAAGCTTGAGAAGGAGATGCAAGTAAATGACCCATAGTTTTTAGCTCTCAGTGTTATTAATGATGAAATTTAGAGAGTTGGGTACGTGTTTCAAAATTTTGAGTAGGTAGTTGGGAGCTTGAAAGAGGAAAGGTTAATTCAAGAAAAGGGGAAAAATATGGTAGGAGAGGCTCAAGACAAGGGAAAAGCCCCTATAATGGAAGAAAGACCAAACTACTAGCCCCCAAAGAGAGTAATTGTATTTAAAAGGATGAAGGATAAGATCAAGTAAAAATAATAATAACCACCTCTTCTTAACAAGAGGGGTCAAGAATTCCCTTGCCTGCACATGAAATGCCAACCTTGTCTCACCCAAGTTCTATCGCTCCTAAAATCATTGAGTTAGATTCACCACAAAGGAAATCATCACCACCAAGGTAGCTACCTCCAAAGAAACAAAGGATAGAATCAAGCAGTTTGGTGGATTACCTAGAGGATTCTAAAGATGAGATACTTATCACTGAAGAGGAAATACAAGGAGGTATTACTTCTTCCTCTAGGGAGGTAGCTCTACAAGAAATGGGCCTTAGACTGAGAAAGGTGGACCTCACTGGTATGAATAATACCGATGATGTGAGAGAAGAGGCATGCAATAAATTTATGAATGATGATTCATTTTTCAAGACATCATATTTCATGGAATTTTCACATGGAGAGCAAAAAAGGATGAATATGTTAATAATTTTTCTAAGGAGAGAAGCCTAAACCCCCAATTTCCTAATAAGGTTATTGAGGCTGAAGTTAGGTGAGAAATGAAGGAGAGTTTTCAAAACATCATAGCAAAGGAATGTAGAGAATTGGTAAGAATTAGTGGTATCCTCTTGCTACCAGAGTGGGATCTTTCCTCTTCCATTAATTTGACATAGTGAGGAGATGTGACAAGCCACTCTACTCCACAAAAGAAGAGGAAACAATTGCTTTACAAGGGTCTTCTTTTAGTGAGTGGTGGGATACACTTGCAATTTAGGAATTAGCCCCAAATACCAAGAAGCCTCTAGTTACAGAACCATTTGTAGATTATAGGGGAGTGCTAATCATTAATAGGGTGTCAAACACCCTTGCAATTGAAGCAACCACAATGTCTATGAATGTTGCCCAATTTACAAAGGAAACAATAGAATCTGTAACTATAGAAAAAGAGAAGTTTAGAAAAATGTATAATGACTTGGTGGTTGAGTACAACAAAGGTCAACAAAATATTTTATAATTGCAAACAAAGATGAAACTATTGAAGGAAAAGATGCAAAATATACAAAAAAAATGTTCCAATGCAAATGGACTCTGCTTCTCCTTCTTCACCTCAAGAGGAAGTGCCATCTACGCCTGTGCTTCCACTAGAAATTTCATTGGAAATTGTCCCATAAAATATGGGAAATGTAATGTCGCAAATTAAAATAAACCTTAAATCTGATTAATAATATAAAATAAATTATCTCGAATATGGAAATCTTAATTTTTACCAAACTTGATTTTAGACAAATCGGAAAATCTAAAATAAACACCAACATGCACCAGGTGGAAATCGGGAAATGTGCAACTGAAGAAAAATGATTTATTATATATCTTCACATTGAATTACATCATTTTTTCTGATAAATACATCAGATGATATCAATGAACAACAACAAAAAATCTAGAAAATTTTGGAGATCTTTGTTTCTATTAAACTTAAAATAGATGCAAATCGGGTAGGATAAAAACTTCACCAAAATATTTTGAAATAACACAAAAAGATGTGAAACTACTGTAGAATGATATTATACAGATAAAAACATGATAATTTCATAAATTTTCTGTCATAAACATCTAGTAATAGAAAATTGTACAGCTGCAACAAAATACACAAATAGATCCTCAACTGGAAGCCCAAAACTCCTTCGAAATTTGTGCAATGTTCACACAAAATCACCCTAATCTTCATAACAAGTTTCAAATAGAAAGTTACATAAATGAATACCATAATAACATTAAATTATGCTTCTCAAAATATCAATAAAATTTGAAACTAAAAAATCTGCACTATGCACTCCAAACTACTCCAAAATCCTAAAACTAAACTAATACAAAATACCCAACTAAAGAGAATTCAACACAATAGAAATATCTAGATGAAATTGCACCTAGAGACCCTTGAAACCATTTTAATTGAGCCTCAATCCCATTGGTTTTCCACCCTTATAGATATTTTTTTCATCATTTTACTAGCCTTTGAAGAAGAGCAAACACTCAGCCAAAATCTGCAACAAGAATGATCCAAAATGAAGCCCAAATTCATGTTTTATTGAAAAATCTTCAATTTCCAAGTTAGGAACCCAAAAATAAATACCAAGGAGAGATTCCATTTTGAATTTAATGTATGTAACCTTTGGTTCCAAGTTTCCATTAATTTCTTCCACCTCAATGCAAGTTGCCACTTGTCCCAGCTTGGCATAAGCCACTAAATGCCAAAAACAAGCAAGAAGAAGATCCCATGCCAAAGTAGAGATAAATATTAATATAAAATATATTTTGTTATAAAATAATATGTTATTCATGACCAAGTCACCAAATATAATTTTATTTTCAAATCTATTGGGAGCTCCTGATTCACTATTTTGAGCCTATCGACTTGCCATTTTTAGTAAATTGTTATTTTTGGAAAATTTTGGAAAAGGGAAATGACAAGAAATGTGCCTATATCAGTTGAAGGAAAAATTACTTCAAGTGCACATCAGACTGAGGAGGTCATCAAGGAAGACTTGATTGAGAAGTTGAAGATATATGAAGAAAGATGCAAACAACAAGGTAGATTGATTCTTACCAGCAATCTAAAGATTGTGGCAGTGGTGTTGGAACACCTCAATAAAGGAATTGAAAAAAGATTGATTAGCATCAATGCTAATTACTCTTGTAGGTTTTATGTTGTACAAAATTTTGGTAGGGACAAGGAAGTGCCTATCCCACTCACGAATAAATGGACTCCAAGATAACATGATCTTAGGCTCATGGCTATTGGATCTACGCATGATGTCAATAAGCTAGAAAAAATTCAACCTACCCTTAATCTTGTGAGTGGAATCCAATAATTGCAAAGAAAAATTGATCCTTTAGAGGTAAGAATAAGGGAACTGGTTAGTAGTTTTGATGAGTTGAATTTTGGTCTCCTCCTTGACATCTTAAAAGAAAATAGTGAGATAAAATACCTACAGGACTAGAAGGATCAAGCAAATGAGGTAATTGTAACTCAAGAAACCCTAATTTGTGAAGGAGATGACATGTGAATGCTAAGGAGTAGTATGGACATGCTTTCCCAAGCAAGGATTTCCCTTGAAGATTTTGACAAGGAAGCCAACCAGGTGGTGACTAGGTATGCACCATACAAGGAAAAAGTTGACAAGGTTATTGAGTTCAATTGGCCTTCTAAGGAGGAGTTCTAGCTTTGGAAAGACAAACATCTTGATGTCCTGGATGATTAGGTTGCTACTGTGGTGAGATGATAACTATAATTTTGGTTACATGTCTGCAAAAATGGGAATTATAGTAAGGAGAATACAATACATGGTCTGGAACTAATATAGATTAGGCCTTAGATACAAAAAGGTAAAATTATTGTATTCTCTGCAGTTTGAAACAATTGATGACAAGGATTTTAGACATGGAGGTACTTTTTCCTTTTTCTCTTTCTTCATTTTATGCCTTTTTCCTTAAATCTTGAGGTATGTGGAAGGAATTTTGAGAACATGTGGATAAAGTGCTACAACAACTAAATGGTTCCTTTTGGAAGGCAGGACAAATCTTCATCAACAAATGCAAATGGTTTTTGTCCCATGTGATATTTTCCCTCCTTTGAGTTGTAAATGTAACTACATTGGGGAATATATTTGGTGTTGGTCTAATGAGATTATGACATGTGTGCATTCTGGCTTGAAGCTTGTTTGCTCCTTCATTTCTATAAGAAGGAATTCATGGCCAAATGTACAAGTTGTTGATTGATCATAGAGTAATTTTTTAATGAGAAATATAGAGAACAATCTTGAGTCTTGTCTTAGGTTTGTTTTTAGTTTGTTAATATGGAATTGTAATTTTGATAATAGTACTAGCATTTGAATATAAAGAATGGTGCAAATTCAAATCCATTTCTCTCCTGGTGTATTCGTTATATGAACTATTAATAAAATGATCAAGGATTGTTTTGTTCATCTTCACTGTGTTCTAGTGATGTATGGATTTTATCTTTGTTGGAATTCAAAGAATTAATTATATTTATTGGATAAATCTATAGGTTCATGTAATTTGAGTATCTGGATCTATATAAGAAGTTTTGGTTTAGGATACATAGGTATGATGATGTAATAAAGTTTCATAGGAGCTTTGTGATGATATGTATTAAGTTGTTATCCAATTATTCTTGTGTTGAAATTGAATTCGTTTCCTAGGTTAAGGCACTAGCCCGGGCTTTATATTTATGATGTAGTTTCTTGATCATTCAACAACAAAATAAATTCATAATTGAATTTTCTATTGAATTGTAATTGTTAATATTTCATGTCGATTTAATCATTCTCATGCTCTAAATGTTGAGTGTTGTGAAGGATTAGCCATCCTTTTGAGATATTCTATTTATTGAGCATTTACATGAGAAATCATCTGTTATTTGTAATGTATTTGGTCATTAAGTTCATGAATCCATAGGTACATTGTGGGATCACCCTCCCAAGTTTTGTAGAGCCCAAAGTGCAAGAGGAAATTATTGCTTCTTTCACTCGTTCATTAGCCAATCCCTTCAGGTTGTCAAGAATTGGAAATGGGAATTGCATAGGCCTATGTAAAGATCAATTTGGTTCTTAAAAAACAACCAACAAGGATAAAGGGTAAAAATGAATTAATTAAAAAATATATATTTATTTAACTCATAGGATCATGTGAAGGGAAAAATAATTAAATAAGTGATAAATATTTATTTGGTTAATGGCCTATGATAGGCTAAATTAGGCATGGTTGGGTAGGGTCAGATTTTAGGCGTCTACACAACCATCCAAAAAAAATGTTTTTCTTTCTTCTATTGTAGGTTTCTTTGGAATAAATATTGAATCTACAACTTCTTTGGTGATGTCCTCTTATTTTCCATCTCTTTAAATCATTTCATAAATGTATATTACTATATTAGTTTATATTTTGTTAGTTTATTTTTTTCATTTTCTATTGCTATTAGTTTATATTTTGTTAGTTTATTTATTTCATTTTCTATTGCTTCATGGACCATTTTTTAAAATAGAACTGCATGCTTTATATTTTTTGGTTTTATACGAGGACAATGTTTCATATAAACACCTATAAAAAGCACTATTGTATGAGGTAGAGAGCTCCAAATTTATATCTCTTGTTCCTCTATTACTATTCATTTCCTTTCTATAATTAAAATGTAATTTCAATTTCTTTGCACTATATTCTTTTAACCACTTTAGATCTTCAAATGTTTTAGCATAGTTTTATTTAGTGTAATTTATTTTTAAAACTTAAAAAAATAAGATTTGATCAACATAGGCTAAAATTATAGAATAGTTTAGTAGAAACATCAATTGGTTAAATTTGGTGTAATAGTCCGAGATCATTCTCAAAATAAGTTATACTTACTTTGGTAAAGTTGAATTTCACATATTATACCTAAATGCTTATATAAAGCTAAATAAATAATCATATAAACTATTTAATGTTTATGCTAGCCACAAGTTGGCTACACATATGCCCATTCTCGTGATATTTTAAGGGTATAACATAATCATTTCCTTGATATCTATGCTCCCTCATTTTGAGTTAATCCAATTATGTGTTGATTCACTCTTGTACTGCAAATTTAACCCATAATTTGAATTTAAACTTTTAAATTAGTGAATCCTATCCATTTTCAATAACCATTCAAAGCTTACTTATTGCACATTTGAGCAATGTAATTAGGTATGACTTGGTATTTAAAAACATACATTTGAACATTAATTCACATCCAATAATCATTCAATTGTCTAGAATGAAAGGAACTTTCATATCGAGGAATGCTTTGAATAGCTTTAAAAAGAACAATTTTGTATTGAAATTTGGATCGAACGCACTACACACTTGTTGTTTGCCATCACTTACCCAAGCCCATAAAATTGGTCATTTAAGAGGGTTGACTGAGTAAAATATGAGTCCTCATAATTCAATAATCTCCCATGGCATTTCTAAATACTACTACTCCTTATGCACTATCACATACTAATGATCAAGGTGAGAAAAGTTGTATTAGTGTACAATCAATTAATTCAAATATGTGATCATAAATTCAATTCAACAAAATTTTAAAATAATCAAATTCAAAATTTAATTGTATGCTTTAAATACATATAAAAATTTACATTTTTAAATATTGAAAAAAAAACCAAAATAACAAACAATCATCTAATAACTATCAAAATTACCTAATACTTTATCTCTATTATGTCTAAATTTTAAAATTATATTCCATAATTTACTATAATTTTAAATTAACTTAATTATCATATTCTTTAAAATTAATTTTAATTCCAAAAATCCATTTCTTTCCACATGTTTTACCTAGCTTATAATTGTTTGAGTGCACCTAACGTTTCAACCATCATTTGGCACGATGTGCTTACCAATCACACAACCTTTAGCTAGTATTCTAGCTTTTTAGTAGCCTAGAAAGTTAGACTCTCAGATTATTTTCTTCTTTTCCATGAGATGAAATCTCTGTATCTTGCAACTGTAACATTTTTGCTTGCTTGAAAACAAGTTAATGGGTTGAACAGGCTAGGAAAAATGTATACTTGTCCAGATATAAACCAGAACAATTCACACGAAATAGTACAATATAGGGGTAATAAATCTGTTACGAGTAATCAATTGCATCGTAGGTGCATTAATTCCACTTTCAAGTATGAATAATTTGGGAAATCCTATGAATTTTAGAGGTTAGTTCATTATTTTATTAAACTTCACTGCTTTTATCTTTGTTACATTATCCTCCAATGAATTGCAATACCAGAACCAAATTGATGCAAAAGCGCCTTTGCTTCATTTTAAAATATCTACTTAAATGGATATGTCTTTCTGTAGATTCTTTAACATAGGCAGTTTGACTTTGGTGACGGTTATCAACTCCTTTGATTGCTTTTTGAACTAAAGCTCTTTGAAGCAATTTACTATGGCCGCGATCTATGTACTATGAAAGTAGTTTCCTTTTTTAAGTATATGCCTTTCCTGATGCCTTCCAATATTTGATGCGGCATCAACTTCTTCTTTCAACTTCAGCAGCAATCAACAATCTTTCTTTCTAAACCCTCGCTCTACCATGTAATCGACGATCTCTTATCAGGAGAATAAGACATGATCTGTATTCAAACTTCTTTATCCCCTTTTTATTGGCCTTCAAACCCTTCAAAATTGATAGTGGGAAGAGGCAAAGAAATTAAACAAAAAAATAAAATATTTGTGCTGCTGCACAATAACCAAATTCTTCATTCATATTGCTTGCATAAAAATGATTTACATGAGTTCTTTATATAGTGGACTTTAGATACATTTAGAAAAATCTAGAATATAGGACGACATATTATATTTTTATTATTTTACCTTGGATGACATAAAATAAGTTTCTAGAATTTACTAACCCTAAACTTCTAGAATTTATCTAACCCTAGCTGACATAAAAAAATAAAAATAAAAAAACTTAACCTACAACTGGTAGAAATTACTAGAATATTCTAACACTCCCCCGTAGTTTCTACCACAAACTCTATCAATATTTACAATTCCCAAAATTCCTCTCAAAAATTCAAATTGCTCTTGTGCTAAAGCCTTTGTAAATATGTCTACAAATTGTTCTTCAAATCTGCAATGTTGTAGATTGATTTCTCCATTGTTCACTAATTCCTAAATAAAGTGATATCTAGTATCAATGTGTTTTTTCCTCTTGTGAAAAACATGATTCCTTGATAGTGCAATGGTGGACTTATTGTCACAATGGATTATAGTTGGATCCTCTTGTTCATGCAGTAGATCCTTCAAGAATCTTTACATCCACACTGCTTGACATGATGTTGATGAAATTGTCACTATAGGTTGCTTCTTTGATGCCCATGCTACAATACCTATTCTAAGATGAAATGTGTATCCAGATATACTCTTCCTATCATCAATACTCCCTGCAAAGTCACTAACTGTATATTCAACCAACTAAAATTTATTTGAAGTAGAATACAATATGCCATAATTCATATTTCCTGCAATGTACCTCAATAACCTTTTTCATGCTTACCAGTGTGAGTTCTTTGATGAATCCATGAATCTAGAAATCAAACTAACTCCATACATTATATCTAGCGTAGTTGTTGTGAGATACATCAAACTACCAACCAATTTTTTGAATATAGTTGAATCAAAATCAATCTCATTCTCTTCTCTACTTAGTTTTGTGCCTATTGCCATAGGTGTAGAAACTAAACTGCAATTTATCATTCTAAACCTCCTCAAAACATATTTTGCATATTTATTTTGACAAATGAAAATTCCTTTATCATTTTGTGTGACTTCAATGCCAAGAAAATATTTCATAAAACCCAAATCTATCATTTCAAATTCCTTCTTCATTGCTGATTTAAACATGTCAAATCTATCATTTCAAATTCCTTCTTCATTGCTGATTTAAACATGTCAATAGAAAGATTACCTTTGAAAATAAAATCATCAACATACAAGCAAACAATTAAAATCTGACCTTGCTCATTGACTTTGGTGTATAGAGTAGGTTCACTAGTACTTTTGTTGAATCCATTGCTTATCATGTGTGAATCTATCCTGTTGTACCATGCTCTTGGAGCCTGCTTCAATCCATAAAGTGCCTTCTTTAACCTGTAAACTTTGTCTTCATAACATTTTATTTCATATCTTGGTGGCTGTTGCACATAAACCTCTTCTTCTAAATATCCATTCAAGAAAGCTGATTTAACATTTATTTGATAAACTTTCCAATTATTTTGAGTTGCAATAGCTAGTACCATTCTAACAGTATCAAGTCTTGCTACAGGTGCAAAATTTTTGTTATAATCAACACCATATTCTTGAGAAAATCCTTTAGCTACTAGTCTTGCCTTATATTTGTCAACTTCTCCATTTGCATTATACTTAGTTTTATAAACCCATTTTACTCCTATGTATTCTTTGTCCTTAGAAAAATCAACTAAATCCCATGTATCAGTCTTCTCAATGGATTCCATTTCATCATTCATTGCATTAATCCAATGTTCTTCCTTAATTGCATCTTCAAAATAAATAGGATCTTGAGAAAATAAAGTAAAGTTTGATTGCAAATCTATCCTATCTCCTTGACCATAAATTTCTTGCAAACTTCTAGTTTTTTTGCTTTTAAGCCTTGATCTTAATGATGCAAGTGTAGGATTTGAGTCATCATTTACTTATGGACTTGATGATTCTCCTTGCTCAACTTCCCTTTGTGTGCTATCTCCTTGTGGACTTCTTGATGGAGTTCCTCCTTGTTTATTTGATTGATCTCCTTGCTTTTCTTGATCTTTTTCTTCTTGTTCATTATATGGCAATGCTATAGCACCTGTAATTGTCTTGTCTATGCTTCCATCCCAAGATTCTTCCTCTTTGAACACACCATCTCTACTTACAATGAATTTCTTGGTAATAGGATTAAACAACTTATATGCCTTAGATTGTTCATCATAACCAATAAAGATGCATTTTTCACTCTTGTCATCCAACTTATTTCTTGTTTCCTTAGGTACATGCACAAATACAATACAACCAAATATTCTAAAATGAGAAACACTATGATGCTTACCACTCCATGCTTCTTGTGGAATCTTGTCCCTTACGATCTTCATTGGACACCTATTCAAAATCTAGACTGCACAAGCTACTGCTTCAGCCCAATACTCATTAGGTAGATTCTTTCCTTTCAACATGCTCCTTACCATTTCCATTATTGTTCGATTCTTTCTTTCTACAACACCATTTTGTTGAGGTGTGTAACTTGTAGTAAACCGCTTCTTTATTTCATGATACCTACAATAATCTAAGAATTCATTTGAATTGTATTTTCCTCCTCTATCTGATCTCAATATCTTAATAGGTAGGCCACTTTGTTTCTCAACCAATGCTTTGAACTCCTTGAACTTTCCAAATGCCCGAGATTTGTATTTGAGAAAATAAACCCACGTTTTCCTACTAAAATCATCAATGAATGTTAGAAAATAAATTCTCACCCTAATGATGGTGTTTGCATTGGACCACATAAATCAGTATGCACAATTTCTAAAGGTGCCCATTCTCTATATGACATTCCCTTTGGAAAACTTGCTCTATGATGCTTAGCCAAAATAAAACTTTCACATGAACTTAACGATGCTTCAATAGGGGGTAAGCCTCTTACCATTTCTTTCCTTTTCAATAAACACAATACTTTGAAGTTAAGATGACCATACCTCAAGTGCCATGTCCATGCTTGATCTTAACTTGATGCCTTGAAACTTTCTTTAATCTCCTCCATTAATTCATTTTTCATTTGAAGTGGGAACATTCTCTTATTTGTCATTTCAACCTTTGCAATCATCATATTACTAGGAGGAATATCAAATATAGTGCACATATTATATTAAAAAACAACTCTATAACCCTTTTGAGAAAGTTGTCCTGCACTTATGAGATTATGCTTCAAACTAGGTACAAAATAAACATCAGGAATGGACTTCTTACCAAGCTTTTTCATCACATTAATTGCACCTTTACCCATGACTTCAACTATATTATTATTGCCCAATTTAATTTCTGATTTCATTGAAGTATCCAAACTTTCAAACAAGTCTTTATTTCTTGTCATATGATTATTGCAACCACTATCTAGAAACCAAATATTACTTGAACATTCTTGGGCTGCATGGCATGTAGTGAACAATGTCTCATAACTACTCTCAGAAAAATTTGCTTTTTGCTTTCCCATATCAACTTGTTTCTTTTGACATTCATTCGCAAAGTGACCATACTTTTTGCAATAATAACATTGAAAATTTGATTTGTCATACCTTTGTGATGCTTGATTGTTATTGTGTCCCCTTGAATTGAAAATTTGATTTCTTCTTCCTCCTGGATCTGGATTCCAAATTTCTTCTCTTTGATAATTATTTCTTCCTCTTCCTTTGCCTTGCCAAATGTCATTTGTGTTTTGAAAGCATTCTCCAATGGTGGATTATTATTCCTGTTCAATCTATACTCATAAATTTTTAAAGAACCAAACAACTTATCTATTGAATATGTTGAAAAATCCTTAGTTTCCTCAATTGGCACCGCAAGAGTACCAAATTTAGTAGGAAAAATTCTTAAGATATTTTCTACAACCTTTTGATCTATTATTTCATCACCATTCATCCTTATTTGATTAACCAAATTTGTAACACAATTTTCAAATTGATCTATTGAATCAGAATCACTCATTTGCAAGTTTTCAAATTCTTTCCTAAGTGCTTGCAATTTGGCAAGTTTTACCTTGTACCTTGAGATGTTGTTTCCAGAATATCCCATGCTTGCTTGGCTATAGTGGCTAGCTTAATCCTTCCAATGACTAAGTCATCCAATCCTTGTCCAATTATCTACAAAGCCCTTTTATTATTTTTCTTGTTTTCACTTAGCTTATTTTTTGCATTAGTGCTCAAAGTAGACTCATCCTGCAACATGGTTCTATATAACCATTTTTAACTATTTCTAATAAATCTTCCAAATTAAATATTAGTTTCATTTTGTATGACCAGGTAACATAATTTTTACTAGAAAATATTGGAATTTGAGTTTGCACACTACTTGACACCATATCTTAAAATAATATCTGTAAACCCTAAATTTCTTTTTTTTTGAATAATTTGCTATCAATATAAAAATACAATCTATAATAAAACTGCAACTTACTCAATTGACTGAATAATTTAGCAACCTTATACTTTTATTTGGTCAAGCTATAAAACCAACAATCCTTTTTGCAAATTGGGCATCAACTTTTGTCACCAAAAATAAACATACAACTTCAACAATCCTCAAATCTACTCTTCTTCTACTAACATTCTTCTTCTTAACTTGGATATGATACAACTCTGATAGTGGGAAGAGGCAAAGAAATTAAATAGAAAAATAAAATATTTGTGTTGCTGCACAATAACCAAATTCTTCATTCATATTGCTTTCATAAAAATGATTTGCATGAGTTCTTTATATAGTGGACTTTAGATACATTTAGAAAAATCTAGAATATGGGCCGACATATTATATTTTTATTATTTTACCTTGGCTGACATAAAATAAGTATCTAGAATCTACCTAACCCTAGACTTCTAGAATTTATCTAACCCTAGCTGACATAAAAAAAATAAAAATAAAAAAACTTAACCTACAACTGGTAGAAATTACCAGAATATTCTAACAAAAATGCTATATCAACACTCCTTTCAGTCAACATTCTCTTTAAATCAGGCTTTTGGAACTTTTCTTTTTTCAATTTTGTAGCTTGCATTTGTTGGAAATATAATCTCAACCACTTCATTAGCTTCTCTAGCTTTTCATGTCTTCTCATTATTCTTTGTGTCAATCTCCATATCAGTATTGGATCACAATAAATTTCAACATTAAAGAAAAGGATTTGAAGGAGATTGCATCTTATCTACTCTAGTATGTTCATTGTTCCATTAGTTATCTTCACACACTTTGTGGGTGGTCTGAAATACAATATTTTATATTCTCAATAGTTGTTTAAGTTTCTATATAATGGATGAATCTAATTGTGTATGTACTCTTTTAGGAGTCCAACTTTGCATAGCTATAAGGTGCTAGGTTGATGTTTGTCATGGGGTAGTAGCTCTAAGATCTTGAAGAATCAATGTAATGGAAGTATGGTTGAATGAGCAACAACTCATGAAATTTATGTAATGATTTATTTGCTTAATATAAATTTCAATGTCTTCTCTTTGTTTGTTTTTTCTTTATCCTCTCCTTTTCAAACCCATCAAGTGGTATTAGAGTAGGTTCGAGATGGTTACTTAGGTTCTAGAATTTGTAGAATGAAAAGATCTAGAAGGTTGAAAATCCAATCTTAAAAGAATTCGTCAACAAATTGTGTCATATCAGACCGAGTTTTTGAGAGGTCGATTTGAAATAGGTAAAAGTTGTTGTATTGTGTGTCACCATTTTTGTTTTAAAGAGAAGATTGACAAGAGTTTACCAGTAGAGAAGCCACCCAAAGGAGGCACAAAATTTTGAAGGTCCGATCTAGAATTTTACTTCCTAGGAGATGCCAGTTTCTAGTTGCCAACAAAAAAGGAAGTCATGATCAATTGTTAAGAATCCAACTTAAAGAAACAAGGAGAGAGCTATGAGTTTGCAAGGATCTTGTAATGTTTTTATTTAATCAATATAAGATATTATGTCTGTGTTTTTTTTTATCTCCTACCATTGGATTTCAACAATTGGTATTAGAGCCTGAAGACCCTAGAGAGTAGAAGATTATGGTGGAGTGTTGTTTGAAGCCATTGAAGTTACCAGCTATAGCTATAGTTGTAGAAGCTAAAAGAGTATATGCAAAGATAAAAAGAGATGAGATTGTTGTTGGTGGAAGATCATAAGCCAAAAAATCCACCAGAAAGAAGGAATCACTATCGGCATGGTGAAGGAGTTGTTGATTTATAAGGCACTAATTTTGAAATCACACAAGAGTGCTGATTGAAAGATTTATAATGTATTACCAGAAGAGATTATGGTTCACTAGAAATAAAGGAAGAGTTACTAGTCACCACAAATAAAGAATAGACCACAATAAAAAGTGTTGTCAAGGGATATCGTGGTATGAAGGGAGTAGCCAAACATAAGATAGATTGAGGCTCTTCTTATAAGATTTGAAGAAGAGATCATAGTATTTTTCAAAATGAGAAGTCTTGAATACCACTCGCAAGGAGATCAACGATGGAATGAAGCTAATAAGGAGAGTGTTTCCTAACTTCAATTATGATTACTTTCTATTATTTGTCTCAAGTGAGCAAGGAGAATAAAGGATCCAAAACTATTAATAAGCCACCCAGAAAGAAGTGCAGGCTAACGATAGTTTGCAGCTATGAGAGGAAAGGCCGAAGAGAAGATAGATCTGAGGTTGTAGTCGCTATTACTACCAAAAGTTTGAAAGTGAAGTTATTGTCAAGAAGATAGATCGTAGAAGAGAGATTAATCACTGAAGCTACAGTTGGAGTGGTCGAAGGTAGACCATAGTAGATTTTACAGCATTGGAAGAAAAATCTGCCCACCTCAAAGAGATTGAGTGGTAATCAATTGCATGAGTCAAAAGATTTGGAAAAGCCACCAAGTGGAGTATAAGTTTTTTAAGGCCGCTGCAAAAGGAAAGGAAGGAGATTGCTAAAATTTTGACACCAGTAGAAGTTAAAGAAAAGAAAAAGCTTGATAATTATTTTAGTCACTATTCAAAAGAGGTTTTTCAAGAAAGTGGGAGGCACACGAAGCTGTCGAAAAAAGGTATTTGTTGTCACCCAAATGAAAAGCCTATTTTGCATTAAGGAAAGAAATTCATTTTTTGAGGATGCATCAGTGAGTGTATAGGTTGGAGGTTGAGAGGGAGTGAAAAATTGTATAGAAGAGAAGCATCTGGTAGATAATAGTAAGAAAGAGGAGTTGTTAAAGGAGATACAAAAAAATTAGAGGAGGATCTAGGTAAATGAAGTTGTGAAAAAAAAAACAAATGAAGTTGTAAATTGGTAAAGAATTAGTGTGGTTGAATGTCGTAGCATTTTGAATTTGTGTGAATAAGGTCAAAAGAGCCAACTGATTTTAGGATCCCCGAGCACTAGAAGTGTAGCTCAAAGGGAGGTGTTAAGGAAACCAAGTGTTTCACACCTGAACCTACAATGGACTGGTGACAAGAAGCCAGAGCTTGTAGTTAGAGCATCCCAATAGAAAAATGGGATTTTCTAGGTTTGATCCATAGTATTTCAAAATTGCAAATGTTGAAGCATCAATAGAAAAGATCAAGAAAGTAATAGGGATTCGTAGTTGAGATTAAGGGGGAGTTTTGGAAATATAGTCTCAACCACTTCATTAGATTCTATAGTTTGTCATGTCTTCTCAGTATCCTCCATGTCAGACTCCATATCATAATTGGATCACAATCAATTTCAACATTAAAGAAAAGGATTTGAAGGAGATTGCATCTTATCTACTCCAACCTATTTGTTGTTCCATCAGCTGTCTTCACACGCTTTGTGGGTGGTCTAAAATATAATATTTTATGTTCTCAATAGTTGTTTAAGTTTCTATATAATGGATGAATCTGATTGTGTATGTACTCTTTTAGGAGTCCATCTCTATGGAGTTGTAGGGTGCTAGGTTGATGTTTGTCATGGGGTAGTAGCTCCAAGAGCTCAAAGAATCAATGTAATGGAAGTATGGTTGACCTTGTAGCAGTTCATAATGTTTATGTAATGATTTATTTGCCTAATATAAATTTCAATGTCTTCTCTTTGTTTGTTTTTGCTTTATACTGTCCTTTCCAAATCCATCAACATTGAATTAGGTGATCCTTTTTGATTCTTCTTTTATTTTTTGAGTCTCCTCTTGTGATCTTAGAAGACTGAAACTTTACCTTTGATTCCCATATGGCTGAAGAAATACCTTTCAACAAATTACGATTAAACAATCAACAATTGGCACCTGGATCTTCTTTAGCGAGTTGTCCTTTGTATTTAGCAATAATAATTTCCTTATAGTGATTTCCCTATTTTCTTTGGCTGTGAATTCTCTTTTCAACTAGTGCGATCTACTTTAATCTCCTTGGCAACAAATCTTTAGTGCTTCCTTTCTTGGCGGGTACTGCTCAAGTTTTTGTTGCTTTTTCTTCACAAAACATTGGCTGTTGTTTCTATTTGTTATACTATGCAACACTTCAAACACCTTTGCATCTCCTTCAACTATAGCAACTGACTTCAAAATAGCAAAAAAAACTTTGGAATCTTTTCTTTCTCATTGATAGGTACAACTTTCTTATTATTGGCAACACTTTAATCTTTACACTTTCTTTTCTTTTGCAATCTCCTAGAAAATACGATCCACAAGGCTCTAATACCAAATGTAGATTTAGAAAACATAGAGACAATTAATAATAACAAAAAACACATAGATCTTTTTACACAAACACATAGTAGCAACTTTATTTCTCAGTTATGATAAAATAAATCACATCTGACCTCTCTTTATAGAGGTTTTCCATTACAATTTCTTCTACATGCATATTACATACAAATTACAAACTCATTCAAACTCACCATCAACATGCATTTACAAATAGTTAAATAAACTAATTTTTTATTATAACTATGCATGGAATCCTTAGTGAATTGCATGGCGGTGAATGATAGTGCATAGTGGTGTAGAATTTAATGATTAGCATCACTTCCCAACATACTCCCCTTTGATGCTATGATTCACAATATGATCTTAAAGTTTTGTAAATTGACCCTGAGCAACTTAGTGTACAATATTATTATCACTCTAGTCTAGTACCCTTCTTGTACAAGTTAAGTACCTATTTACTCATTTATCTCCCTCTTGAGAGATCACAAGGTTTTCCCTTCCTTTCTCTAACATAGAGAAGACTCATAGTCTCCCAAATCATATGGCACCTTTCAATGTGCCAATCACAACAAGCCATCACCAACCACTTGACTCAAATCTTCAAACTTTGTTTGATAACCATTTCTTTTAACATGCCAACATTTAGGCTTGTACAACCTTTTGAACATATTTGTAACTTTTTTCTAACTGGATCCATGAATCCATCCATAATCATTCTTCATACAATCTTTCATAGATTGTCCATTCCACTCTTTGTTCCAACATAATTTTTCAAAGTGATTCTTCAACCTATAGATTGTACAAGGATGAAGATCCAAACACTTCTCTTTCTTATGTCCTTCCCTATGACAGTGAGAACATTGCATAAACTTTATTCCTCGAGCTGTTTTGCATGAACCTATAACACTTGTTACACTATTTCTATCTCTCTCACCACATCCTAGGCCTTCATTATTTGGCCTCACAATTGACTGAATGGGCTCTCTCATTCCTTATTCATGCTTTCCTAAACCTTTTCCTTCATGTCCTATTTTCTTCATAATTATCAAACCAACATTCTTTTCAAACCAACCTTTGTTATTAGCACCACAACTAGCAAAAACTTTAGTTTCTGACACCTTTTCATCTTCAACTCTGTGTTCTTTACCTAAAAAAACTTTAGCTACGTCATCTATATCAAATGAAGAACACAAATCATTTGTATCACATGATACATCAAAAAATAATGGATTTGACCTTAGACATTCATTGCATGCTTCTAATTGAACAATATTTTCTTTCAATTTGGATATTTATTTCTTCTATAAACTATTTTCTTCTTCTAACCTCTGTAGATTTTATTTTAAATCTCCATTATTTTTTTGACATCACTATGCAGCTGTAATCTTCTTTCTAGCTCTTCATTTTCCTTTTTCACTTTCTCTAATTCTTTTTCAAGATTCTAATTTTCACACAAATAATCACATCTTTCTTTTCCAAAATCTAGTATATTTTCTATCAATTATGAGTTATACTTTTTGACCTTCACTAATTCATATTTCAAACAATCTTTCTAAAATATTAAATTTGAAGTTTCTTTCTTCACCTTCTTACTATTCTTTCCCGTTCAAACAAAAAAAAATTAACTCACCTTCTTGAAAACTGGAAAAATCTGCACCCCTACGCCTCAAACACCTTCTATTTCCTCTGGCTATGATTTTTTTTTTGTTATCCACCTTACTTGGAACACCCAGTTCTTTTTTCTGTCAACACTCTAAACTTATCTTACGCTGTCTCTTCTCTCCACGATCTACCTGGACGGCTCTAGAATAGTTTGCATACAATGACCTCTCCTTGCACTTGCTTGCAGGACAACTCCAAACTTCAGTGCTTCTTCAAATTTTCAGTGGCGGTTTGACTTTTGATCTCCTACTTTGCAAAAACAAACAGTGATTCTTATTTGAAAAAAATATATCAACACTACACTCATCCCTTTTTCTTTGACTTTATCGGACTTCACATTCTCCCTTTGACTATGTACTTCACATTCACAAATTAAAATTGCATACTTCACACAGCCTGCATATATTTACTATGACAACTTCTTCTTTATGGTAGCTTCAAAAATTGCGATCCTCCAGCGTTTTTCTTCCATTTCACAAACTTGCAATCTCCCTTTGACTGGCCTAGCTTAAAAATTTGATCAATTGTAGTGAATGGCATCAAGAACACTTCACAATAATTTCCTTTTCTAAAAATTTGCACCATTCCAACAACTTTTAGTTCACTTACCCAACTATAGAAACTATTTCTCAAGTTTAACAGCTTTGGAGGATCCATTTATTCTTTCATGAACTCTACTGAGTTGAAACTTTTAAATTAAGGTACAAGAAGTTTTGAGGGTTAATCCTAAAGGTTATAGGCTATAAACTACCCAAATTGTAAGTGATGAATTTGGCACACAATCAGCTATGTGGCAGCATCCTAAAATCTCTAGGAATTTGTTCCACTATTTTCTTGCAACAACATATAACAATTTGAGTGTAGTATGGCGAGAATTGGGGATGCTAACTCATCTACAAATACTTGTGCTTGGAAATGTTCTTCCTTTTTTTGTTAGATTGTACACAACTGGAGTATTTTGGGTTCCATTCTTGTGGATATTAGTCTCAATCTCACCAACTTACAACTATTCATTGCAGGAGATAATCAATTCAGTGGGGTGATCCCAAACTCTTTGTGAAATTGTTTGAAACTCTTTGTTCTAGGTCTCTCAAAGAACCTCCTTAGTGGTTTGGTACCTCAAGAATTGGGAATGATAACTGCTCTATAGATACAAATCCTTGGGTTTAATAGCTTTTCAAGTGTGAAGATATGCACGATCAATATGTTACACATGTTTTTTTTTCAGTCTTTTGTTTTATGCAATAACAATTTGCATGTTGCGTAGTTATTTGCTTTTAGTTTTAGCTTTAGTTTTTATTTTTTTTATTTTTTATTTGATCACATTTAAATACTATTGATTATAATTTGATTTTATATATGTAGAAATAATATATTGTATTTCTTTTCAATTGTGTGTAAAAACTTAATAATGTTAGTGCTGTTATAATTTTAAACATTTCAATTGGTATCAGAGTAGGTTGTAGAAATATTTATTATGTAAGGAGTAAATTAGAGAAACGATTATCTCCAAATTGCAAATAACATAGTTTACCATTTCAACTTATGTTGTTACAAGAAATAATCATGATTATTGGAGTATTAAAATAAAGACTGTACTATTCTCCCAAGATCTTTAGGAACTAGTAGAAATGGGATACATAAAACTTGCACATCAGAATGCTTTGACTTATTGGATAGTGAATCAAAGAAATAAATTGAGAGAAGATAGAAAGAAGGACAAAAAAGATTTATTTACCATCTAGTCTATATTGGATACTTCAATTTTTGACTGTGTTGCTAGTATGACAAAATAAAAGGATGCATGGGAGGCTCTACAAATTGCATACCAAGGAACTAACAAAATTAGATTGGTAAGACTTCAAACCTTTCAAAGAGAGTTTTAAATTTAAGAATGAGAGAAACCGAGTCCATTAAAAAAATTATTACTAGAGCTTAAAGTATTATGAGGCTTAGAACTCAAGAGGAAACTAAAACAAAATGATTTTTTTTGTTTTTTTTTGAGATCTCTTCCTCCAAAATTTGATCCATTGGTGATAGTCATTGAACACAGTAAAGATCTAATCACATTTAAAGTTACAACATTGATAGTTTCTTTGCAATCTTAGGAGAAGCGTATGCAAAATTTTATGGAGAGCCTAGCACAAGCCTTCTAGTATATTGTAAGAATTTTAAAAAGTAAAATTCCTCCATCTCACATAAATAAATCTCTAGGTGAGTTTTCTTCTAATAACAAAGGGTGAGGTCGAGGAAGAGGAAGAGTAAATAACAAAGGAAAAGGAAGAATTTTTATGGATCACAAAATCATCCAGTATAGGTATTGTGAGTGATATGGGCACTATGAATCCGAATGCAAGAAAAATAAATCTAACTTAAATAAGTCAAGATTCAATTATAATAAAGAGTTACTTGAAGATTCAAAGTATTCGACATTCTTTATATGCAATTTGGAAAAAGAAAATCACATGTATGGTTCCTAGATAGTGGATGCTCAAATCATATGATAGGAAAATATCATCTCTTTGTCAAATTAGATGATTCAGTGAGAAGTCATTTTAAATTTTAATATGATAAAGAGATTGTAAAGGGAAAAGATACCCTTGTTGTGAAGACTAAGCAAGAGAAGATGTGCATATTCATGATACTTTTGCCAAAACTATAGCATAATATTTTGACTATAGGGTAGCCTGTAGAAAAAAATATAAAGTTGTGTTTGAAGATATTTTCTGCAAAGCATTTGATAAATTAGATAATTATTAACTTTTAGCAAATTCTTGTATGATAGAGAATAGATTGGTTCCTCTCAAATTGGTTTCTACTAAGATGCATGCACTCAAAACAACCACATATGATTTATGGTTATGGTATCAATGTTATGGCCATTTGAATTTTCAATGGTTAAGTTTTTTATATAAGAAAAATATAGTGAGAAGAATTTTGTCAATTTAGGCCAAAGAGGAAGTTTGTTTAGGATGTTCACTTAACAAACAACATTGACATAGTTTTTGGTCAACAAATCATGGAAGAAAAAATCTCCTCTAGAGCTTATGCATACAAATATTTGTGGTGACATGCAAGAGGAATCATTGGGTAAGAATATTTACTTTTTTGACTTTTATTGATGATTTCTCTCATCACACATGGGTTTATTTTCTGAAGAAAAAATATGAGGCATTTGAATACTTCAATAATTTCAAGGCCATGGCTGAAAAGTAGAGTAGATATTCTATCAAAATACTTAGAAGAGATAGAGGGGGAGAATTTACATTCAAAGAGTTTTCTAATTTTTTCAATAAGAATAACATAAAGAGATAGCTTAGTATCACATATACACCTCAACAAAATGGTATTTCAGAAAGAAAGAACCATACCATTATGGAAATGACACAAAGTATGTTGCAGAAAAATAAATTCACGTAGTTATTAGGGAGAAGCAATTGCAATGATAATAAATATATTCTAAATCAAAGTCCCACAAAAGTAGTTCATATCATCACTTTGAAGGAATATTGGAGTGGTCATAAGCCTTTAGTGGCTTCATCTTTGAGTATTTGGTTATTTAGCATATGTCCATATTTCTGTTGAGAGGAAAAAGTTGGATACCAAATCCCAACTTTATATCTTCATAGGATACTTAGATGCAAGTAAAGGATACAAATTCTACAATCCTAGCACAAAGCAATAGATTATTAGTTGGGATGTGGTTTTTGATAAAGAGGGAGTACTGAAGTGGAAAGATGATGTATAAAAAATACATTAATAATCATGAGAATAGAAGATAATAGTGTTCCTCCTCTCCCCACAAGCTCAAGTGGAAGTTCAAGCTCAATTCCCACTCCTCCAAGTTCACTAAGTTCTCTAATAGCACAAATTCAAGTGATAGTAAATCACCTCTTGCATCAACTCCAAGAAAGGTACAAAGTTTAGTTGGTATTTACCATAGGAGTACAAATATAAATCTATTTTTTAATTTTCCTTTGCTTAGTACAATTCAAGTTGAACAATTTATGCATGAAGAAGTTGTGAAAGACTCAATATGGTTTGATGCTATGCATAATGAAGTAAGCTTCATTCATAAATATAATACATGGGAATTAGTTCAACTTCTTAAAGATAAGCATGTGATTGGTGTCAAATGGATTTAGAAGGTCAAATATCATGCAAATGGTTTAGTAGAACACCACAAGGCAAGATTAGTTACTAGGTGATTTGTAAAATTGTATGGAGTAGATTATTTAGAAACCTTCACTCAAATTTCTAGACTTGATACAATCAAAGATTATATTGGCTATATTGTTGCACAATGCAAATGGCTAGTATCTGGTGCAGCCATGGTAGGAGGGTCCTCAAAGAGAATAGTCCAGACCGTGCAACAAGAGCTACACAATAGAAGGAACATGGAATATGGAGGAAAATGCAGATTCAAACCTTCCTATTATCATAAAATTCAATTATAATCAACTGGCAACATTTGGGTTTACAAATTGGGCTCACAGACCTAATACAACATGCTCAACATACAATATTCCTATATGCTCCTTAATGCGAGCTGGAATATTACATATCGAATCTAATATTAATCAACCTACCTTTCTATTGGTCTATTACAATGATTTATACCACATCCAGAGATCTAGAATCCTCTGCGTCAGCCAAAGATCATTACAATATCTGATGAAGGAAACGTAACATGTGCATGAAATAGGTCGGCCTCAAATTTGAATTTCTCCTTAGCGGGTGCATTAGGATGAAGTGTGGACCAATAATTAAGGTCAGGGACACTCCATGGAATAATTCAAAACACATCGTGAGGATTTGCAAGTTATGGGAAGGATCCACAAGAGACAAAATTAGCCATTAGGCTTGAAACTACTCAGTGCTTTGTTCTAGAAACTGCCACTTAATCTAGAAGCGATAACTTACAGGAAAAAGATCCAGTCACTCTTAAATCTTGGAATAAGGGAAATTAACATGTCCTCAATGAAAAATAGATCCACAAGGTCTGGTGAGCAAATATGATGATACACTAAATTTTCCAACTTGAACTGAACAAGAATTGAACAAGGAAAAAATCCAAAATGAAAATATTTTTTGTTGATGTAGGATTGCAAAGAACCAAGGATGCTCTTGCATCACACATCTGGGGTTAATGAAAATTGAGTCCATCACTTTGTTGGGGCTAAAGGAAAACTAATACGGTCTACCTCAGCCTGAGAAATCTAAGAAGAATCCTCCACTGGTCTGCCTTTCCACTTCACAAGATATTCTTTGTACTGTCTTCCACACATTTTCCTCCCATCTCTGATATCCAAAATCTCTTCTATCTCATCTGATTGTTGTTTAGGAAATTGGTTCTCTAATTTTTCTTCACTATCTTCACTAAATTTTGCTTCATGGTACTGATGTAGATCTGCAATGTTGAATATAGGTGATATACCCATGTCATCCAATAACTTTACGTCATATGCATTTCCTAAATCAAATTTCTTCAAAATCTTATAGGGTCCAAACTTCCTCATCTTGAGCTTATTGTATGTACCAATTGGAAATATTTCCTTCCTCAAATACACCATCACTTCATCTCCAACTTCGAACTCCTTATGTCTCCTCTTTTCATTTTCTTTCTCCTTATACTTCTGGTTCATATCTTCCAAGTGTTGCTTTACTTGAGTATGCACTTCCTTCATATGTTTTGTAAATTCTTCTGCTTCTGCACTCCTTTTGTCTTCCTTACTCATGTCTCATAGCTCTGATATACCTCTAGGATGAACTCTAGTAACAATCTTAAAAGTTGTCTTTCTGGTACTCATGTTCACTAAATTATTGTAAGAAAAATCTTCTTGTGGGAGGACTAAATCCAAACGTCTGGTCTTCTCTCCAACCAAACATCTCAAAAAATTCCCCAAACTCTTGTTTACTAACTCTATCTATCCATCAATTTTTGGGTGAAAAGTAGAACTATTTACTTTAAATTTGTCTTTAACTTCTTCCAAAGTGTTCTCCAAAAGTAACCAACAAACTTTGTATCTGTGTCTGAAATAATACTCCTAGGTAATCCATGCAATCTGACCACTTCCTTGAAAAACAAGTCTGCTACATGTACTACATCTGTTGTCTTTTTACAAGGTATGAAATGTGCCATTTTAGAAAATCTATCTACCACCACAAATATAGAATCATTACCTCTCTATGTCTTCGGCAAGCCAAGTATGAAATCCATGCTGATATCCTCCCAAGGTCTCTCCAAAACTATGAAAGGCTTAGACAATCCAACATTCTGACTAGTCCCTTTTGCAACTTGACAAACTCTGTAACTCTGCACAAATTTCCTAACATCCTTATGAATCTTTGGCCAAAATTAATTCTCACTTACCAATGCTACTGTCTTATCAATTCCAAAGTGTCCTGCCAATCCTCCACTATTTTTTTCTTTCACCAAGTTATCCCTCATTGAACTTTGGGGTATGCACAACTGATTCCCTCCAAACAACATATCCTTCTGAATGAAATAATCCAACCACTAACTCCTATCCTCCAAGATTGGTTCTTTATGTAAGCTCTCCAAGGTTCTACAAAATCTGGTTCTTCCTCATACAAGTTCTGCAATTCATCAAAGCCTAATACCTCCACTCTCATCTTTTCCAGTAAATTCCTTCTCCTACTCGAAGCATCAACAAATCTACTTGACTTTCCACTCCTATGTTTCAAAACAAAAGTATAACTCTACAAGAATTCCACCCATCTCATGTGTCTTTGATTCAACTTACCTTGACTGTTCAAATACTACAATGCCTAATGATCTGTATACAACACAAAATATTTAGGAAACAAATAATGTCTCCACTTCTTCAAGGCTTGAACTATGGCATAAAAATCATGGTCATACATTGAATAACTTATCCTAGCATCATTCAATTTCTCACTAAAATAAGCTACTGGTCTTCCTTCTTTGCTTAATACTGCTCCAATTGCATTTCCACTTACATAACAGTCTACCTGAAATACCTTATTAAAGTCTGGTAAAGCCAACATAGGCTACTCAGTCACCTTTTATTTTAACAACTCAAAACTCTTATCTTCTCCAGATGTCCACCTAAAATCCTTCCAATCTCCTCTCATTGTTTATGCCATAGGACTACAAATAGAACTGAAATTCCTAATGAACTTTTGGTAGAAACTAGCCAATCCATGAAATGATCTTACCTCTCCAATGCTTTCCAGTGTAAGCCATTCAGAAATTTCTCTTACCTTCTTAGGATCCATCTTCAATCCATCCACAGATATCACAAATCCCAGATATACCAATTATTCCTTCATGAAACTACACTTCTTAATGTTTATCAACAACTTCTCTTCTTTTAACCCTTGCAAAACTTGTCTTATATGCAACAAATGTTCGCTAGTCTTACTGAAAATCAAGATGTCATCCAAATAGACAATTACAAAATTACCCAAGAATTTCTCCAATACCTTATTCATTAACCTCATGAAAGCACTCAGTGCATTTGTTAGTCCAAAAGGCATCATCAACCACTCATACAATCCTTCATTTGTCTTGAATGTTATCTTCCACTCATCCCCTTCTCTGATTCTGATCTGATGATATCCACTCTTCAAATCTATCTTTTTAAAGTATTTATCTCCACTCAAACAATCCATAATGTCATCCATTTGGGGCAAAGGAAATCTATACTTCACTGTGATTTCGTTTATGGCTCTAGAGCCTGTACATATCCTCCATTCTCCATCCTTCTTAGGTGCTACCACAACAGGTACTACACAAGGACTTAAGCTTTCTATGATCAAACTCTTCCTCAACAACTCTTCCACTTGTCTATTCAACTCTTCATTCTCTATCGGTGCCATCTGGTGTGTTGTTTTATTAGGAAAAATAGCTCTAGGAATCAAATCCATACAATGACTAATACTCCTCACAGGTGGCAATCAATTAGGTACATTATCTGAAATGATATTTTCATATTCTACCAGCAACCCCTTTATCTCCTCCAGTTGTTCTTCTACATGCTTCAAGTCTTCAGACTTCTTTAGAACCAAGGCATAGCATATGTTATCATGTCTCATTCCATCTAGAAATATCCTTCCATCTACCAAACAAATTCTAGCATGGGTACAAACCTCAACTTTAGGAACATCTTCCAATGGCAACAAATTCTGCTTCATCCCATTAGCAACAATGGTATATATGTTCTTCTTTCCATCATGAATAGCCTGTCTATCATACTGCCAAGGCCTTCCCAACAAAACATGGCATACATCCATAGGCATGATATCACACAAAACTTCATGATGATAATTTCCTATCTTCAATTTCACCAAACATTGTTCACTTACCAATATCTTATTCTCATCTTGAATCCATGCTATCTAATAGGGTTTCAGGTGTTTCAATCTTTCCAGCTTCAATTTGGTCACCATTTCTTCAGAACCCAGGTTCTTGGAGCTTCCACTATCAACAATCACTCTGCAACATTTACCAGTTACCTTGCATCTAGTCCAAAACAAATTCTTTCTTTGCAATGGTTCTTGCTCCATCTCACTTTGAAACAATACACTTTTATTCACCAACACTTCTCCCTCTTCCAATTTATTAGATGATTTGGAATGATCCTCCTTAGCAAAGGTTGTTCTACTATTCTCTATCTTTCTTCTTGTGTCTCCCTGATTACATTCAAATGCTCTATGTCCTTCTCCACCACACTTAAAACAAGTTCCCCTGAATACTCTTTTCTCCTATCCTCTATCATCTTTTCTATAACCCTCATTTCGGTAACTGCCATATCCTCCTCTCCGGTAAGCATTTCCATCATCTCTACGGTATGAATTATCATTCTTACTAACTTCCTTATCTTTATTCTAATCTGCAAAAGATCCCCTTCCTCCTTTGGTGAAAGTTCTTCCTCTCTAAAATCTTCTACCTCTTCCTCTCTGTCTCTGCTCATGTCTTTTATTCATCTTCTCTTCTACTTTTGGGGCACATTGATATGCCTCTTCCACACTCGTTAACTTGTTCAAACTAATCTCATCCTGTATAGATGACCTCAAACCATTCACATATCTGGCTACTTGCTCGATCTCATTCTCTGAATGTCTAGATCTGATATTCAACTTGTAAAAATCCTCAATATATTCTATCACACTTGACTCCTGCTTCAAATTCAACAACTTCCAGAACAAACATATTTGATAGTCTACTAGCATAAACTTCATCTTTAACTTATTCAGTGTCTGATCCCATGATTTTATCTTCTCCTTTCCTCTTCTTTTCCTATCTATCTGCAAGCGTTCCCACCAAAGGGATGCATGTCCTTTCAACTTTGTACAAGAAAATTTCACCTTCTTGCCTTTGGGAGTTCCTTCAAAATCAAATAGTTCTCCATCTCCATTATCCAATCAAACAATTCATCTGAATCCAACTCACCACTATAGTTCGGTGGATTGAAATGTGGTTTAGTATTTTCTCTAGTTAGGGTTCTTATGAACCTCTCTTCTCCCTAATCTAGGCCAGGTTAATTTTCTCTTTCCCTTTCTTCCTATTCTTCTACCTCTTCATCACTCACATCATCAACTAGTCAACCTATCCTTTGGGATGTTTCGACTACATCTAATCTAGTAGCAATTCCTCTCAACATATCCATCATAGCTGGGTCTGTATTTCTGTGCACTCCATTTCCTCTACCATTTCTTCTTATAGCCATCTTTACACAAGTCCTCTGCAGCTATAGGTCGGATCCTCAATCTGCCACCCCACAACAAATCTTCAATAGGACTCTGCAAACTTTGATGATCTCTGATAGAACGAATCTCACTTTGATACCAATCTGGTGTAGCCATGGTAGGAGGGTCCTCAAAGAAAACAATCCAAACCGTGCAACAAGAATCACATAACAGAAGCAACACATAATATGGAAGAAAATGCATATTCAAACCTTCTTATTATCAGAAAATTCAATTATAATCAACCGACAACATTCGAGTTTACAAATTAGGCTCACAGGCTTGATACAACATGCTCAACATACAATATTCCTATATGCTCCTTAATGTGAGCTGAAATCTTACATATCAAATCTAATATTAATCAATTTGTCTTTCTAATGATCTATTACAATGATTTATACCACATCCAAAGATCTAGAATCCTCCACGTGGGCCAAAGATCATTACAATATCCGATGAAGAAAATGTAACATGTGCATGAAATAGGTCAGCCTCAAATTTGAATTTCTCCTTGACAGGTGCATAGGATGAAGTGTGGACCAATAATTAAGGTTGAGGACACTCCATGGAACAATTCAAAACACATAGCGAGGATTCACAAGTTACGAGAAGGATCCACAAGAGACAAAATTAGTCGTTAGGCTCAAAACCACTCAGTGCTCTGTTCTAGAAACTGGCACTTAATTCGGAAGCGATAACTTTCTAGAAAAAGATTCAATCACTCTGAAATCTTGGATAAAGGAAATGAACACATCCTCAATGAAAACATAGATCCATAGTGTTTGGTGAGAAAATATGATGATACGCTGAATCTGCCAACTTGAACTAAACAAGAACAAAAATTGAAATAAAAATATTTTTGGTTGATGCAGGATTGTAAAGAACCAAGGATGCTCTTGCATCACTATATTAGATGAATGTAAATTCAAAATTTCTTAGTGGTTATATAGATGAGGAATTATATGTAGAACAACCTATGGGTTATAAAATTTTAGGGAAATAACACTTAGTTTACGAGTTAAAGAAAGCTCTTTATGGGTTGAAGCAAGTGCCCCACGCCTGGTATGCTAGGATTGATAGTTATTTCCTAAAGAAGGGATCCAAAAGAAGCCACTCAAAGCCCACCTTATATGTCCAATGTATTGGTAATGATATTATCATAGTTTTCTTTTATGTTGATGATATTATTTATGTAGGTAACAACAAAGTTGTCATGGAGAAATTTTAAGAATAAATGAGCAAGAATTTGAGATTTCAGATCTAGGACTCAATTATTTTCTTGGCGTGGAAGTGCAACAAAATTTAGAAGGTATATTTTTTTCTCAAACCAGGTATGTAATTGATTTGTTGAAGAAGTTTGGAATAATGACATGCACAATAGTTGTAAACCCCATATCACGAGGTGAGAAATTGACTAGGGAATATGTAAGTTCCAAGGTTGATGCTACTTTGCATAGAAGTTTGGTTGGGAGCCTCATGTTCCTCACAACCACTAAAATTGATATTATGCATGTTGTGAGCTTCATCTCTCAGTTCATGTATAGGATCCACATGAGTTTCATTGGTATTCTCCAAAAGGAATCTTAAGGTATGTGAGTGGCACATAAATTTTGGGTATTCATTATTTTGTTGAAAACCCAAAATATTGAGAGGGGGGGTGAATCAATATTATTTTAAACCACTTCATCATTTCAAAATTCAATCCTCATAACATAATCAATTTATAGTAATGAGTGAAAGCATGAAGACAACCAACAACATCACATACCACATGAACACCAACCTTTTACGTGGAAAACCCAAAATGGGAAAAACCACGGTGAGGATTAGCTCACAATATATTATAACCAATTATAGTATATTATATAAGTTCTCACTATAGGTGGACTCATTGCCCATTGAAAGAAGATATAGGTAGAAGATATTGTGGCACACAACCAAGTTTTGAACTGTTACAATTGCATCTAACATATGCATGAATTATAGTTCCATTGTTCAGCTCAAAATATAGACTTTACACACCTCATAATAATCTGAATTAATACTCTGCTCTACTCTACATTCACATAATTTACATCCACAAACTCTTGTCACATATCACTACCACCAGAACATCAAAAAATATCCTTCATATATATCTACTTCACCTACAACATCAATTAGGTTGGCCTAATTAGATGTAATATGTAAAATGTAACTTGTCAGCTCAAGATCCATACATACACACTTCGTGCCAAGATTCAAAACTCATAAAAATTAAAAATAGGTCAATATTGACCAAAAATAGCACCCACATAATGGATCAACACATAATTAAACTTCACAATACATAAAACTCATTAGATCAGCATTGGTGATTACCTAATATCAAAATTTTCCAAATGTACACCCACATTTGGACACACAAACTTCCAAAATCTATTCTATTTGGAATACATGTTGGTATGTGGTGATTGATCATGCAAAGACTATACACTCGTAGCAAGAAATGGGGTTTGAGACATCACCCAAAAAAAAATATCATTAACACATCAAGGTTTTCTCGTTGACACATCAAGGTTTTTTCCCACTGACATGTCAAGGTTTTTTCCCATTGACACGTCAAGATTTTCCTGTTAAAATGAAAAATGAATAAATACCTTGTAAAAACCTAATTCTAGAAGGTTCCAAAAAGCTTGTTATAAGTAGTTGGGATGTATGTTACCTCACAGTGTTCGTAAGATTGTAATTTTTTTTACACTAGAAAATAAAATCATTGGATGCTTGAGTTTCTATGGATATAGCCCATATTGGGTGAACCACGTTAAATTCTATGTTGATCTATTTTGTGTTATTCTTCATTGTTATTTCTAGGTTATTTAATCTACATATAATTGTTGAAGTTTATTGCTCCAATCTGCCTGAACCCTAACAATTGGTATTAGAGCTAGGTGTATTTAGATCAATTGGCAGGAAACCTCTAGATTTGAGTGGGAGAAATGGAAGAAGGAAAATTCAAGGTTGAGAAGTTCAATGACTAGAATTATAAATTATGTAAGATGCAGATGGAAGATTATTTGTATCAAAAGGATCTATGGCGGCCATTACAAGGAAAATCAAAGAAAGAAGCTGCGATGTCCGATGAAGAATGGGAGATTCTGGATACAAAGGCACTGTGAACCATTTGGTTGTGTTTGGCACCATCTGTGGCATTCAATATAATAGAAGCAAAGAAAAAAGAGGATTTGATGAAAACTTTGGCTAAATTGTATGAAAAACACTCAGCCTCTTGAATAAGGTATTTATAATGAATCATTTTTTTAATCTGAAAATGATTGAATGTGGATTTGTGATAGATCATTTAAATGATTTTAATACAGCTACCAGTCAGTTAACTTCTATAAAAGTGAATTTTGATGAAGAGGTGAGGGCTCTCTTGGTTTTATTTTCTTTGCCAGAAAGCTAGAATAGGTAGGTAATGGTTGCAAGTAACTCTGTCTCTGGTTCAAATACATTAAAAATTGATGATGTTGGTGTTATCCTTAGCAAGGAAATATGACAGAAAAGAACATGTGATACTTCAACATTAGATAATTCTTTGACTGTAGAGAACATGGGAAGAACAAAGGAGATATGAAAAAACCCTACAAATCATAGGAAGTCACAAGGGAAGTCGAAGAAAGGAAGATCTAAATCTAGAGGAAGATGGATTTCTAGCACTATGGAAAGCCAGGACACTTGAAGAAGGATTGTTGGTCTCGAATGGAAAAATAGGGAGACAAAAAACATGATAATAGTAAGGAAACTAATGTTGCAAGTAATAAATTGAATGATACTTTAATTTAGTGTTTAGATAATGTTAATGATTCCTGGGTAATAGATTCACAGGCTTCATTTCATGCCACACCCCATAAGAAATATTTTGTAGATTATGTTCTAGGTGATTTTGGATAGGTATATTTGGGTGATGGTGACCCTTGTCAGATTGTTAGAAAAGCAATGATAAAAATCAAGTTGTAGAATGGAAATGAATGGTTGCTATAGGAGGTAAGGCATGTTCCAAATTTGAGAAGGAATTTAATTTCTATAGGACAACTAGGCAGTGAAGGATGCATAGTTACCTTTTCAGACAAAGTTTGGAAGGTCACTAAAGGTGCATTAGTAGTAGCTAAAAGTGAAAAGGTAGGTGCATTGTATTTGTGTATTGGTAATACTCATTCTACCTTAGCTTCAACAAAAAAAGTTGCTACTAAAACAATTATAGTACTTGCTACAGGGACAAAAACAAAATTGTGGCATCATATACTTGGGCAAATGATTGAGAAAGGGATGAAGATCCTTCACTCCAAAAATTTTCTACTAGGTTTGAAGTAGATTGACTTGGAGTTCTGGGAAAATTTTGTTTATGGAAATTAGAAAAGAGTTTGATTTCTCAAAGTTGGGAAAGAGAAGAAGAGTGATAAATTAGAGCTTGTGCATTCACATGTATGGGGACTAGTTCTGGTATCTTCTCTTGGTGGCTCTTTCTATTATGTTACTTTTATTGATGATGCAACTAGGAAAACATGGGTTTATTTCCTAAAAAAAAATCAGAAGTATTTGAAACTTTTAAAAAGTTGAAAGCTTTGGTTGAGAATGAGACAAGAAAAAATTTGAAGTGTCTCAGATCTGATAATGGAGGTGAGTATTGCAGCAGAGAATTTGAAAATTATTGTTCATACAATAGAATTCGTAGGAAAAAAATGGTTCCTATAACCCAACAAGAAAATGGTGTGTCTGAGAGGATGAATATGACCATTATGGAGCTGTTTTCAAGGAGCATGAGATTGCATGTTGGACTACCCTTACAGTTTTGGGAAGATGTTGTACATACTGTTGTTTATTTAATAAATAGGGGACCTTCAAATCCTTTGAATGGTGGCATTCTAGAGAAGGCATGGATGGGTAAAAAGGTAAACTATTCATTTATGAAAACCTTTGTTTGTGAAGATTTTTCCCATGTTGATATTGAAAATATAACCAATCTTGAGGCTAAGTCTAAAAAATTTACCTTAATTGGATATGGAATAGATGAATTTTGTTATCAGTTATGGGATTATGAAAATCATAAAATCATTAGGAGAAGAGATGTTATATTCAATGAGAAGGTCATGTATAAGGATCAATCATAGGAAAATAAGCATGAATAGGCCAAAAAGGAATAGGTGGTGTTGGATGAGATTCCAAAAAATAAAATGCCAGTGGTACTTGATACTCATCAACAAGTTATCCCATAGACTCCTACAAGTGTTAGATGTTCTACAAGGATAACTAGACCTCCAAAAATATTTTCTCCATCATTATATTCTATATTATTAACTAATTTTGGTGAACCTGAAGGTTATGAAGAAGCAATGCAGGTGTGAAAAAGATATGGGAGCTAGGAATGAAAGAGGAAATGGATTCCTTGTTGCAAAATTAGACTTGGGACTTAGTCCAATTTCCTACACGTAAAAGAGCATTTCCAAATAAGTGGGTTTACAGGTTGAAGGAAGAATATGGAGGAAAGAAAACATATAAGGCCAGACTCGTGGAAAAAAATTTTGCATAGAAAAAGGGTATAGATTTTGATGAAATATTTTCTCTGGTTGTAAAGATGACTTTTATTAGAACCATTATAAGACTTGTGGCTATGGAAGACTTGCATCTTGAAGAAATAGATCTGAAAACAACATTTCTCCATGGGGATTTGGAAGAGGAAATATACATGTAGCAACCATAGGGATATGAGGTCAAGGGTACAGAGGAATTTGTATGCAGGTTAAAGAAAATTTTGTATGGCCTAAAGCAAGCACATCGGTAATGGTATTTGAAATTTGATAGTTTTATGGCTGAACAAGGTTAGAAAAGATGCCATTTTGATTATTGTGTTTATTTTAAGAAATTGGGTAATGGTAGCTATATTATCATGTTGCTTTATGTTGATGACATTCTTGTTGTTGGGTCTAACATGCATCATATTAATGAACTTAAGAAAAAATTATCAAATTCATTTGCTATGAAGGATTTGGGTGTAGCAAAACAAATCCTTGGTATGAGGATCACATGCTATAGGACAAACAAAAAATTATTTTTGTCTCAAAGTGAGTATGTAGAGAAGGTGTTGAAAAGGTTTAACATGAAGAATGCAAAAACAATTAGTACACCTTTGCCTAGTCATTTTAAGTTGACTAAGGAGATATGTCCAAAGACATAAGAGGAGGAAGACAAAATGTCTAAGATACCATATGCATCAACAGTTGGAAGCTTGATGTATGCAATGGTATGCACAAGGCTAGATATTGCGCATGCAGTGGGAGTTGTGAGCAGGTATATAAACAATCTAGGAATGGAACATTGGAATGCGATAAAATGGATTTTCTGATATTTAAGATGTACTACTTCAAAGAAACTATGTTTTGGAGGAACAAATTCTACTCTAAAAAAATATGTTGACTCTAATCTGATAGGTGATATTGATAGCAGGAGGAGTACTATATGGTTTTTTTTACTATAGGAGGTATTGTAGTTAGCTGAATTTCAAGGGTGCAAAATTTTGTTGCACTTTCAACCACTGAAGCTAAGTATGTTGCTACTACATAAGCTAGCAAGGAGACAATTTGGTTACAATGTTTTATGAAGGAATTGGGAAATCAACAAGAAGATAGCCCTTTGTACATTGATAGCCAAAGTTCCACTCATCTTGCTAAGAACTCAGCTCTACATTAAAAAACTAAGCACATACATCTCAAATACCACTTCATTCGGTTAGTTTTGGATGATGGACAATTGAAGCTAGAGAAAATTCACACAAGTGAGAATCCTGCAGATGTGTTGACAAATGTAGTTAGACGAGAGAAATTGATTTCCTCATTTGGCCTTCATGAATGATAATGGTGGACATAAGAAACCATCCAAACCTATAATCTAGTGGGTGTTGCAAGTTCAACAGTGTCATCTAGGATCAATCTCCAAGTGAGATATTGTTTGGTGTGGAGCCTGATCAGTCTCCAAGTGGGAGATTGTTGGTATGTGGCGACTTATCATGAAAATACTATACACTCATAAAAAAAATTTGTTAACACATCAAGGTTTTCCCACTAACACGTCAAGGTTTTTTCCTACTGATATGTCAAGTTTTTTTCCCATTGACATGTCAAGGTTTTCCTATTAACACGTTAAATGAAAAAAGGCTTTGTAAAACCCTAATTCTATAAGGTTCCAAAAAGCTTTTTATAAGCAGCTAAAATGTATGTTGCGGCATGGTGTTCATGAGATTGTAATCTATTTTGCACTAGTTAATAAGATCATTGGATTACTGAGTTTCTATGGATGTAGCCCATATTGGGTGAACCACATTAAATTATTTGTTGATCTCTTTTGTGTTATTCTTCATTCTTATTTATAGGTTATTTAATCTACATATAATTGTTAATTTTTATTTCTCCCATCCACCTAAACCCTAATATAAACACTCTACTGAAACTTTTCAACATCTCCATAACTTCACAAAGCCATATTCCAATCCGTGGAGAAGTGTAGATCCATCAAAACATATGCACTGAACTGGAAAATGCTTGTTACTATTAAGCCGATACACTATCACTCATAACTTCAACACCAGGAGCCAAAACAAGATTAAATTTTGGATTTAGATTCCTCTAACATTCAACATAATTATGTTAGAAGCACAAAGAAAGAAATTATATAGTAGACCAATACATACCCAAAAATCGGATGTCCTATATACCAGAATTCCTTATATTGACATAGTCAATTTTCATGTCAATCACTTTCACCAAATCAAACCTTCTTGCAAAATTTCCTTTCATAATCATCCTCAAACATATTCAAGCCATCCAAATTGATCTACTCAATGGTCTTCATACTAGAATACAATGTTGACATCAATGATTTGGTGTCACATTTTGTTTACTAATTTTTATATTGTGATGTATGTTGCAATCACATGTTTATTTCTGATTTGGTAATCTGATTTTCAGATCTGAATTCACTTGCATAAGTTCATACTGTAGCTTTCTTTCACCTTCTTTTCAACATTTGGTATTAGAGAAAATGGTTTTGTTGAGAAGGGGCACCTTTTTCTTAAGTGTTAGAAGGTTTCTTGGTTGTAGTGGGAAACTTTGTTTTGTGGCATATTGTAGATTTGTGAAGAATATTTTTTACCATGGATTCTACCTCTCACTAGGATATTGAGAAATTCAATGGCATAGACTATGAGACGAGGAAACTAAAGATGGAGGATCTCCTTGAAGAGAGGGATTAGTGGTTGCCAATTTTACAAGAGACCAAACTAGCTATAATGTTTGATAAAGATTGGAAAAAGTTAGAAAATAAGGCATGAGAAATCATATGGTTATGTCTCATGAATTCTATCCTCTTGAATGTCTCCATAGAAGACACTGTATTCAAGTTACGAAAGAGGATAGGTGATATTTATCAAACTAAAAGTTTATCTAACAATTTATATCTCAAAAAATGGTTATATTCATTAAAAATGAAAGATGGTGATTCTATTATAGACCATTTAAATTGTTTTAATCTAATTATAAGTCAGCTTGCATCGACAAATGTTAAATTAGAAGATGAAGATAAATTCATCTTGTTTCTTTGTTCTTTACCCAAATCTTGGGAAAATCTAATTTTTTCCATAAGTAGTGGTAATGTAGATCCAAAGATGGACAACATGATTTCCATACTTCTATTAGAGGAGATGAGAAATTATATGAATGTTAGCTCCCAAGATGCCTTGCATGTGTAAGGAAGGTCCAAAGAGAAAGGGCCTAAAGGGGATAGAAAGAGGGATAAATCTAAATAATATTCGAAGACACCCAAAAAGAGAAAAGTAAACTGTCAAAATTGTGGAAAAAGAAGGCATGTGAAGGAGTGTAGGAAAAAGAAAAATACTGTAGAAAAGTCCTCTAATAATGATTCTAATGCTTTTCTTATTTTAGATAACTCTATTAGTGATGATTCTTGGCTTATTGATTCAGGTTGCTCCTACTGCATGACTCCTCACAAGGAGTGGTTTACTTCTTACAAAGCATATGATGGGGGAGATGTTTTCCTTGGTGATAACAACACTAAGAAGATTGTTGGTAAAGGAAAGGTAAAGTTGTATTTTAGTAATGGGAGGAATAAATCCCTTGATAATGTTTTACATATTCTAGGACTTGTGAGAAATTTACTTTCAACATCCAAGTTGAATGATTTTGGAATGCATGTGACATTTGACAATTCTAGTTGTAGGTTGGTAGGAGGGAGTTTGGTGATAGCTATAGGATCTCATATACAGATTTTTTTTATGATAAATGCCTCTAATTTATGTAACTCTTCCAATGTAACTATCACTAAAAATGCATATATATTGTGGCACTATAGATTGGGTCACATTGGTGAAAAATTTCTTAAAACCATTCTTAATAAAAAGTTGGTTAACAATATTTTTGGTTATTCTGTTAGTAAAAATGATTTCTGTAAGCATTGTGTGTTTGATAAACATAATAGATAGATTCATTTCATAATGGAACTAATAAGGAAAATATATTATTAGAAATCATTCATTTGGATGTATGTGGACCAGTGGATGTTGACTCTTTGGGTAAATCTTGATATTATGTCTCTTTTATTGATGATGTCTCAAGATACACATGGATTTATTTTATGCATTCTAAATATGAAGTTTTCACTAAGTTTAAGTAATTCAAGGCCTTATTTGAGAAACAATCAAATTATAAGATAAAAGTGCTTAGATCTAACAATAGGGGTGAATATTTTTCTAGGGAATTTGATGAGTTCTGTAAGCATTCAAGTATTGTTCGATAGAAGACTACTCCATACACTCCCCAAAAAAATGGGGTAGCAGATAGAATGAACCAAACCTTGATGGAAAGAGGTAGAAGCATATTTATTGGTGCTAAGATTGATAAATTCATCTGGGTAGAAGTGGTTAGTACTAATTATTATTTGATTAATAGATCTTCTTGTTCAACTCTTGTTCATAAAACTCCTTATGAAGTGTGGATAGGTTGAAATCCTTCTATTTCAAACTTAAGGGTCTTTGGTTGTGAGGATTTTGTACATGTGCCTTAAGAGAAGTGATCTAAACTGGATCCAAAAGCTCAGAAATGCATCTTCATTGGTTATGGCAAGAATGTAAAAGGTTATAAGATTTGAAATCCTCTAACCTATAAAATAATTTTTTTTAGAGATGTGATTTTCAAGGATTTAAGAGCTTACTCAAGTGAAGAACAACCAAGGGAGAAAGATAAGATAAGGAAAGTACACTTCAAGACAAAGACTAAGAAGTAGGAATATGCACATGTGGAAGAATAATCAGATGGATCTAAGGATGGAGAAGAAGAAGAGGGTTCAAATAGTTCAAAGGATGTGTAGGATGAGTACACAAAAGAACATGTAGATCCCATTACTCCTACCCTACAAAGGTCCACAAGGCAACAAAATATAGTTTACAAGTATAACCCATCAGATTAGCATTGTGTATTTTCTTTATTGGGTATTGATGATGAACCTAGATCCTATAGGGAGGCTCTCTCTTAGGAGGAAAGCGAGTTTTGGTTGTAGGCCATGCAAGAGGAGATGATGGCTCTGGATAGTTGTGACACCTAGGATCTTGTTATTTTTCCCAAAGGAAGGAAGCCCATTGGATACAAGTGGGTATTTTAAAAAAAATCTAGAGAAAATGGTCGATTAGAGTAGTACAAGGCTAGATTAGTGGCTAATGGCTACTCCTAGAGAGATGAAATTGATTTTGGTGAAATTTTCTCTCCTAATTGCTATATTAACTTCTATTAGATTCCTATTATCAATTGTTGTTACTTGTGATTTTTAGATAGAGAAAATGGATGTTTAAATTACTTACATGGGAATCTTTAGGAGGAACTTTATATGTGATGGCCTAACAGATTTGTTGTGAAAGGAAAAGAACAATTAGTTTGCAGGTTGAAGAGATCTTTGCATGGTTTGAAATAGTTACCTAGGATGTGGTACCAAAAGTTTTATATTTTTGCATTGAAGTCAGGTTTCCTTAGAAGTGAGGAGGATCATTGTGTGTACATTAAGGTTATTGATGATCAAATTCTAATTATTGTCTTGTATGTTGATGACATGGTGTTTATTGGTAATTGCAAGGTGATGATTAGTGAGCTCAAGACACAACTTTCTAGCACATTTGATATGAAGGGCTTGGGGGCTACAAAATATATTCTTGGGATGGAGATTAGTAGAGATCGAGTTCACAAAAATATTTGGTTAAGTCAGAGTAAGTATGTTGATACCATTTTACAAAGGTTTAATATGTATGATTGTAAGTCAGTAAGTATTCCATTTTCAGTTGGTACTAAGTTGAGCTTAGTTATGTGTCCTAATTCTAATGATGATTTTGAGGATATGTCTATGATTCCTTAAGCTAGTGTTGTTGGTAGTTTTATGTATACAATGGTTTGCACTAGACTAGATATAGCCCAAGAAATGAGAGTTCTAAGCAAGTTTATGTCTAAACCTAGTAGAGAGCATTGGACTTTTGTTATGAGGGTGTTTAAATATTTGCAAGGTACTTCTTATTACTATTTGGTTTATCATGGTACAAATGATGTGGACAAGTCATTTGACATACAAAGGTTTGTTGATGCAGATTGGGCAAGTGACTTGGATAGTCGAAGGTCCTCTAGTGGCTTTGTATTTACTTTGTTTGGAGGTGTAGCGAGTTGGATGAGTAAGAGGAAACCTATAGTTTCTTTATCCACCATTGAAGTAGAGTATATGGTTGCTACACATGCCTCTAAGGAGGTGATATGGATATAGAGGCTTGGTAATGATATTGGTTTTGATTGTAGGACAATAAGGATTAGATGTGATAGTTCGAGTGCTATTTGTTTGACCAAAAATCCTATGTATCATACTCATACTAAGCATGTTGATATTCAATATCACTTTGTGTGAGAGATGGTTGAAAATGGTAAGGTTTTTATATAAAAGTTTGACACTTTGGATAATGTTGTAGATTCTCTTATGAAGCTACTAACCATGGTTAAGCTCTCTTGCTGTAGGAAGGCCATGGGCCTTGATTAGTATACTTGATTTTATGTTTTTTATCTCTTGGATGTAATTACAATGTATAATTTCAAGTGGGAGAATATTAGGAAAAGGTGACATTAACCTTGTAATCCTATGCCATTTGTATGTCTCCACATTCTTTGGAATGTGTTACAGGGGACATGAGAGAAAAATATTAAATTTTGGCAAGTTGTAATTATATTTTAAAGAGATGATTAATTTTGATGGAGGTTACACATAAAATATGGATAAGAAATATTTCCTAGGCATATAAAATGAAATATGAAATTCCTTTGATGGGTGCCCAAGATTGGAGAAGAAAAGGTGTTTGTTGGTGTTCCATCACCGAGTAGAAGGTCACTAGAGCATCCAAAATGAAAGGAGTTGGATAGGCTATGGGTTAGGTGCCCATGTGGGAGTCTTGAATTTATAATTAATATTTTATTATTTATTTTCCCATGAAGAGGGGCATGGATTTTTTCAGGTTGTTTTGTGCCTCTTTTTTTGGTTTACCATTCATAGTTTTACCTCCCATAATTTCTATGAATTCCAGAGCCATGAGATGGTAGTTTCATATTGAGTTCTTGCAGGTAACAGGGTGCTACCAGGTTGATCATAGATCAATAGTGAATTGTATTATTGTGTACTATTATTTGAAGATTAATAATATAATTTCCCTCTTTTCTCATGTGGAGTTTTTTCTTGAAAGTGTTTCTCAACATAAGTCTGTTGTCACATTTTATTTTTTGATTTTTTATATTGTGATGTATGTTATAATCACATGTTTATTGTGATTTTTAGATATGAATTCACTTGCATAAGTTCATATTGTAGCTTTCCTTCACCTTGTTTTCAACACCATTGTGTCAGAAGAACTCAAAGTTTGACCTTTATCCTTTTGAGGACAACTAATGGGTCCAGTTCGAGGGTTGTCAAGGAACTTGAATAATGCCTCATTCTAATTGGGATAACTTTGTAACATTTCATAGATAAAAAATGTTTTTTTCTTTTTTTCTTTTATAGCATTACATTTTTTTGCATGCATGACAAGATTTTTGGAGCTATTGGATTATTGTTTATGTCTGGGTCTAGTGGAGTAGGACCATATTTTGGATGAATTCCATTAGTGAGAGGTTCACATTTATTCCTTAGGTTATACTTATTCCTCCCTTGTTGAAATGTGTATTTTGTGGCTCATTTTATTTTTTGAATGGGAATGTAAATTCTTCCTCTTCCAAAAACTAGCCTTGACTCCCTTCATGACTAAATAATATGAATCCACCATCGTGGTATTCATGTTCTCTAAAAACATAGATGATGAATTTACCTACATGATTTTTGACATACTTTGCACTTCTGGGTAGTTAGCCTCTATGTGATTTAAATTTTTATGAAATTTTCCATTTATTGTTAAGTTTCCATAAAATTATCAAATACATTTGTATTGTATAGGGTGTTAGGAACTCCCCCATTTTTGGTTCTTATGTTCCAAGGTTGATTTGTCCTTTAATATTTAAAGTTCCTCCTTTGGAAACCTTGGTTATTCTGGTTATGGCTATTTCTATGGGGACTATAGTTTTTGCTTGGGTGTTGGTGGATATTGTTCAGGTAAAAGCACAAACCTACGTGACACTTTCAGCCAAAATAATAATCTGAGCGAATTATCTTTGACCAGTACATTTTCATCCAAGTTGGTTTCAGTTGAAGCCATGGGGCAGTGACATGGCATCGACGTGATAGTACCTTTCTGGTCAAAATGGTTTCGACTGAAAGCCACTTGACCAAAAAGGTACCAAGCAAAACATGGATAATAAAATAAAATAAATCATAGAGCCCGACCATTTTGCATGTTCGAGCGAAACAGTTTGTGGTGAGAGCTCGTCGGTCGAAGTGGAAATCATGCAACAACTGATAAATACCCAGGTTCCACTTCATTTTTCCTTATGCTACGATTTTTGTGAGCTATGTCGGCAGGTAAAGGCGTTGGTGTTTGAGTTAGGGTTTAAGTGATTTATGAATTAATGATGTTTTTTGGTTGTTTTATTGGCCAAATGGTGTAGCAATATGGGTGTTTGTGATTTCCATGAAAGAAATGCATATTTTTTTGTGATCTGTATTGAGGAATAATAGATGGAAAATTTTGTTGTTTATTTTGTTTCTTGGTGGAGTAGGTGAATGTATTTGATTAAAACCCTTGCTACACCATGAAGTTGCAAAGAATTTTTTTGGCTTTAACATTTTAAATGATTTAAACTGTGTAGAAAATTTGCTATGGTGAACTAGAAATATGGGTCTTTCTAGTTTATAAAAATGAAAATTTGGGGTTTTGGTTGTGAGTCACACAGAGAACCTTTGAAAGCCATAGTGGTAACCAAAGTATGCATTTATTCTAGTGCTACATAACCCAAATTTCCAAAATCACCATTGACAAATGTGCTAAGATGGGTATCTACAGGATTCATCAACCGAGCAAGCCCAAGTCAGTTATCCTCAGTTCATAATATTCATTCAATAATATGTAACTAGAACGTACATTGCGATGAATAACCCTAGGATTACAGCTATGATGAAGCCAAGCCAATCCTCTAGCTGCACCAATTGCTATTTTTAGCCTTTTGGGCCAATCTATACTATTACCATTTGACTGAACAACATGCAGTTTTTCATACAAGGTTCCATTAGGCATGTGCATGTAAACCAGAAGCTTCTCTCCTTTTGCAAGACCGTATCCAAGAAGTGAAACCAAATTTCGGTGACGCAAATGCCCTAGAGTAATCAATTCAGGCTTGAATTGTTGTTAGTTTGTGCAGATGGTTGCAACCTTTTGATTGCTAATAGAGAACCATTTGGAAGTGTTATCTTATACATTATGCCAGTTCTTCTGGTACATATGATGTTTTCTATGCTGAAATCATTTGTGGTCACCATAAGATCAGCTAGATTGATCTTTGAAACATGCGACTATTTTTCCTTCCAATCAAATAATTGGTATTTCAAGAGTCCAAAGTCCAAATCCCAAAGCAAATTGCTAAATAGAATGAAAATAACTTTCCCATAAAGCTAAATAGAATGAGGATAAAAAACTTATAGTATAAAACAAAACTAACTATGCAGTTGTAATCTAAATGAAAAATCCAACCGATTGCCTGTTTATTACTTCATTTGTAAGTTTCAAATCACTATAAGTGGAAAATTTATGGCCCTAGGAGAAGGCTTGCAATCATCATTGAAACCACTTTTAGTAATTCTCAAACATATTTTGTCTATATATAAAAATAGAAGTCTCCTGGAAAAATTCTCTTCCTCAACAATGATGTAATAAATGTGAAACTAAAGACATTAAATTTCCATAGTCTATGTTGGATGTTTCTGGATTTGATTGTGTAAAATATTTTCCATTTATCTTTTAGATCACTTCTCTTGCTCTCTACATCTTGATGATGGATCACAAAAATAATCAATATCCAAATGTGATTTTTTCATACGCAAAACTTCCATTGATGGAAAATTCCTCCTCTTCTTTAGGAGTGTGAATGGTAACCAAGTATGGAAGTGGCCTCATGGGACCCTGCTTTCCCTTGGGATCCCAATCCAATATTATTTTCACTTTAATTCCAAGGACACCCTACACAAAAATTCATAACATTTGTAATTCATTTTTCTTGCAAAAACTTGCTTTCAAATTATATATCATAAAGAAGACACTTCACAAATTACATCCAATTGGAAATAGCATTTCCAACTGCCTCTGTTAAAAGACAAACTTCTTATATTAAACCAACCTAGACATTTTACTGCATATATGCAACAGTAATTAAGGATTAATGTATGAGAAAATCCAATCAAGGAAAAGGTATCTAATTCGTGTATGCTATACCTAAGGTATTTTTTATTACATATTACTTTTCAAATGCAAATTTTAGATATTTGCTTATCTAGAAAATATTTGTAGCTTTTCCCAACAAGCAAAGGCTTAAAAAATGTTAAAATCTTTTACTTGACACAAAAGAACATGTCACACTACCTTATCGATGTATTCATTGATTGGTTGACTTGAAGATATCATATATCCATCCTTAAACTTCATTGATTTTGCACGTTGTGCCCTGATTTTTCCATTTACTATAACCTAAAAATTATTGCCTGATCATTAAATCCCACTAGTAAACACTTACCTAGAAAATAGTGAAAAGCCCCTACATGCTAAAAATATAGAGTGATTTGATATAGGAAAGGAAAGCACCTCACAACCCTTAGCACCATTTTCCATGATGAACCTAAGTACACCATAACAAGCCCTACAGAAATACAAATCTTATAGTTAACTTAAAATGGAATTTGTCCCATCCTATCAAATAAACCTTAACAAATTGGAAAGGAGATAATTTGAAAAAAGGCCATAGATACCAAACAATTTCTACCTTCTGACAGCAAGCCCTCCAAGCATATCATAGGCAATGAAGACAAGAAGTCTCTATTGCTGAATAATTAACATATTCTAATGAGAAAGAGCATAATACTTATGCGTGGGGAAAATCTGTTGATCTTCTTTCAATCCTGCATTGAATATGTGTCTAAAATTTCATTCTATTAGATCAACTAAATTTACAACTTGTTTAGCCCCTTATATATCTGGTTATGGATTTCATTGATGGGATCCACTCTTATGTTTTTGTGATCCTTATTGCATTTGGGGAAAGTTGGATTTTGCAACCTAAAGGGATATGATGAGATGACAAATTTACATACTTAGAAATTTGCTTCTCTGACAACCCAACATGACTTGCATTTATACTAAGGTGGTAAAAATCTTTCATAGAAAGTTCTTTGTTTGGAACTTGTTGAACAATTTTAGTTTATAGCTAGTAGATAAAAATTTACCTCTCAACATTCTAACCATTTGATCCCCTTTAGACATCTTCAACTTGTTTTATTTTTTAACTCGAGCTTTCTATCCCTAATCCCAACACAAGGAAGATGCCTCTTCAAATTGTCTCTCTTAGGGTCTTCCTCGTACTCATATCCAAAAATAATTTACATTGTTAAAACAAATTCATTAGATCTTAACATTGAAACTTTCTGAGTGAAAAGGGAGAACAATTATAGTTTCAAAACCTTTATAAAAAACATAGACATTGAAACACAAACATTTATATTGTGAAGGATGCACATGATATACTTTCACCTTACATGTGTGTATGTGTGTACATACATGTACATATATATGTATACGTATGTATGTATGTATGTATGTATGTGTATACATACATGTATGTACTTGAGTGTACATACATGTATGTGTACACATATATGAAAATTCATGTGTACATGTGTATGTACATGTATGTACATACATACATTAAATTTCCTAAATTTACATTTCTATAAACCCAAAATTTCTAGTTCACCATGTGTACATGTATGTATACATATGTGTATGTACATGTGTACATACATATATATGCACATATATGTGTATGTATGTATGTACATATATGCACGTACATGTGTGTATGTGTACATATATGTGTGTGTACATGTGTATGTATGTATGTATTATATACATGTGTATGTGTGTATGCATGTATGTATGCATGTATATACATGTGTATGTGTGTATGTATAATGCATATATGTGTATATGTGTATGTATGTATGTATGTACTTGAGTATGTATGTATATATACGTGTGCATGTACATATATACATGTGTAAATGTATGTATATATACATACATATATATGTATGCACATGTACATACACACATACACATATATGCATACATACACATATATACATGTATATGTACACACATACACATATATATATCCACATACATACACATACACACCCACATGTATGTACATACATGTACACATACATGTATATATACATACACATGTACACATGCATTGAAAGTCTCTTTAGAGTTGTCAAATTTCTTATGTTATCTAAGTTGTTATAGAAGGTGAACTATTGAATATAGAGATAGATATAACTTGAACTATCTCATTAGAAATATTTAAAGTTAAAAATGTTTTAGTTTTGAAACTTGAAAATTTTGTAATTTAAATATTTATGTGTTTTAGTTTTGAAATTTGATTTAAATTTGTTTAACATCATATATATTTTGTTTTAATGATATGCGGATCTCTAGATTTACATATACATATATATATATATATATATCATGGTCGATGAGGGATCTCACCATTCCCTCCATTCTGAGCAAGATACTCAAGCTAGGAGAAATTTATATCAGGATAGTATTTCTAGATTAGACAATGCTCTAAAATGTTTAGAGCAAACAATTCACAACTCACCCAATTTGGCTAATTGAGATAGATTACTTACTATTAGAGAGGAGATTTATCGAATGATCAAGACAATTCGATCATACAATCCTTATGATGAGATCAAGATTGAGTAGTTTTATTTGTCTCTTTCTAGGACTATTACTGGCACAACAAAATGGAGAGAAGTTGCCAAATTAGTTTCAAGCGAAAATGTGTTAACCATGTTCCCTCATTATAGAGGATACAATAGAATTAAAGGATATGTGGTTACAAAGTGTGTAGATCCTCTTGTTGTGCCATTCATATACCCTAGATGGTTGGCAGCGTATCATAAATGGCCTCACAATGATGAGCTGCCACAGTAATTTGTCAAACTGTAATTATATGTAGTATTTCATTTACATATAGATGTGGACTACAGATATTATCCTAAGCATGCTGGCCAAGGTAATGGCCATTTTTCTAACAAACCATAGTTTAGACATTTAGATTTACCACCACCTATGAACAAGAGGGCATTAGTTGTCCCAAACCTTTTGGTTTTACCAAAAATTTGGAATTGGTAGCAACAGGGGAGGAAACAATAGGATTCACTTGATCCCATATTTTTGATAACATTGCCTCTATTACAACAGAGATCGATCAGATGTCATCTGATGGAGTTGGTAGATACTTATTACCCCCACGGATTAGCCTTCCTCCCATTGAGGCTACATCTGCATCTTATGATCCATTTATTCATGTCGATCTACCTATTCCTTCAGATTTCAAGTAGATGACCCAAATGACTCTATGTAATATGTGAGGTGATCCCACAATAGTGGTTTACAATTTTTGGCCAAACTGAACACTGAAATATTTTTTTCTAATTAAATATTCACTTTCAGGCACCTATAGCGGCTAAATCATGAGGAATTTGAAGATGATGCAAACTATAGTTTCGTGTCATTTTGTCTATAGATTCTAAATATATTTTTTCAAAATTTTTGGAATCAGATTGCACTTCTTTTTCCATCTCCCTCGAAAACTAGTTTTTTTCATAAAACATTGTTAAAAAGTGGCGCTCACCGTATAACGCATAATTTTTTTTTCCATAAAGGATAAAATTATAATTATTTTGAATTTAGATTTTTAACTCTGATATCTAGTGCTTCCACTTGGTTAGATAGTGTTTTATTAAATATTTTTTCCTTAATCAAGTTTCGAAGTCAAACCAATTACAATTCAGACATAGGCAGACTGTATAACGCATAACTTTTTTTTTATTTATTGAAATTCAATTTTATTTTTTTTGTTGGATCAAGGACTCCAATATTTGGTGCACTCATATTTTTCAATTTTTCTTTTGATAATATTCTATTTTTCCACATGTGCATAATAGAGAGCTTTCTTTTCGGTGAAAAACCTACATTCACAAGGAATAAAAAATAAATATAATAATCAAATTTAATTTAATTAACATTATACTTTTTTGGAAGCTTATAATAAGGACTACACACTTACAAAAAATAAGTTTTAAAAGAATTCATTTGATCCCCCAAAAGGTAAATCAAAAGTGGTTTTTTATCAGCATTTTGATAGGTGTATAGGAGACTCTATTATAGGTATGGTTTAAAACTAGCAGGGTTATATCCAAGGGGGATTGGTATAAGGTATTTTGATCAAACCCTCTTCAATTGGAATCTTTTAAATGGAACTTTTCAAGGCTTAAATCATTATATTTTCTAAAAATATGTGATTTCAACAAAAATCAAGATCTCCTAGAAAGTGTAAACCACTATTGTGGCAGCACCTTGTGTAGAGTCTCAGTTTTGGATTTACTATTAGCATATCAAGTCATCAGTGAGGACCATGGGATCTCTCTTGACCATGTATTAGACTTTATTAGACAACAATATACTGTTACACATACGAGTCACAAGGTGGAAACTGTAGAGGATATTCAACATCAGCCTACAGGATCCCATTCACATCATGTTTCTATTGATCCTTTAGCTTTTCCAAGATGTCAGGATGTTACAAATCACGTTGAGGTTACTGTGGCACCTGATCTTGTCCATGGCACATATAGTTAGCTTCTTTTTTCCACTAATACTATACATGCTACAAATCCCCCTACTATGTATCTACATTCTCATGATCTTAATGACATTGGTAGAGCCATCGATCAAGCACGATAGGTACTTGAATAGTTTATATATATATATAATTGTGTTCTAAAAAATTATGTATGTATACATGCACATTTGCATTTTAAAGTCTAGTTGTTTAACTCCTGATTGAAATTGTGTACTTAAAATTTTTAAGCAATATGGTGATTTTTCAGACTTTGGAAATTTGGCGCATGATGGCGATCCTGTGCAGTATACAACTAAGGTACATTTAAATAATAAAAAATTTAATTACATGATGTAAGTTTGAACACATTGAACTTGTACATTGTAAATTTAGATAATTTTACATATATGTACACATATATATATACATGTATTTTAAAATTAAATTTAAACATGTGTGTACTTGAACACATGTAGGGCTTGGGATGAGGCTCAGGACATGACTCGGCAGAGGGATTGGTTCATGGATCGAGGGAGATATCAGGCCATAGATTGAGGGGGAGATTAGGCCATGGATCGAAGGAGAGATCAACCCAGATATCTAATGATTCTATTCATACTAGATATCCCTCTCTTTGAGATGTTTTACAGTATTATCCAGTTTGAGATCATATTATTATGTTGGAGACACTTTTTATGATTTATGTAGATCACATTACATACATTTATGTTTGATGGTATCTAGATACTTGTTATTTACATCACATTCATACATTTATGTTTTATTGTTTGAATAGGTTTTTTATACATATTATTATGGTTTGAACACTTGTTACATATATTTACATCGTGCATATTATTATGGTTTTAAATTTATTTAGCAAGTTTGTACCTTTATTTAAATTTATTTAAATGGTTTGTTCACACTTACATTGTACATCTATTTACATCATGAAATCAAAATGTTGGAGTATCTAATGGTTGCTATTTGTAAATTTAAAAAGATGGACATGCACAATTAATTTTAATTAGAAAGGAATTTGTATAAATAAATAGGTCAAGAAATATAGAAAAAATTTGAATGCAAATATGTTAGAGATTAATGCTATATTTAAGTGGAACATAAAAATGCAATTGGAAGTAGATATGGACATAACCTAAAATCTTAGCTCTAAATGTTCATTTTTAAAGTCACTATAGGTTATATGTAAATTGTGCATATATCATACTATACATGAACTTAAGAATTCTATATAATCTAATACACATGAATTTGAATGTGCATGTAAAAAATTATTGAACTAGATGATGAGCTATACTTGTGTCTAGTTGAATGTAAATGAAATCAAATATATTGAAGTGAACTTAAGAATTCCATATAATCTAATACACATGAATTTTATTGTGCATGCAAAGAAAGTGATCTAGATGATGAGCTATAAGTGGAGATGACTGTAAATGATATCAAATTTCTATTCTTGAACTTAAGAATTCCATGGAACATTTATGCAATTGGAAATTGATATTTAAATCTCAAGTTATGCACATAATATAAACTGTTTCTAGATCCACATGACAATTCTATATATTAAAAATTGATCAATCCATATAAATAATTACTGAATATCCCTTTACATGTGATCTCAAGCAATACATGGTAAACAAGTATTGATGTGAAAATATAGCTATCTCAAGCACCCCAAACACCAGATCACTATGATTCACTACAATGAATCCTCCAATGCACCAAGATGAACAAGAAAGACCAATCCAAAAGAACCCATGATATAATCTAGCATTCACAAAATGATATAGGTTTAAGTTATGTATACCAAAAGTTATAGAAAATCATGGTTGCTACTCTAAATGAAAGAAAATAAATTTTATGTAATGCCTATATAGATCTTGGATAATATATACCTAATGATTAGGACAAGGTGGGTGATTAGAAGAATAAATTATGAGGATGGATATGGAGGATGAGATTAGGATTGGAATCAATTTTCAAGACCTCAAAATGATTTGATTTGATTAAGGTTGATTCTCTATACTTGTAACCTAATAGGCTAATGTTCCTAAGCAAGAGTTGATTGGATTTGATAGCTATACTTAAGATAGGTTAATGTTCTTAAGAAAGTTTGGATTAAAGATGAAATCAAATTAATGTCTTGATTTTCAATTAGGAGATTAGATTTGAAATGGATGATAGTGGATTAAGGATAAGGTCCCTAGATGAAAGATTTGGGTGATGACGAAAGGATCTAATATGATTTATGAATGAGATTGAGATCTTAACCAAATTTTGATGTTCAAGTGATGATTTTTTTATTAAGGATGGAGATTGGACATGTATGGTTAAGATGGATCTAGATGGATAATAAATGATTATATTTTGGATGAGGATAGATGGATTAGACTAGGATTTGATTAGGATGGGATTAGGTTGACAATGTGAAATTAGATTAAGATGATGGATGATTAAGATGGAATAATTAGGATTAAATGGATGAATTAGATGTGATGATTAGAATGAGATAGGATGGATTAGAGACATGATCTATGGATTGGATTATTAGGTATGATTAATATAAGGTGGATAATTAGAATGATTATGGAAGATAATTATGATTAGGGTGAAAATAATAATTAGGATGTGATGATTAGGATATGAAAATGGATGATCATTTAAAATTATTGAATGTCACATTTGTAACATAAAGAATAAAGAAAACTAGAGAATTTCATGTCCAACATAAAAATGCAATTGGAAATAGATGATTTAAAGGAATTTAGGTTTAAATTCAAGTTAGATTTTGTATCAAGCATATATGATCTAACATACATATTTTCAAAGTGGAATTTCAAATGTAAATTATGAAATCAAATATTCTTGAACTAAATAAAGAATTCCATGTCATGGAACACATTTATTTAAATACAATTGGACAAAAATAAATGACCAAGCCTTTGAAAAAAACCCATTCTAATTCATGTCACATGTCCAATCAATATAAATATATAGATCTCTAAGATCTCTAAAAAGTATGAGTACATATACATCTATATATATATATCCATTCATACATGTACATATATCCAAAAAACAACTTAAAGCTCCTGGTACATAAAATCTGGATCCTCTCTATCTTTAATTATCTCTAAAATATTTTTATGATCTTCAATAAGCAACCTCCAGTTTTTTTTGGCATGTCCTCTTTTAGGTAAAGTTTCTATTTTTTTTTTCCAAAAATAAGTGACTATAATGTAGAACCTTTTGTCCTAGCATATAATCAACAAATATAATACCATTTTTATCTATCTTTATTTGTTGATAATATGTTCCTTCAATAACAACTGATCTAATGGGATACTCTTTTCCATCACCATCTATCATCGATTCCACCAATTTTATTTTTGTTTGTGTACATCTTAGTGGATAGTAATCTACACCTTCCACATTGTCAGGATCTGCAACAACAATGAAAATATCTCCTGTACGTGCACACCACATACATAAAGTAAATACATTTATGTCAAGTAAATATATTTTTAATATATATAAACATGCTTGAAACTTACTTAAACATCTAGAATATATTTAAATCAATTTTAACTAAATTAATCAATTTCCATACCTGTAACAACTAAATCAGATACATGTTCCTAATCAGCTGAATATAGAGGATCATGGACATCGACATTGTCATCTTCAGAAAAAGGAGGAATTGATATTAATTGTTTCATTTTCCATTGTAAAACATACCCGTCTCTAATATTCTCACATTGAACAATATTTGCATCTTCCTCAACGCAATCAACACAAAACATGATTTTTCTCTCACATTAATTGCATAAGGCCTACTACTTCCTATTGTCATGATTTGATGCAGACTTCTAATACCATGAATTGCTTGACAATTATAAGGATTTGATTGATCGATATCTGTAAATTCAAATTTGAAAATTCAATTTAAAATCATGTACACTTGAACTTTGAAATTCAAAATTTTAATAAATTTTGACTAGATGTACCTGTAACTTCCCAAAAATAACATGTGTTGTATGTTGAGTAACGAGTGGAAAAATGACTTTTGCACCATTCAAAAATTTCATTTGCATTCTATATGGCATTACCTACAAGTACACAAGTTGGCACAATTTTTCACCTAAATTACTTTCAAGGAACTTAAAAGAATTTAATTTAGTTTTTAAATATATATATCTAATCTTTTAAAAAATATCTCTAGATTCCATATATATATATGGTGAAAGCTGTACTAGCAAGTTCATGTTGATGAAGTGCATGCTTCACACATGCTCTTGCTCCATCATGCTCTCCTTTTCCATGTCCACTCTCATAAAAAATTCCACCAAAATTTGGTATTGCATCTAGCATGTTGACTACTTAACCAAACAAAAGATTTTGCAGACTTAAATTGTCTTGTGAAGTTACAAATAATTAAACACTCAAACCAAATTATCTTTCAAAAAAGTAATTATATATATAAGCAATTAAACAATTTAAGTCTCAAAGTTAAAAGTAAATATAAATTTAAAAGAAAATTTGAAAAACAATGTACTTATCAGCACATCCATCAGACCATATCCAGTGTTGTTCTTGATTTATGCCACATCATCTTAGGTCTTCAAAAAATAGTTTGAAACAATGAGCTACATAGCTTCTATCATGATTCGTATCATCACTGATATAAAAGTGAACCTCTTTGATGATAATTCTGTCATATTTGCTACTTTGTATTCCATTGACCACTAACTCGGCATGCCTATAGCAAACTTGCACAAAGATTGCAACTTGTTGTAAATGATAATATTGACTTTGAATCTCATTTTGAGGACTAAATGTATAGTTCTTAGAGAAATCTACAATGGAGAGAATACAACCTGGTGGAAAGAAATTCTTTGAATCACGAAATTGCTTAGCTTTCCATCTTGCACCATGACAATGTTGATTATGTGGATACATGATATTGTAAAATTTACTCATGAATTCATTGTAAGGAAATCCACTCTCTTTGAGAACAATTTTTTTGGCCTCAACTCTTGACTTCATTAACTATGTCATATTCAAATCTCTTCCAAGTAACTTGCATTTCATTATTGTCAACATGTAAAAGATTCTTCAAATCTCCACAATCATTACATACATTTTGTATACATTGAACATTGAATTCGTCCAAATATTCTAATTTTTCGCATACAAGAGACTTCACAAATTGTGTTGTGCTTCCAAGGATGGCTAAATTTTGATCAATTGTTGCCATAGCTTTTGTATATGATTGTAGGTGTAGATCAAATTCAACATGATTTCGACAACAACAATTTTCACGTACTTTATTTATACATACAAATGATGGTCATAGTGTTTCAAACATCCTTTGAAAAATCTTCACATTTGAAAATTCTTGCTTAAATGCTTCAAAAAGTTCACTTTGTGTTGTATCTATAAAATGTTTTGGATGAGAAATTTTTGTACCATCTTCACCTATTATTTGTATAGTATCTCTTCTAGTGGAAGAAACACTAGAGTGGGTGGTCCAATATTCAACCAAATGTTTCTTTACATCTTCTAAAATTCTATCTTTTTGGGGAACCCTACAAATATTTACCCAATTTTTCTTAATTTTTCCATCTATTTCATTTATCTTTTCAATATACCTTTGAACAATTCTCCTAGAAACATTTAGTAATTCAGAAATTGCTTGAACTTGTCTTCTATGTGATAATTTCTAACTAGAAATTACAGTCATCAACATTCTATGTGCAACACTTAGATCACTAGATCGAATCTTCATTTCAATACATTCCAATGCTTCTTGAAAATTTTCAACAATTGTTTTTTTAAATCCGATGACCTTTTCCTATTATCAACCCATAACAACTACAAAACAGGGGTCATTTCTTTTCATCTAAATAACTTTGCAACTAACTATGCTCTTCCAATTAGAGCTTTTTCTTCAAAAAATTCATCCCATATTTTTAAAGTTTAATTATAGTGTGTTTTCAGATAACATATCTTCAAATGAAATATTATTGAAAATAGAATCCTCATCCACCTCCATCATATTTTCCATACCATAGCCCAAAAAATTCCTATTACTAAGTTCAATTTGTTCTTGTACCTATACGTCACCTTGATCATCAATATTTTCCATGGGTTATTGTTTAGTAGATGTTCCTTCATCCACTTTTATCTTCCTTTGTATTATTCATGTTTGATCATACTTCCTCAATCTAATTCTTGGATTCGCCATCACAAATTGCACTCAAATTTGAATTCACCCAGGCATACAAATCTGTACACACATGAGCTTTCAATGAAACATGTACAGTTAATATTGCATAAATATTTAAAGCATGTAACTAGATGTATGTGCTAGATCATGACATCATTTACTAGATCACCACTAAATGTGCATTGAAATATATGTCCAAATCTTTTAATAAAATGAGTACTATAAAACATATAAAGAGAAGTTCATCATGAGCTCGATATATACCTAAATGTGTAGATCACCACTTATATTTGATGTGAAAGAGATAAAACATGATATATATATATATATATATATATATATATATATATATATCTCCTATGAAAAGGTATTTAGCAATGAAAGGATAAGAAATTACAAAGGGGTTCAAGGCATGATTCCTTAAATGCAACTTGGATGTGACAAATAAAATCACACTATGTTAAAAGGAGGAAGGATTAATGACCTAAAATGTTTAAGGATATAACCATATAAGCATAAGGTGTAAATGGATAGAGACATGATTCCCATAAAATGAAGATGCAACATGATGACTCAAGGTTTAAGATGTAATGGAATGCACATGATGCCCTCTAGTCTATGTGGTAACTTGATCTAAAAGTGTGGTCCATGAACATATATATATAGCATCAAAGAACATAATCAATAGTCACAGAATAATTTGTGGAAAAGTTGTACATGCTCATTTAAATTATCACAATAAATGCATGAAGATTTAAGAATTAATGAGGCAACATAAGAAACCAAAAATTTAAGGAAAATATCATAAAATCCCGAGTACTTTAAACAAAATTCTAATAAACATAAACATGCAAAACATAAAATATAATTTAATAATATATACATATAAAAGATAAGTCCAAGTTGGAAATAAAAGTAAAGGTAAAGGTAAATTTAATAAAACATAGCTATAAGGAGGACATGTAAGAACAAGAATGGAAGAACATAGAATTGGTGATCAATAATAATGAAATCTAAGAATTTAAATAGTGAAAACAACAAATGCATTCATGAAAATCATTTTTAAATAAATAATTTTTAATTTTTAAATAAATAAAATAATTTTTAAATATATAAAAAATAATTCTTAAATAAATAATATAAATAAAATAAAATAATCTCCTTTCTATATAATTCTTTTTAAATATATAATTTTACATAAGAGACACTTAAAATTATATATAATTCTTAAATAAATAAATAAAAAATAAACTTCTTGATAATGATGCTTTTTATATAAATTTTACTAAAGATAAGTATGCTAATTTTATGTATATACAAAAGTAATTATCAAATTACTTACTATTATGAGATGTTGATATGATCTAAAATTTTACATCCACTTAAAATAATTGCAATGATAAATACTATACACACTTGTCACTGATAACAAATAAATGATAATAGTTAGGTACAATATTTTTAAATGGAGATGTAACTTTTATTTTAAATTTTTTGCAAATATTTCTTTGATGCTAATATTTTAATAAATAAAAAAATAGTGAAAAAAAACCTCAAATGCATTCATGAAAATAAAGAAATAAGTAATTAAATAAGTTGAAGATCAATACATACCTTCAAAATTAGCTCTCCTATTGTCCAAATACGTTTTCTTTTGTCGAAATAAGTCTTCTAAATTATCAAAATTATAAACCTTCTTTGATCGAAATAAGCTTTCCACGGTCGAAATAATCAAAATATGTATTTTATTGAATTTTCTTGAGTTGAAAAATTAAAAGAAAATAAACTTTTTATTTCGACCAATTTTTGCCAAGTAGTTGTCGACTGGTTAGGTCTCGGTTGATTAGTTTTCAGTTGAGCTATTCTCCTCCATGAGGGTTTCAGCCAAAACATGCTAGACTGAAATGTGCTCGACTGAGAATGTCTAGTTGGCATCCTACTTGGTAGCCAACTCACCCTTTTTAGAATTTTCTGAAACATTCAACTCTGGTAGAGTATTTCTCCAGTCAGAATGATTTTTCTGCAAGAAACAAAAATACCCTTTTGTAGAGCTCAGAGTGGAGAATCCAAATATATAACTTTTAAAATATTTTGATTACTTTTAATATAATTTATTTTTAAAATAATGAAAGTAGGTTGTTAAAATTAAAAAAGAGGTTGATTAGAAATTAAAAAAAAAATACTAAAACTTATTAAAAAAAATTAAATCTTATATGAGGCACAAGAGGAGAGAGTCTTCTTCAAAAGGGTATAATTTACTTTTTTGAAAATGATTAAAAAAATTGAAAATAGTTGATGGCTCATGAAAACTGTCAAATTCTGACATGTTTGGCTTTAAAACGTTATTACGAGAAAAATATACATCAAAATTTGATTTTCTTTTCCATGAACAATATATTGAAGTTTTGATTATATGGGGAAAATAGGTTTTGAAGGGACCTGAAACCCATTACAACAAAAGACACAAAATGCTGCTAGAAAGAATTTTTAAAAGGCCACTAGTAGCAACCCAACAACCAAAAAACACAATAGAGCGGACCGGTTAGACTAAAATAAGAAAATAAACTACCAACAACACCCAACAGCCACAAAACATGAAAACAATAAAAAGAAACCTACACCCAACAGGAAATAGAAAGTAACAAAGAAGAAGACCAAGCACTAGTTCAAGTTACTCAGGGTGTTGGCCACCTCAATCTACTGGTTCCTATGTCTTTCGACCATATCTAGCAGCTCCTTAGCATCAAAGGATCTGTTCCAATCAACCAACCCTCTAACAGCAGGTCCTTTGTCGTCATCTTTACCAACTTTTTTACCTTTTCCCTTAGTTGTGTGCTCTTTCTCCATAAGCTAAGAGAAATAAACTTAATCCTCCCTTAGCTCACTAATCCTTCTGAAAAGGACTTCCAAGGAGTCCGCACTATTCTTCACAGAGATATGACACGCTTGCATTAGTTTTTTGATATTAGCATTTTTACCCAAAACCTTGGCTTCCAGAGCAACCAACCTCTCATCACATAGAGCTTTGAATTCATGATAGGAACCTTCAAGTTCCACCATTTTGTCAATAAGAATGTTCAAAACTGAACCCTTTAGAACATTCTTTAGATTCTCCTTCAAACCTCTAATTCTAATATTAATCTTATTAAACTCTTGTAGAGTCCAACTAGCTAATTTAAAAGTACCAGTGGCCCCAACCCTAGCCATACTAGTGGACAAAATATTGAAGTTATGTATTTGGAGAAAAAAATTAGGGAGAAATGATTTTTTTTTCAATTTTTTTCTTGACAGCCCATGAAGTCACTCTTTTCTAAAAATTTTAGCATTCCAAAATTTGTCCTTAAATTGATAAAAACATAATGAAAACAATTTTTTTTAAAAATTAAAAAATTACAAGAAAAACTTCATCAAAAGTTCTACATTTCATTAGTTTACACCATTTTGAAATTCAAAACATAAAGACCACTTTTATATGGTTGAAGTTCAGAATTTTTTTGCTGTTGGCTGATTCCTTTATAAAGTGTGACACAGGTTTGTGCTTTTACCTGTTCCCTTAGGGGGGATTTATTCTGAGTTGTGTAAGCTCATTAGTAACCTAGGATTGAGTTTTATTCATTGCTTCTAGTTTTAAGGTCAACTGAAAACTAAGACCTTGGCCTATTTGAGACCTCTATTTTTGTTGCTCAAAAAACACACTCCCAAGCTATCCCATACCATTTGTGGTGTTGATCTCCTACCCATTTTGGGGATAGGTAATCATAGGAATTGAATGAGAATGGTAAGGATATATACTCTAAGAAGCATTTATTGTACCTAGGAGTGGGTTCATCAAAGGTGTGTGTTTAACCAAAGCATTGTTGATGGTATAAATTTGGATTGACATACCTAGAAAGCCTAACATGATAGTAATGCTCTAGAAGAATTACCTACCGAGGATTTTATCTTCTATAAAAATATAATTGATTCATTATATACTTTTATCTAAAGTGTCCCTACTTCCCTCAGGTAATCTCTTCAGGAATAGGCTGGTCAAGGGATCTAACGATCCGAAGTATGTCTAGATTGCAACTAATTTAGGAATAAGGTATGGATCACCTAACCTTTTGTATGTTTTTGAAACCTTATGTTAAAAATGTTATGGGCCAATTTAAGTTAGGAAACTAGAAAATTTATCTCTTTCTCTCCAAAAAATTCCAAAGAGTTCTTAAGTCTTTCCCTAACAAAGGAGATTTCGTAGAATTATCCAAACACCAAAAATAGAGAAGTGATAAAGGGAAGATTAGAGGTGAAACATCAAATTCTAAAAATGCACCACAAAACCTTGATCTTCAAAACTTACATGTAAGTCAAACATCACCCCCAAATTATAATAGTTGTTGCACACTCACCATTTAGGATGACCTTTTTCACAGTAGATGAGAGTTCCTTGTTGAGCTTGTGGGGACCTCTACACAAGTTACCATAGAAACTAGATAAATCTTTCCCTAATAACACATATGGTGAATCTAGGACAATAGAAGACCATGTGAGAACATTTAAGGAAATCTGCAATAGAGATTAGATCAACTATCGATATATAGTGTGTAGGTTGTTTCCATAATTGGAATTGGATGCAAATTATAATAATTATCATGTGGTGAATGGTAATTTTTTTCATTCCATAATCAAATGGGTAAAAAGTGATTTTTCTAGGAGAATCTCTCTAAAATCCATGACAAAACTTAAGAACTGATGGAATTGGTAAAATCTAATTCAAAAAATTTGCATACATCAGAGTGGCTGGCTTCCATAAGTTTTCCCTCAAAATTCTAAGGTACCCCACTAACAAGATGATCCTATTAGAATTGTGTAGACAAGTAGTAGAGGTCCACAAATTAATTGTTGGTAAACACAAGTTAGGATATTTCTTTCTTGTGAAGATGGGGGTAAACTCTTGACATTCTTACCAAAAATTAATTTGTGACTCTTTGTCACTTGTTTGCACAATTCTGAAAGGATCATCTTATCAATGGGGTACCTTGAAAGTTTGAGGGGATACTTATGGAAGCTAACCACTCTAATGTATGTAAATTTTTTAAATTGGATAATACCAATTCCCGTAATTCTTAAGTTTTTTGTTGTGGATTTTGAAGAGTTTCTTTTGGAAAAGTTCTTTTATAGCCCTTTGATTATGACATGAACACAATTATCATTCACCCCATAATAATTCTTGTAACTTGCGTCTAATTCCAATTGTGAGTAATATTAGTGAATTTTTACTTCTCCAAGCTAAAAGGACCCCACCTTGGTGAGCCCTGGGAAATTTACCTTAGAGGGTAACATGTATACCAAATAAGATTTCTTGTAGAACCTTTTGTTATATTGAAAAAAATCTTTGAGATTCTCATGTAGGTTGTCACTTATGATGGTGGCCCAATCAATTTTATTATCATCAAATATCATCATCATGAAGCAACACATCTAAGGGTAGAAGTCCTTAGCATTGGGATATTCATAAACTCTACTTAGGAGAGTGATTTGATTTTTGATATCCTCCCTAAACTCACTCCTATGTAACACCTTAGCCATCTTGAGGGCTATCTCCCTTTGGTTAAGCAACATTTGAGAATTAATGAGATTGGGGCACCTTGTTTCATTTTTCTCAAAATAATCCACCACTTTCTTCATACTCATGGAATCGTATTTTAGGGGAGATAAGGATTTTGAATACATTTTCATTAATGTCAGAACTTATATCAAGAACCACTTCTTTAAATGATCCTAATATCCTCATGTGCTTATGGTCATACTATTGAGCACATGTCATCACCAACTTAGGTGATTGCATTGCAATTGAGAAGGAAGCTACCTCCATTAACCCTGAGTCAGCTAATGAAATGGCTTTGAAGGACCTTATTTCTTCATCATGAATTCTCTTATGGAATTCATCCATGTTGATATGTCCTAGATTAGTAAATCTGATTTATGCATATGGAGAGAACATCTTTGATGGAGAGTGATAGCCTTTGTATTGATATTTCTTCTTTGCTCCTTTTTTTGGCATACTTCCTCCATATGAGAACACCATCTATTAGATCTTTGAGGAAAATAACTAAAGGAATGAGATAATCATCCTTTATTGAATTCCAAAAATAATTTGATTCAATCTATATTACAAAATAGAAGAACCTTTAAATCAACATGTAAACAAGATCTTGGCTCATTAGACATTAGGCATTGGGAATGATCCTTATCACTTGTTAAAAGAGCTAACAAATCTACCCAAGCATATTTTGAACACCAATTTTGAAAAGGGCATGCTCACTCCTACTATTTAAGGTTTCAGGGATTGGGCTTATTCCATACTCCATGTCCTTAACTAAGTGTAACTGTTAGGATGAACACTAACCAACTGAATCTAATGATCGATATTCATTGAGGGTATTATCTTTGGGGGTCAAATATCAAGGTTGTTGCTTATCCCTTGCTCTTACAAAACCCTAAATGTAAATACATTCTCTCAATTCTCAAAATCTGATGTAAGCCTAACCTTTCTTAATAAGTGTCGGAGATTGGGTTTTAGGGGTGAACAAAAGGGAAATAAGATAGGAGGTTCCACCTTTTGGGAGATGGAATTGGACCTATTTCACACTTTAGTTAATTAGGAAAACTAGATCCCTCAACTAGGTGACTTCATTGAGGAATGGCTAGACGATTCTTAATGTAATTGGATGGGGGTTCACCATTAAATGACGCTTCAAAAGAAAAATGAAAACACTTATGCATAAACCCTAGAAACTTGAAAGCATGAAATTAGAATAACAAACATAATGAAACAAAAAAGTATCTCAAGGAGTGGAGAGGCCAAAAAAAGGTTTGTAAACCCTAGAAATTGATGTCTTAGATTGCATCGAGACTAATACACTAGGTTGGGTGATTTAGTCCCACTTTAGGGTTTTCATGGTAGAATCTGGAATTCTTCTATCGACTGTTTCGATCTACAGAAAGATGGAAAAAAGGGGTATACTAGGACTAATATGCTAGGTTGGGCGTATGATTCCTATTATTAGGGTTTGACTAATACTTCTTTAGCCTCTAGTGATCTTCTATAGCTTTTTTCCTATCCAATCTTCAAGTCTGAAAGTTAGAATTTTGGTCTATAGGTGAGTTTCCATGAAGATGACAACTTTGACAACTTTTGCAACTTTTCCTTCAAAGGATCTTCAAGCTCCAATTCACCTAGATCTACAAACACACATCAAGAGAGAAAAATGTTGTTTTGATAGGGAATGGGGGTTTACCTTGGTCAAAGCCTATTTTAGTAATTAAACCTTGAAATGAAATAGAAAAGCGTGAAGGAATTATGAATAACAAATGTAATGTTGCAACTCACTAAAACCTTGAAATGAAGGTTGCAAATTTGCGTGAAATGGCTTCAATGGATGTGGATCTTGATTCTTGATTGAATGCTTGAAACTTTGTCTTGAATTCTTACTTGAATCATGAAATCTACATCACAAATGTTACCTCACAAACACACATGATGCATGAAGACTTTGACATGATGCTTGAATCTTGAATGTAGCTCCAAATGCTTGATGATTTTCTCTTGAATGCTCTTAACCTCATAAACTTGCCTTAGGACTGCTCTCTTGAAAATCTTAGATGACTTGAAAACATGTTAGGAGAAATTATATGAAATAACCTTGAATTTATACTTGCTTATGCTTAATTTCCTGAAATTACAACACTACAAGAAGACATTCAAAAATTTAATCTAAGGATAATAAAATCCCACCAAGAATTTGAATTAAAATAGGTCCTAGGTTAAAGCGAGACTCATATGCCAGGTTGGGCATATGAGTCCCAGAGGCTTATACCTATGACACATATTTCAAGAAGTGTTATGTTCAATGTGACATTTGAAATCAGGGCTTGAGACCTAGGGAGGACCCATACACCCAGATGGGAATATGGGTCCCAAATCCCTAAATTTAGAACATATAGCCAAAAACATTAAATTATAATTTTCCATTTATTATATGTTGGGATTATCCTTAGAAAAATGCATTTAACTAGGTTTGTGGATACAAAATAGGACCAATTAAGGCATAAATAAGCCAAATTTTAACATGGAGGACCCAAACAAGCATGAAAATGTAAAGGGATACATTTTTTTGCACTACAGGGGGTAAATATTATCACTGAATATTCTGTTTCATAGTTGATATGTTGAAACCTCGACATCAAATTCCAAAACATATTTTTTTATTTGTCATTTTTGGGAATCAAACTTTTGGAAATGCCACTTGTTCTTTATCATTTATAAATTTTAAGTAGTGAACCTACCTGCCCACCGACAATAAATTACTTGTAAAAGCAAAGATCTTCTTTATCGAGAGTCGATGATTGAGTTTAACATCTAACTCTTGCCTCTTCAATCCTTAATACATATCTAGTACACCTAAAACATAAAAGGAAAAAATGGATTTAGAAAATACTTTAAGGAAAAGGCATCAACTCAGGGAGTGACTAAAGGATATCTTCAAAAGTATAGAAAAAAGAAGACTCAAGGCCCAATATGATGATTTCATAGACATCCTTAATCGACATGCTAGGAAAAAAACATGATTTGACAAGGAAACACGAAGGAAATGAAATATACCAAATGAAGAACAATGAAACAACACATAAAAATGAAATGGTGAAGAACACAACGTATACCAACATGGAAGGATGAAAAGAAACAAAACCCAAACTGAATTGAGCACATAATAAAAACCATGAAAACAACTAGAAAAACTAATAATCAAAATGAGGGTTTTAGTTATGAAGCTCCTACCTAGAAATTTCACGAGAAAAGAGGTGATGCAGGAAAACACAAGCAAGAACAAGCAAGTGAAAATGAGGAACACTATGAAGATATGACACTAGTGAGAAAACATGAGGGTTGATACCCATTAAACACCTACCATTAATGTCCCATTAAATGTAGTACAACAACGTTTAAATGCTCTAAGAGGTGAGGTGATCAAGGTTACAAGACATTGCCACCATCGAGCCTTCAAGATCGAGGATACATGAAGCAAGTATCTTGACAAAGAAAATCCTGAAAGGGAAAAGTAGCAAAAAAAAAGGGGGGAATGAGAAAACATTGGGGGTTGAGGCGATAAGGATGTCATGCCAATCCTGAAACTCCAACAAGCGATAAAAACACAAAGGGAAGAAAGCAAAGGAAAAGGAAAATGAAGGAAGGAAGGGAAAATCAAAATAACAAAAACAACCAAAAAAGAAGGAAAAATGAAAAGGAGAAGGGGTCCCCATTTTTCCAAAAAATAGAAAACCAAAATGGGGTGTGGGTGAAAACTCATAAAATAACCCTTTTAGAGTAGCAAATTCATTTAACTTATCATTCATAATCATAATGCACAGTCCAAGAAGACAACAATTTTGGGAAGAGTAATATTTTATTATATTCAATTCAAACTACATATTTTACAATGAGTTATACAAATTTACAAAGTACTGAGAAAAGTTTGATATTCTTCTATTAATCCTCTTTCTTCCTCCTTGCCTTGCATGTTCTCCTTTGTTCCTTCCTCTTTCTATTTATGGATTCTTCTCCTTTTGTCCTTTGTTTCTCACCTTCTTCTCCATGCTCTTATGTTTTATCCTTTATGTTTTTTTGTCTTATCAAAATCCCAAAATCTAGAACTTTCCTTCTCTAAAATCTTGCCTAAATATGATGCAACATCAAAAAATCATCATAAATGCCTACCTACTTAATGTTTGAACTCAAAAATTCAATGTAGTCTTGTTTTGTTCAATTTTCCCTTACTATTGTTCATTAATGAGCTCTCGGGTATATATTTCTACCATAAAAAAAAACAAATTCAAATTTTAAAATTAACAACTCATACACTTGGCAATTGAAAAAATTGATAATAAAATGTTTAAGGTGCATTTCCTCTACATCACAAGTACAACAACATAACACACAAATCCACACAAATTTTGGATCTCAACAACTGGTAGGAAATAATTGTCAAGAACTTAGTTTAAAATTATTTTTTATGCCCTACATCTACATCTACAATTTAAATGACCCAGGCCAATTATGCACTTGTAGAACCTAACTAAAGTGGGGACTTAAAAAAGTAGAAATCAAGATCAATTCCTAAAAATTAATAACGATAAATCAAAAAAAAAAAATCATAAAACTTTTATAAAAAAAAATAACAATTATAAACTTATTATTCCAAATTTACTTTAATCAAAATAAACCAAAAATATAAATAATATTAGTGAACAATAAATTCACAAGCACATTGAAGCTTTGCTACATAGACTCTAACAATTTTCAAATTTATGGTGACATTGAGTTGAAAAAATAGACGGGACATACCCTGCTAATGATATTTATTACAAAGAAGATATCATGACAACACCTAGGAAAAATAACATAAAATAGGCCTATGACAAGATGAGATGAAGCGGCATTCATCTCATGCCTATATGCACGTAATTATATGACTTTAAAAGGATAAACTTATAAAATTTCTATTAAAATAAATGCATGTATGTTGGACTTTAAAAGGGTAAACTTGAAAATTTTCTATAAAAGCACATAATTGTAGGACTTTAAAAGGATTAACTTTAAAATTTCTACTAAAATAAAGGTATTCATATATCTAGTTATTTACATTTGGACTATTTTTTTTCAATATATAGTATAAATATATGGTAAGACTGGGTATTATAATCTCAATTGACTGCACGACTTTTGGACCCTACACAACTACTAGACCCTCTTCCCTATGTATTCATACATCTAGTTACCTACTTACGTGCATTGCAATGCACGTAAGTAGGTAACTAGATGTATGAATACATAGGGAAGAGGGTCTAGTAGTTGTGTAGGGTCCAACAAATGTAGTCAATTGAGATTATAATACCCAGTTTTACCATATATTTATACTATATATTGAAAATAAATAGTCCAAATGTAAATAAAAATAAATAAAAAGTGGATCCATACTTGAACACATGAGAACCTTTGAATGTTATATTAAAAAAACATAAATACATTCATGAAGAAGTGAAATAAGTATTTTTTTGTTTCAAATAAAATATCATAACTATCCACTATATGCGTGTCATTTAAAAAATAAAATTCTCATTTAATAAAATAAGACACCGATGATCCCACAATAGTGGTTTACAATTTTTGGCCAAACTGGACATTGAAATGATTTTTTTAAACTAAATCTTCACATTCGGGCACCTATAGCGGCTAAACCATGAAGAATTTGAAGATGATGAAAACTAAAGTCTTGTCACATTTTGTCTGTAGATTCTAAAAATATTTTTTTCAAAATTTTTTGGAATCAGATTGCACTTCTTTTTCCATCTCCCAAAAAAATTGGTTTTTTCTAAAAAACAACATTTTTAAAAAGTGACGCACACAGTATAATGCATAACTTTTTTCCATGAAAGATAAAATTCTAATTCTTTCGAATTTAGATTTGTAACTTTGATATCTAGTGCTTCCACTTGGTTAGACAGTTTTTATTGAATATTTTTTCTTTAATCAAGTTTGAAGTCAAACCAATTATAATTCGGACATAGCCGACCGTATAATGCATAACTTTTTTGTATATATCGAAATTTTTTTTTATTTTTTGTTGGATCAAGGACTTCAATATCTAGTGTACTCATATTTTTGAATTTTTTTTTTATAATCTGCTATTTTTCCACATTTGTAGAACAGAGACCTTCATTTTTGATGAAAAACCTATGTTTAATAAAACTAAAAAAACAAATACATAATAAAACCAAAATATATTAAAATTATATTCGTTGGATAGCTCATTCTAAGGACTACTTGATTCAAATTGGGTTTGTGAAGATTCCTCCATTTTCTTCCTCAACCTGAGCTCCGAAGTGCAAAAATTTAGGTTTTTTTTTAGTCTCGGGGAGGGGATGAGGAATAAAGGGGGTTCGCTCGAACCAGGTTTCATTCGAACTCTGGTTCATTCGAAACCCCCTTCTATAAGGGGTTTTGATGGCTTTTTTGGTGGAAAAATATTAGGAGGGTTCGCTCGAACCTAGGTTCTAGCGAACCCCTAATTGGTTCGGTCGAACCAATACGTTCGTACGAACCCCTAAAATCAATTTTTTGCCATGCATTCATTTTTTGTGAGTTTTCCTTCCTCACTTCAATTGTAAACCACTATTGTGGCTTCACCCACACTCATTTAAACACGTATTGTTCTCATAGTGAAAAAATATTGTTCTTATGTGTATAACTATTGAGGTAGCAATGTACAAGCATTGGAGTATTTTATATTAATAGTTTGTCCTATAACAAATATAAAATGTGAACACAATAAATACCATGTATTTTCCCATTAAATGTGAAGGATTTTCAAAAAAATTTAGTGTTCAACTATTGGTCCATTTTTATTTGATATAAGTTGTATTTTAAGTAGTTATGTGTTGTTTTTATAACAATAAATAGTATTTTTGTGTTCAACTATTAGTCCATATGTGTTGAATATAAAAACTAGAGATATCAAAGATTTATGGTTACCAATAGATATTTGGTCCATTTAGGTTGCATATTAATTTTATTGTAAATAAAAATATGATATTCTACAAACAACAAATGATTTTTTTTTTTTTCAACTACTTGGTCCCATGACTAATTTTGGTTGAATCTTTAAAAGTCAAATTTTAGACACTTCTCAATAGATGTGCTGATGTTGCAAGTTAAATGATGAGTCACACCTCCAAATCTTAATTATAGATAGATAAGAGGCCAATCCACATTTAAAAAAAAAAAAATGAAAGTTCTATGATATTCCAACCAATCACTACATATTGACAAAGTTAGCGGCCACGACTATTGACCCCTCCCCATGACCTACTCTAAACCCAAACACGACCAATTCCAAACGCTGTCGAGCTACTCTTCAAAACGAGGTCTGGTGACGCTGTCTGTTTACGAAATGCGACCATCTAATGAGGTGTAGAAAAGGCAATACGAGGCCTAATATGGTATCTCCGTTACCTGCTTAACACACGGTCCTGCCTTCCCACAGCTATGGCTGCCATTCCTCCAACCGTTCATGTCATATGTTTCGCTTATCTGTTGGCACTGAAAGGAGTGACGGGAAATCTATGTGAACAATACGGAGAGTGCGGCCTGAATGGAATCTGCAAATTAGAGGGAGATTCCTCCACTTGCACTTGCCCTTCTGGATTCCAGTTTCTAGATGCCAAAAACACTTCCAAGGGATGCTTCCAAAAAGAGTCACAGAGGCTCAACAAGTGCGGATCAACGGCGGAAATGCAGTTCGTTGGCCGTTTTGATTGGTCGGGAAATGATTATCAAAACATAAACCCTATCAACGAAACGGCGTGCCAGCAGGAATGCGTCAAAGATTGCTTTTGCACAGTCGCCATTTATTCCGATTCTAGCGGCGTAGGGAACTGCTGGAAGAAGGCGTTACCGCTGAGAGATGGGCGTGCAAGCAGTACCCGAAAGGCTTTTGTCAAAGTATATGAAGAATTCGTTCCTCCCAGGCCGCGAGAGGAAAGAAAAGGGATAGTACTTGCAGCAATCGGAATAAGCCTTGTGGGCTTCTGCTTGGCCGTTGCAACACTTCTCTTAGTAATTTGGATCCGCGTGTGGAGTCCCAAGCTCAGAGTTTTGGAAGAGAAGGAAAAGTTTAACTCAGAGGGGCTGAAGGCGTTTAGTTATCGCGAGATAGAAGGTGCAACTCAAGGGTTCAAAGAAATTTTGGGAAGGGGTTCGTTTGGAAAGGTCTACAAAGGGGTGTTACCTGACGGAAGGGCAATTGCAGTGAAGAAGCTTGATAATCATGGCGAAGAATCTCATATTGGAGAAAAGGAGTTCAGAACAGAGATGATCGCCATAGGATCAAGCCATCACAAAAATCTTGTTCAGCTCTATGGTTTCTGCAACGAGGGTTCATACAGAATTCTGGTGTACGAGTACATGCCCAATGGATCTCTTGATAGGGTGTTATTTCATGGTGAAAAAACTCATCTTGATTGGGAGGTGCGTGTTAATATTGCTGTGGGGACGGCACGAGGAATCCTATATTTGCACGAGGAGTGTAGAACCCATATCGTCCATTGTGATATAAAGCCTCAGAATATCCTGCTGGATGAAAAGTATAATCCTAGGTTATCTGACTTTGGGATAGCCAAATTGGTTGGATCAGAAGAGACACGGACATTTACAGCAGCCCGTGGAACCGTGGGCTATATGGCACCTGAGTGGCAGAGGGGTATGGCAATTAGTGTTAAAGTAGACGTGTATAGCTTTGGAGTTATGTTATTTGAAATCATTTGCTGCAGGAAAATGGCCAAACTGGACGTTCCAGAGAATGAAATTGTCTTGTCTGACTGGGCCTACGATTGCTTGAAAGATGGAGGGCTTGTGAAGCTAGTAGAGGAGCAAAACACAACAGGTATAAATCTAAGACAGTTGGAACGAATGGTTTTGATAGGACTGTGGTGCATTCAAGACGATCCTTCTCTGAGGCCTTCCATTAAAACAGTTGTTCAGATGTTGGAAGGAACCGTTGAGATTCCTGTGCCCCCACGTCCAGGACTTTCTTCAAGGGTTTCTCTCTCTATCAATATTTTGTTCTAATATACTGAAGGATTTTTCAAAGTGGCTCAATTTACTGCTGCATGGGATGGTATACATGCAGTCCAGAAGGTCTCTGGGAGCGCTCTAATGCATCAGCACCATTGTCTAGTTATTTAAGCCCCTCTAGTCAACTCCTCCTAATATGGGCATATGCCTCAATGCATTTTGTAATTTCTGATATGATCAGGCAAGGCATGTCTCATTGTAGAAAGCACTATACAGACAATAAAACAGTTATCAAGATAAATTTGTAAAAAGGTTACTCGCCTTGTGTTTTTCTATGAGAAGGAATATTTTTGTTTTCATTATTAATTCATTAAAATGATTTTTCTTGAGTTATCAATAAATTTAAAGCCAATAAAAATCCTTTTTAATGAAAAAGGATCCACTCTCAAGGATTCATTTCTTAGCATCATATCATTCTGAGTTTTGCTAGAGATGTTTATATATTGATAAGGGAGATAAAATGTTATTTGTATAAACTGTAAGATATAAGTGTTTTATAGGGTATTATAATTTAAAAGATTTATTAATAATTGGTATGTAGTGATTAGAATATAATATTTATTTGAATTAAGTAATATAATAATGTAAAAATATGAGACATATTTTATGTTATGTTTGGTTTTTTTTATTTTTTAATACATTCTTATGTATTTTACTTTATTCTTGTCTTATTCATACATGTTACACCATATTCATTTCATTATTAGTCTTAATTTTTCAATCTAATTAGTATGTCAAGATTCATGTTCCCCATCCTAATTCAATCTCATGACATGCAAATTTAGTCGGACATAGAAGAAATCTAACCTAAAGTTCACTGTTAAAATTCAAAAGGCTCTTACTCTTTTTCAAGTCAATTGTTAAGATTTGACTTGATACGCATTTGTATAATGATTTGTTATGTTTCAGAATTTAAAGGCATATATTTAAATATAAATTCACATCTTAGAATCATTCAACCATGCACATTACAAGAAGCACTCATTATCAAAAAACAAATCAATCATAGCATCAAAAAGAATATATATGTATAAAAATTCACATCTAGGCCATTGTATACTTGATTATTGTTTTTCAATACTTTTCTAAGATTGTAAATTTATCATTCAAAATGTATGAACAAAGAGAATTTAAATCCTCAAAATTAAGCAATCTCCTTAGAAGATATATTTTTTTTCCTAGTAATTACCCAATCAAATTCACCTAGAAGTTTAGAACCATAATATTCATAATCAAATACATAATATACAAGATCAAATTATTGAATATTAAGAATAACCTAATTTAAAATTTATTTTTCTACTTCTAATACATACAATAAATTATGATTATGAATTATAGTTTAAAAAATATGAATGAAAAATTACCTATCAACCACCAAAATTATCTCTCTTTATATACATTATTTCTAAATTTCAAAATCTAAAATACACAATTTATCATAACTTTAAATTAAATTAATTGATTATAAATTATTAAACCTAATTTTAATTAAAAATATATTTATCTCTTAGCACAACTATTCTAGCTTGTAATCTTTTTAAAACTCCAAACTTATTAACTTTGATACGCCATGTTGTCTCCCAATTCACTCAACCTTTAGCTAACGTGTCAAAATTATTAGTAGACTAGAAGGTTGGACCATATGATTTATTTTGTAACAAAACTTAAAATTATTGAAACGTTTCATTTGCTTATTATTATTTTTTTTAGGTTTAAATAATCAATATATATTTTGTGGTTTCAATTATATCTTTCTAATAAAATTATCCAATAGTAGTCTAGAATAAATAATTCTTAGCAATTTTTTCTTTTGAAAATAGTTTTCACATCAATATAATTAATTTGGTATATGCTAATTAACATTTGGATTTATGGACTATCTTGGATTTGATAATTGTAGTATGCGTCTCTTGAAGGATTTACATTTGGATTTATGAAAGTGAACTATTATGGAATTGACAATTGTAGTAGATGTGTCTTTCTTCATTGTATTTGCATTTTTTAGTAGGCTTATATCAATGGACATTATTTTAGAGTTTGGTAGACATGTATTTAATTTTCTTTGATCATCTAGGATGACCAATTTAACAATTCTGAACAATGATCAAAGCTAATTAGAAAGTATGCAACACTCCTAAAATAATGATACAATTTTATAATGTAATTGACATCCTCAATGTTGTTGCTACGATGGTGTGTAAATGGATTAGTACATTCAATATATTATTTTTGAGATAGATAAAAAATGTCTTTAAATATAATAAGATGAAAAAAAATGTGACTATACTAGATCTCAATGAATAGTAAAAATAAATTTGAAAGAATCCATTTTAAAAATTGACTTTTCAGATTTGTATCAATGATTCAAATAACTTGAATCAATTCTTTATTGACAAATGTAAATTAAATAACAAATAAAAATTTATATTAAAAAATCCTAAAAATAAATAATGAAAATAATATAAATTAAATTAAATTTCAAAAACATAAAACAAAAAACTAACACTTATAAATTTATTATTAAATAAAAGATATTGAAAAATCATTATAAAAACATAAAAAGGTATAAATATACACTTTTCACTAAATTTTCAAAAACAATTTATTCTAAAATACATTCAAAACAAATTGAAACTCTACCACATAGACCTTGCAAAGTTCACTTTCAATGTCACACTATGTTGAAAACATGGAAACTACTCAACCCACGATATGCTCTAATAATTAAAGAGTTCATTATATGTGAGGTTTTTTTTTTTTCATCAATTGAAGATTTCTCTACATAATACATTATTATGAAAGGATAGTATCAGCATAATATCAATATCATCATTACTAAGAAATTGCATTATTATTTGACATGTGTTCAATTATTGTTCAAAATTATTAATTCAAATTTAAAGACTTGATGTAAAGAAGGTCTCCACTTAATAATCTCCTAAAGGTGTTTTTTTCTCTATCTAATCATTAATCAATAATTTATTACATATATTGTAAAACATCATCTTAATCAATAATTGTTAGAATTTACATATCAATTAAACAACACATCTCATACATTCAAAGAAATTGATTAACTTCTTTGAACACTCTCAAACATCAATAGCAATCATAAAGTATCATTTAATTTAATTCATGCTCGAGATTAAAAGAACAATAACAATTTATAAACATATAAATTTATTTTGATAAATTATAACATATTATTTTCAAATTCAAACTTCTTATATCATATTTAAAAAATATATAAATTAAATTTATTGTACTTTTAAAAAAGTTATATTATATTAAATTTATAATGAAACATTACCATGAATGCAGTCTAGGCAAATTCACCACTAACAATTCATCGCCAAAAAATTCACCTCCAACAATTCATCAATTTATCGCCATGACAAATTCATTTCATGGAAAATTCACGGCCATCAATATGATATGAATTGTTGGTGGTGAATTTTCCACGAGATAAATTTATCATGGTGAGATGTCATGAAAAATTCACCACCAGCAATATGATATGAATTGTTGGTGTTGAATTTTCTATGAGATAAATTTGTCATGATGATGAATTGTCAAAGATGAATTTATTGACAAAAAACTGTTGACAATTAATTTTCCTAGAACCCATGAATACCATTCCTCTAAATTAATATACCTTTCACTTCCCTCGAAATTTCTGAAATTCTGAGCTTTTATTTTAAGAAATTAAGGTCCGGTCCATCTTGGCGGGGTGAGAAAGGAAGTCTTACAATAAGTTAATATTCCCTGCCGAACGTATGTCCGCCGGCTGAGAAATTTAGATTTAAATTATACGCCATCACTCTCCTTACTATTTTTAAAATCAAACGGGTTTTGAAATATTGATTTGTAAGTCAATTAAGTCGTTTTTATGTGCCTGGCTTTAAAGTGACATATCGTTTAATAAGCATATTTTTGAAATTTTTGTTGACTGGTATCTTAAATCATTTACAGGTGTTTCAAAACGTAGTGGTCACTGAATAGGGTGATATTCAAATAGACGTAACTCATAGGTGATAGAATTTTAAAATCATATACATTTTGAATAGAGTTTATTAAAAAGAAATTTTAAAATTATAAAGAAAACAGTAGGTATGTAACTGTAAAAGTCCAACATTCTTCCTTTCTACTAGCTCTTTTATTTATATTTCCAGAGAAAATAATGTTGGAGTGTGCAAACCAACAACCTTTATGAACAAGTCATTAACCTTGATGCCAAGTGTTGAATGGCATTCGAGGTGAGATGGAAAGACTTCCAACTTGAAAAGGTATGTGCATGAGGTTAACCAAATAACTTGGCAACCTCTAGAGGCTTAAAGGTTGCACATTCAATTAGACAAGATGTTGTCTAATCTCATCAACCTAAGCACACTTCAGTATAGTGAATAGATTAATTATTCACACTAACACTCCCTTAAGTGATACTTGGGGAGATCACAAAAGTGCAATAGATGGAAATGAAATGGGTCTCGGCTAGAAGCCATGTTAGGTACCCATATACAATGCATTCTCTCACAAATGGAGAAAAATGAGAAAACCAGTGGGAGAATAAATCCTCTTCAAAAACAAGAATTAGAAGGATTTAAGACCTTCTGAAAATATGTCCCTTTCAATGATAGGAACATGACGATGAAGAAATCTTGAAGCATGTAGAATTTGTAACCTCTACCAATGATGAACCAGTGTTTGTTGGAATCAACAAATCTTCAAGAAATGTGTATTAGGATGAGAGATACAAAACACTACATGAGTGAACATATGAACACTACTTAGCCAATGAACACAAATTTTATCAAACTCTATGGAGTCAATAATATATATAGTACTATGATGAGGAGTACTAGAATCTCAAAATGTGATCATCTAAATTAACCCCCCATATGAGAGATCAAGATAAAAGGTTCATGAGGCCTTCCAAAAAGAAGATTCTTCCATTGCTTCATTGAAAGAAGCATAACAAATAATAGTCCTCCCTTAATGCTAAGAGAAATAAGTCTAGACAAATTGATATTGAGAGTGTGCAAAGAATGTAGAGATGTACAAGGTATGCTCCAAGGCACACTCACATGAGGTAAATTTCATAAGAATCCATGTTCTAATGACATATCCCCCCACTACACTTTATAATTTAGTGTATGTACAAAGTTTTCCAAATTCCCTTCACGCATTTAGTATTTATGTCACTTTATATGAGTGCATTTACAAGCTTATTGCTTTTACAAATTCTTCAAAGTTAATTTCCATGAGGTTGATTCAGAAGAAATAGATTAAACTATGTATTGCAAACCTGAATAAAGGACAAAAATTGAAAATTAAACCTCCGTTATGACCCCCTTTACCAAATTTCATTGCAAAAGACAAAATTGACTCCTCTTTTATAAAATTTTTTAAAGGAAAAAAATTGTATCCATTTACAAGTTATTGCAAAATGAAAAAAAGATCCCCCCTTTTATGAACACTTGATTAAAAGTGGATGGTTGGACTTAACCACTAAAATTTAAAAATTGGTATTAATTAGTAATTGCTAGCTTTTATAACAATTGTTAACAAGAATAATTGTAACTTACAAAATAATAGTTAACAATAAATGCTCAGTCGAGATAATCAACTTTTAAAGACCAAGTCTAAAGGTCAAGAAAGAAAGACCATTGGTCTATTTGTTGTGTGTGGCCTTTAGGTGTTGTTGACCGATTCATGTGGCTGAAAAAGGGGTTGAGACAAACACACAAGAAAGTGAGCTTGCTCCACGACTTGGAAGGTATGAAGCCAAGTGATATTTGATGAAGCCATGCCAAATTATTTAACAAATGTAGTCTTTCAACCATAGACACCTATTAGAAGGTCGAGCTAGTGAGTAATTTTTATGCTACAAATCTCAATCTATTGATTGAGGTCGATGCACTTTGGAATACACCCCCCACATCCAACACAACTCTCCTAGTGAAGGCCACACAAGGGCTTTAGAAAGGCTTTGAAACTGCTCTAAAGCCTGCAAAATTGAATGCCCACATGTTAGGCTCCACAAATACATTAGAAAGGAGGAAGAATCATTAAAAGAGGTGAATCGTTTGGAATGGCAGTGCATCTTCCATAGACATTGACAATGTTTAGCTTTATGCTATGCAAACAACATAGATGGGGTTGATGAGAGTGGCACAATGCTCCTCACATTAATATTGACATGGTAGTGTATCATGGCATCATCACTAGAAAGGAACCATTTCTTATGCAAATAATAAGTGGGGAACTATATGCCCCCCCTTAAAATGTTAGTGTACTTGCTACACTAATGTTTGAAGGAGATACAAAGGGATCCCTTGCTAGAAGGAATGATCTTAACATAAGGCTACCTAACCCCTTGTCCCCCAAGTGTAGGGACAAGGATAAGCCAAAAATGAATGGTTATGTGCTTTTCCTTGCAAAATGAAACATGATTGCATAAAATATAATTTATACCTCCATACATGGTAGTGAGTATTATGTGATACTTAACAACTACCACATGGCAAGGAGCAACAACTAATGTGATTTGTCTCTTGTATGATTAAGTGAACGTCTTTTTGATGTTTTTGTTATTTTTGAAGGACAATAGCTAAGACCTTTAGTTGTTTCTTGCATGTTGAGCTCTATAGGGACATGGATACCTTGTTCTTTTACACCACATCCTTTTCCATTATAGCCACATTGTTTCAAAATTTGATATCTTCTTCCATAAATGGCTTCCATTTCTTTTGATGAAGGTGGTTTTTCATAATCACTTTCATCATATGTAGATGTGTAATTTATGTTTTCCTCTATTAGAGAAAATAACCCTGAAAGATCATCTGCAACATAAACCTTCACGAATGAGTGAGAGAAGCACACAGGCTATTTCACCAGAAGAGATATTAAAAAATGAGATGATTTACATATTGCACAAAGTCCCTTAAAAAGGCATGAAAAGTGGATGATGGGTATAAAACTTCCCAGCATAGGAAAAAACCACCAGAATAACCAATGTAATATTAAGCCTAAGTAAACTTAAGAAGGTGAATAATATTCACACTAGCACCCCCCCTTAAGTGCAACTTAGGGAAACTAAAATTACAAAATGAGATGCAAAAAATGCAATATGGGTCCCAACTACACAACCATGTTAGGTACCCATTTACAATGCAAAAGGAAATCTCTCACAACTAGAGAAAAGGAGAAAACCCCTATGGGAAAAAACCCCTCTCCAAAAGAGAGAAACAAAAACAAAAATGATGCATGAATGGAGGACTCAATCACACCCCCAAGGAATAGATACATCATATATATACAATCAATGCCCCCCCCATAAGATGGAAAGAGAGAGACTATATAGCCCCCCCCCCCCCACAATGTGTAATCACCTACAAAAATGGTAAGTTCCTGAAGACAAAACATAATCCAATGTCGACAAACAACTTGTATCCCTTTTGGAAGAAACAAAACCAGATAAAAATTGTAGGAATGCTTCCCATTCTAGATAGGAATTGAAAGAAATAAGCATGAAGATGTATGATGATGTCTCTGAAATCTGCTCGTGTGTCGCTAAGACTTTGGAAGATGATGCCACGAACCAATCAGGAACATGCCCAATCAGAATAAGAGGTTACAAATAAGGTACCATTGGAAACTAATTTTGAACATTCTCCAGAGATTGAGATGGTTTGACAATAGTTGTACAATAACTATCATCAAAGAGGAGAGATAACCCCTCAAATGTGTCCTCCAAATTTGAAATATGAGATTCTACGAACAAGAAACCAATGTTCGACAAATATGAATCCCAATTAGGAAGACAATGAGATATTGTTTTGTGATGAATCACTAGATGTGCTCAATGAATCACCAAAACAAGATGAATGGTCATACTGAACAAGAATAATAGAAACCTCAATCAATGACTCTGCATAATGAATCACTGAAGGTGAAGGTACATCAACTATCCCTGATAGAGAAGAAGGGGCATTTGAAGAACACTCATCATCCTCATTTGAAGATTCAAAGTATTCCAAAAATTCAAACTCCTACATAGTAGCATGATCATAGGGTATCTTGTCCAAAAAATTAAGAGGCATAATAAAATTGGAAATAGGATCATCTGGGAATAGTTGAGAATTAGGATCTCCATGTATCTCCCAAATATTAGTCCAAAGAATATGAGGACACTCAAAATTATCAATAGCATTTAAAGTGGCATCATCAATATGCATTACAATAAATCCTAGGACATGATCCCTTTTGCAATTTCGTGCAAATTTCTTACTATTAGTATCAGGAAGGGGAACGAGATTATATAAATGTGGCAATAAATGAAGCCAACTAAGATGTCTTATGATACCATTTCTCCATTGTTTATAGTTTCCACTTTTCAACATAATCATAACAACATGAAATGAAAAACCCATAGTCAACTATGATAAAACTCCAAAAATACAAAGACATTAACCTTCAATAACAATTAGAAACTCTCTAATACTACAAATGAAGTCTTCCCAAAATACTTCAAGAAGCAATAATGCAAAAAAGGGCTAAGAATCAAGCAACTCCAAAGAGAACAACAACACCAATATTGAACTTTAATGGATTAAAATCACCAACAACAAAAAATATGGGAGAAATTCCTCAACCATTGCAAAGGTGAAAAAAATACCTTTCCGTTGATATGTGGTTTGCAAAAAATGACCTCTGTTTGCAAAAGATATGCGCAAATAAAAAAAATGCTTATAGAGGCACTTTGGAGGTAGTAGCGAGCCCTTGCTTACTCCACGTGACCACCATGGGCTTGGAGGCGAAATAATTTGGGCCCACCTCCAAACCCTACTGAAAAATATTTGATTGTAAACTTTATAATTATAAAGTTTGAAGCAAATCACAACCACTTCAATTTGAAACTGTGGCCTTGATGGAGGATTGATCTGCCAATTTCAAATCATATCTTCTAAGGAAAATAGCGGGTGTGTGCAAGAAGTTGAGTCCACTTTTTGGCCAAAAAGTGGAAGTGTTTTATCTAATTTTCAGCATTTGACACATTTGACCTTAAAATTTGAAGCACTTATAGATGAAATCTTTACAAAAGTCACTAATCATAAAATGTAGTGCTCAGAGTCTAGTTTCCAAATATGTAATTTATTTCAATACCTAGATAGTACAAATAGAGTTTTAATAGGCATTTCTAAAAACCACTGTTTAAAAGTCTTTTTTTTTACCATACCATGCATGTGTACGACATCCATATTTTGACTTAAATTATCGTATTTTTCTAAATCCTTTTGGGAAAAGTTTTATGACTCACTGAAGCTTGCTCTTGATATTTTTTGTAATTTTTTATTGAATTTTTTTTTTTGTTAAATTTTTATTAGGTAGATTTGTCGTTTTGAAAAATCGTCGTGTACGACATGCATAAGATGACCTAAACTTATCATTTTCTGATTTTTTTTTTCAAATTGAAAAGAATTGTCTGAAGTTTTCTCTTGTGCTTTCCGTTTGTCAAAATGTTATGTTGATCAAAAGTTATTAAAATAGTAAAAAACTCTGATATTTAAAGTTTATGGACCAATTTTATTAGAAATTAATTGAAAAATAGAAAAAATAATTCAATTGCAAAAAGAATTACATATTTAGAATCTGCATTGTTTCATCTAAAATGGGTTTTAATTTCGTCAGAAAATTTTGCAAAAAAGGTCGTCAGCCATATGTCCAAAGTCGGTATTTTTCTTTGACATTGTTAGGGCCTTCAACTTGCAGGTCAAACCAGGTTGAAGGCCTAGGTTCAGACTTCCAATGCTTTTCCCGAACCAAAAACCTTGGAAAAAACCCACCCATGATGCAAAATAAAATTCAAATTTTAAAAAATGGGATCTGGATTATAAAACGGGATCCCGTACTATAATCAAGATCTCGTTCCCATCCAACAACATTCTAACCATTGTAAATGGAACGAGATCCCGTTTCATAAATCGGGATCCTGTTTCATAAATCGGGATCCCGTTTCTTATAAATCGGGATCTCGTTTCTTATAAATCGGGATCCCGTTCTGTTTCCATTCATTCAGAATCCTATGGGAAATGGGATCCCGATTTTTAGAAAGCGGGATCTCGTTTCATCTCAGGCTCGGGATCCCGAACCGTAACGGGATCCCATTTCCTCAATGTCGATTTCAATTTTTTGGTTAAGGCAAAAAACTTCCACGTTTCGTGGACTTAACTTTGTGCACTTACCCTAGCCCCTCACAACAAAAGAATTGGGCCTAAAAACAAAGAGAAATGGGCTCAACAAACTGAAACACAAAAAAATTTGCCTCCACAATAGTAATGAAACAACAAAAATTGCATTGAGCAGATGCCAATCACAATGAGGAGAGGTAAATCACAGAACAAAGGAAAAAAGACAAAATTACTTCCTTAGCCAGAGACAAATTTAAATGGCTAGTAATCACAAGGAGCATGGATAATTTGCTAAATTGGAAGGGAATTGGGTCTTCAAATGGAGTTTATGAGATTCTTAAAGTGAGGTGCAATTCCTGCAAGTTCAAAACATCAATCTAAAACTCCATGTTCAACATCGTATTTAGCTTTACAATGATGCTAGAACTTTTCCTTAACTACTATTTCAAAGAAAGGTTAAAAGGGAAAAGGGAGGTAAGAGTTCTTAGACCTGCAATTAATGATGAATAGTGACAATGGAGGAAGCTACAGTGGACAACCTTCCTAAAATTGAGTTCCACTTAACCAAACAACATACAGTCTCATGAAACTAGCGCTATCTTCTAAGGTTTGCTGTTTTTTACTTGTTCATTCACCATAAAGCATGAATAAAAGATGAATTTTAAGTGCAACAATAAATTAATGTTCAGACTAGCTTTACACTGTTGTTCATCATCAACAAATAGATAAAAGTTGCATGAACATGGAAAGCATCAACACAATAACATTCTTCAATATCAATGGACAACATAAAATAAACTACTAAAAGCAACTTGAAGTACATAGAATAGCAAACTAAATATATCTAAAAGCAACTTGAAGTACTTAGAATAGAAAAGTAAATTTATCTAAATCTATCAAGTTTGAGAAGATGAATCATGCAACATGTGAGAAACACAAGAATCCACCAAATCAATGAAATTCTATTGAAATTTCTACAGCATGTCTTTACAACTCAACTCTCTCCTTAAAAATTAGAGACCCCTATTTATAGTTTTCCAAAAGTGGAATGAATGGCCAGGATTTATTCTAATTGTGTGGCCAAGATTCATTTTACATTAGGGTTTCACCTACCCCCAAAATATATTAATATAAAATACATTTTTTTTTCATTCCTACTTCGTCCTCTAGTGGCTCTAACACTAGCAATTTTTTCTTCTAGTGGCTGCCTTCCCTTTTCAGCTATACTATCAGAAACTCATCATCAATCACTAGTTTCCCTTCACTTTTATGAAGAGTGGTGTATTCCACGAATTTTACAATTAGTGCATGAAGTTTGTCCCATTCCATGATGTTGGATTCAAGAACTTGGAAGGTCAACCTCTTAAATCTATCAGTGATTTTCTCTCAATGTTTTGTGTGTCTTGGCGTAACCTTGATTATTTGTTCAGATTGAGTGAACACTCTTGCAGAAAAGTCCATGAAATATGATTTTAGTGCATTTGCTTCTCCTTGCTCCTTCTTATGGAAGAGTGGCTTGATCTTCTCTGGATCCAACTGTAAGGTGGGCATATCATAGTTTGTCATCAGCTTGAGCTAGTCCTCGTCGATTCTATGTTTTGTGACCCATTCGAGGTCAATTTCAACCTTGTGCAACACTCTTTCTAAGACGTCCCTCCTATTATCTGGGCCCATTTTCCATGTTTCCACCAGCTAGTGATCATCTTTCACAAGGGTCGGTTCTTTCTCCCATGTTTTCTGAGGCATCTTGAGAATGGCCTTGAGCTTAAGATAGGTGATCCTGTACAACTCAGTAAATAGATGACATATCTTTTTCGTGCACTCTAGCTACTTCTACACATCTTAGAATTTTTGGGCAATGTGGCCTATGCCCATGTCACCAATGTAAAGTACTTGTTGGAACCAATCTCTCATAGCCTTGGTCCAATTCTTCATCTTCTCCATTCTGGTGAGTTCTTCCTAGGAGAGAAGCAGGGGTGTGGAAGATGTCGGGGCTTCTTCCTACAAGGAAGTCCATTGCTAAATATAGGGGGTAAGATCCGTGACATGTACCTTTACTTCCTCCTTGGAGGACTAATCCTTGTTCATCTATTGCATAATTGTAGCCACTGACCCTTGGAACTCATCAATTTTTCTGCTCTCTTGTTGTAGGGCGCAAGTTGATGGTGGAAATGTTGTAGATGACCCCTTCTCCTTTGTCTATCACCAGGGTGACGATCTGTATTTTCCTTGATCCAGATGCATCAACTGTGATATGGGAGCAAACTCTTGGCTTCTTCTCTTTTCTTTTCTTTGTTTGCACTTTTTCTAGTATAGCCTCAAGTCTGGCCTTTGGATAAATGAGAGCAAGGGCTTTCTTTTGCAATTGCTTCTCTAGCCAGTCGGGCATCTGAGTTTCTCTTTTTGGTGATTCACGATCACCTTCCTCTCTTTGTGCATGTTGGAGTTGTTTCTCCTCATGGCCTTAGCCTTCTTGTTTAGTTCTTTCTTCTTCTTCATCTGAGTCCTTGATATGTATAGCCTTTTCTATGTCTAGCTTAGTAGTAGTTGTGTCTTCCTTAGTGACTCTTTCTTTCTGAGGTTCTCTTTCTTCTTCGTGTTCAAGCTCTTCATGATGCTCGGGCTCAGGGCTCTTTCGTGGCACATCTTCTTTCTCTTATTCAAGAGGTACCTCTTCTTCTTGGATAAGGCCCTTGTCTTGGCCAATTAGTGGAGACTCTTCAAGTATCTCCACATTGACATCAGTGTCCTCTTTCTCTCTAGAGGGTTGCTTCTCAAATTTAGCCTCTTCTTCTATATCCTTGAGATGCTGGGACAAATCCTCTTGAAGCTCTTGGTCGGAGGTCTCTATGATGTATTTGGAATTGAGAGCTTCAGCGTCCTCTTCCGAGGAGTGTGACTTCTCCTCATCGGTCACCACCTTATCCACACTCATGCTCATTTAGCCCTTTGGATGCTCAAAATAATCATCCTTACAAATATTTTCAAGCTCCTTCACCATCCCTTTGGTGGTCTCCCTTTTGCATTTCTCCATTTCTTCTAATATATACATAGTGGCCTCCATCTTTGGTGGCTCTGTAGGTGGTGGAGGAATGGGTAGGCCAACATCAATTTGGGCCATCATAGCTTGAACAGTGGGGTTCATTATCAGCCTAGAGATCTCAGTGGGTATTCCTTGCATTTACTTGTTAAAGGCTTTTGGCAAGGTGATAGGAGGCATAGTGGAGGTGGAAACTGAAGGCATCATGGAAGAGAGAGTGGGTAATGGAGGGGACAGTGAGGCAAACAACAACGAGTATGTCGTGTCCAAAGAGGAATCCAACACCATAATTGGGGTCGTTGGTGAGGTGGATGCAAGGTGAACCGAGATGTCCACAATAGGTGGAGGAAACATGTAGTTCCTGAGATGCATGAGGTGGAGGAGTGGCAACTAGAGTGGTTATGGTAGGAGCAAAGGTGGCAGGTGGTGACTATGGGAACTCGACCTCTTCTTCTCCCTCACATTGTGAATCCTCCTCAAAGGTTGGCATTTCACTAAATCCTCCTGATCTCTTCGCCTTGTTTGAGGATTCTCCCTCTATGGTCTTCCATGTATAGACCTTATGCTTAGGTTGTTATTTAGACACATCCTTCCTTTTCCTAGATCTTGTTGCTAGTGGAGATTTAGGGGTCTCTTCTATTGGGGTAGTGGCTGCTCCACTATCTATTTCACTTTCGAGCTCATCCTCAATCTCATCATATGTCAACACAACACCTTGCTATTTTAGTTGGGTGATTTGAGCATCCACCCATTGCCTTGTTCTATTCTCCATTGGCCGCATTATTATGTCAAGGTCATTCACCTCTTCTTCATCCCAATCTATCAATGGCAGTACTAGGTTGGCCACAACATGAAATCTCTCATCAAAAATGGTGTCCTCTTCCTCCACAATTTGATCGGGCACTGGGAACAGGTTGATTGACCGCATGAATTGGGTTGTCATCCACATTTAGTTCCTCATTCACTTCCTTGTCATCCTAATAGTTAGCCTAAAATTCTTCAATGTGGGGGAAATGAGCATACTATCTTCCGACCATCTTCTTCAATTTTCCATAGGGGTCCATTCTTGGTCAAGCCGTATGGAGATCCAGATGGTACTCTACTATCTCCTTCTTTGAATATTTCACACACTAGGTGGTGGGGATGGCATACATTCCTTCCCTGAATGTGAGGGGATATGGGATCCCTACTCTGCATTTATCACTTAGGAGAGTATGGGAATTTTGTAGCTATCGGGAGACCTCCAATATAAGCATCTCGTTGTTAAGGTACCGGGGTAGCTTGTAGGGTCTTTCAAAGAAACGCTCTATTCTGATATGTACATGAAATTCGACAACTGGATGAACAAGTACCTGAGTCTCTAGACAAATTCCCACGCACTATGTGAGACTCTTCTCTCAAAATCTCCCCCAAGGAGTTTGATGATATGCCCAATGAAAGCATAATTCACTCTCTGGTATTCTTTGTTGAAGTTTTCATACTGCAATTGTGGGTAACGATCATATACTTTGAGTTCTCCTCTCCTTGGGTTCGATTTTCATGCAACAAAGAGGCCTTTGTATGGGAATGCCTCTACTAATAGGTATATTGGGTAAGGGGCCATGTAGAATTGGGATTTTTTCTTTACGGCCATAAGTTGTGCATGCATGTTGTCACTGATGATCTTGGCCCAATGGAACTTCATTTTCCCATGAATGATCTCCTTAATGAAGTAGAACATCCACTCCTAGAAGAAGGCAATAGTAGGGATTCCCATTACCCTACTCAACAGGGTGACTAGATCATGGTACTCCTCATAGAAGTCACTCTTCAAAAGTTCTTTGGGTAACTTAGTAGGACTACCCCTCTTTTCCTTTAACCAATGTTAGTTGATCAACTTCTTACATCCCAGGGGGTCTACTTTCCACATTTTTTCAGCATATCCCTTCTCTATTTCCTCCATGGGGTCAAATGTGGGGATATGGAATGTTTGGCCTATTCATTGGGCAGATAAATTTGCCAACACTTTGCCACCATGATCTTTTATCTTTCTACTGCTGCTATGGTGGCACTCTTTACATACCATCACTAGCTTTGGGGCTACAAATGCAGGTGGAAAGCTGATTGACTTGGTGAGGCCACTCTTTTAGATTTTCTAGGCATTCTCAATTGTGGGGTTGATCATGACCCTTTGACTGAATTCATCAATATCTACATGCCCCAAGTTGGTGTATGGCACTGAATCTAGGGTAGAGGTGACTTTGGAGGTGATTTCCACCCCATAAAACTGGTACTTCATTTGGTCTTGTGGACACTGAAAAAGTATCCCTTTTTGCTTGCTTGATTTGGGAATAATTAATGACAAATTGGACTTAATGGTGCCTTTATTTAGTGTTGTGAGGTGTTTTACACATCCAAATTAGGTCTTGGACCCTTGTGAATTAAACGATGTCTTGTAAAGGTGTTGTAAAGTATTGTAAAGGAATTTCAAACCTCTCTAGACTTAATGAACCCATATTGCCTTAATTCAACATTATAAAATGTATTTAATTGCATCTTCACATCAATCTAGAAGGCTTGTAAAATAAAATTAGTGTTAATCTAGCGTTGTAATTTGTCTTACACATTCACATTGGATGTTTTGCCTTTGTAGGCTATGTGGACCCTATTTTAGTGTTGTAAAGAGTATTTAATCACACTTTCACATTGAATTTTGTGTCCCAAGACCTAATTGACCTTTACATCATCACTAATAGGCCCATATGACCCCATATTGTGCATCTCGAGGCATAATCTAATGAAATACCCAACAAGGTCACCATATAAATCTGATTTCCTCATTCCCCAAGAACCCAGCTGGAAAATGGACCCCTTTGGGACTAATTCACCATATGTGGTGAATGAGTCCCTGCCAAGTGGGATTGATTCACCCAAGGTGGTGAATTAGTCCCATTTGGGTCAATTTGAGTTTTGAGTGGGAAAAACTAGAATTTAAAGTTTATTATTCTTTCATGTCGGCCTTGGGGATCCAATTTATGAGTGAATTAGGAGAATTTCCTAAAAAATAAACCTTTTAATCCCTAATTCATAATCTCTTAACTCATTCACACATCTTTTATCATTCATTCATCATCCATCTTCTCTATCAAGTCAAGAAAGTTAGGGTTTTTACATTCAAAGTCATCAAGATAACTTCCAAGGACATTCAAGGGAAAATTCTTCATTTTTTGCTACAAAACTTCAAGATCAAACATCGTAGCAAGGTACTAACTCCATTGTTTCATGCTTCATTACCTTCTTTCATTATTTTGGTTTAATTACCTACAAAGGGGTTTGACCAAGGCAAACCTTCATGCCCTAACATCCAACATTTCTCCTCTTCTTGTGTGTTTGTAGATTTAGGCACCTTGGAGGCTTAGAAATCATTGAAGATCAAGTTGCAAAGTTTTTGAAGACATCTCCTTGTTGAACAATTCAAAATATCAACAAAAATCCACTTTTAGGTTCAAAAATTAGACTTTCGGAGGCAGACACCTGTTAGGAGTCGAAGTGCAGACCTAAGACTTCAGTTTCCACCTTTGGATTTTTCAAAAATTCAAAATTGGACTGATTCACCATGGGTGGTGAATGAGTCCCACTACTAGGCCCAAAACATGTTTTCTATAGTTTTGGATACCCATTCGTCCAAAATGGGCTTCATAATAGTTTCCTAGATCTTGGACTAATTCGCCTAGAAAGGTGAATGAGTCCCACCAGGCCTAAAAATTATGATCAGTAGCATTTTAGATGTAATTTCTAGTCTCCATCAAGTTTACAGGTGCACCTCTCCAATTTCATCCAATTTTGTTGTAGTTTACTTCCATTTCTAGGTGTTTTTTTGTATTACACAATGTGTTTTCAAGCAAGTTACATTTCTTAGGTTTTGCATTCATAACTCATTTACTTTTTCAGTGTATTACATTTAAATCATTTCATTGGCATACTTCATTCACATTTGATCTACTCTTGCATTAGTTTTGAATGTGACAATTGCCCATTTTTGCCCAATCTTATCTCCTTTTGGTGAAAAACCCTAGAAGGAGCAAAAAGCATTAGGTTGCCAAAATCCTTTGTTAAAGGTATTTCTCCTCCTTTCCTCTCAATGGTTTGGTAGGCTTCTTTCCTTTTTCTTTCTCTACAGACTCCCTTGATGTACCCATAGTAGATTCCATAAATCTTGCATGTAGAGACGCAATAAACACATCCACATGAAAATCAGGGAAGCATTAGTAAAATACTACAAAATGAGGGTTAGATCCAACAATTCATCTTTAAAAGATCATAAAATCCATTAACGTTCATCGTTTGGGGCTCATTTGGGCCAATTATAGGAATGTGGGTCCAGGGATGCAGGTTTCCCTTGGTTGGCAGTCGTCAAGAGCAGCTAGAAGCAAAACAACATCAGGGTCATGGCGGCCCACAGATAGCCACCCACACTCTAGGTTCTGCATTTGGGTTTTGGTAGTCAAGATTCTCAATAGGGCATTGGGCACATGAAGAGATCAACTTTAGAGTCCTTGGAGGCATGCAATTGGTCATTTTGCTAGTGTGGAAGTTGAAAGCATCATGGATGCTTGAAGCTCTGCCATTGAAAAATGGTGGTCAGGAGGTGGAAATCCACAAGAGGAATCCCGCAAAGTGGGACCCACAGGCAACTTGGAAAGTTTGGCTTGGCTCCTTCTGGTTTGATCATTTCAAATTATGTAGGCAGGGACCAGTGAGAAGCTATTAGGTGAAAGCCACTTAGGGATGACGGTGATGAAACGACGAACCACAGGAGGTGGTCTGCACAGCCAAGTCTGCAGGACTTCTTGGCATTGGTCATTTAATTTGATCGAACTTGGATAGCGGAGGAGAGCTTGGACTCTGCAACGTAGCAAAAGGGAGGATGCGACCATTAGTGAACGGAAACTAGATGATGGCAGGCCACATGTGGTGGCCAACAAGGAATGGCCTATAACACATTTGAACTTGGTCATTTTCATGTGCAAGGCTCAAAGGGATATGACAGGGTTGGAGTCCGCAATTCAGACTGACGGGGGTTGTTGGCTATTTTGGGATGGTGCTGCTAGTGGGGCAGCCTACATACGGACCCCCATAAGGTTCATCCCACATGAGGGAGTTTTAGACTTCAATTTTTTTTGCTGAAAAGGTTGGGGTGGCACAAAGGGCTGAAAATTCCACTAAGTGAAAGGAAGCAAGGACCTTCCTGCTAATGAAAAGGCATTCAAAATGGCAGCATAGAATGGACATCAACCCACACTTAACAATTTGTAGGAGACCTAGTTACTTTGGTACTTGATGGGGACAGCTTTGGCAGAACCCATGACTTGGGATGCTGGTCGAGGTTAGCCATTCAGAAATGACCGTGAGATGAGGGTCGTCTGCATGTGGCAGCTCATTCGAGTTTCCACAGAGGGCGATGAGATGACATCATCCCATATGCAAAAGTCCATAGGGGCGGATCCACATGGTCACAAGGCTTAGAGTTTTTCATTTGAAGTTTATTTTGGGTGGCAGCGATGAAGGGCTTGCAGGGTGCAAGGGTTTGAATACCCTATTGAAGAACAGTGGCAATGGGGCCAAGTTCTGCAAGGCTTAAAAGAATACTGTTTGAACATTTTGCGAAGTAATTTTAGATGGGTTTGTGTAGAATTTTGGGGGTTAACCAGCAACCAAAAAAAATTGAGGCTTTCTTAAGAACTTTTCCATTAATTCAAACAACTTATCAATGAAGTGTGTTTCGGACGGCAGACAACGAACATACCTAGAGGTGCGAGGAAATTGATAAGGGTCAAGCTTGAGATCCTTCAGGAGGTCGTGCAGGCACAGGGGAGGCAATTGATGTTGGCTCTTTGACAAATTCTGATTGCTGCAGGGTGAAAATGAAAGTTCATCCCATCAATTTATAGGAAAAAATGCATTTATGACCCACATTCAATGCTCATACGACAACTGGTAGGGTAGTTGGGTACAGATTTCAAAAGAGTGGCAGCGAGAAAGTTAGGACCCGCAAGGCAGGAATACCTTGAGACCTCGTCATTTGACGGGTGACAGGATAAGGATGATGGAGGAGCATGCGGGACCTGCCATGCAGGCGAGTGTCCCAGGTTGGCCACCAATGAAATGACGAAGTGAAGGAAGTGACGTGTAAGGGGAAACCCACAAGGGCGGACCCACAAGAGCAGAAGGATGCCAATTTTGAAGAGTAAGGGAAACGTACAAAGGAAACCCCACAAAAGCCAAGGACTTGAAAATTTCTCGGGTGGTGAATTTTGGTCAACTGAGGATGATTACTTTAGGGTCCCTTGACCACTTGGAGCTCAAAATTAAGGCGCACATAAAATGAGGCAAAGGAAAAAAGGTGATCTGATGAAGGAAAAAGGGACAGAGGGTCCTAGTTTTGAATGGGGTTTGTGTGCTATAGGCACAACAAATGGCGACTCTACTAGGAGAATGCTCCCAAGCATTCTAAGGGTAAATGTTCATTCAAAACCCAAAATCATTGGTTTCACGGAACAAAAGCCAATTTCCATGAATTAACTAAGAAACTTGAATGAGGATGGGATCCTTAGTTGAATCAAGTCACAGGAATATCTCAGAAGTGTGTACATGGTGAGTTCATTTTCCTTTCTTCAAAAAATATAACAAAGAGATGTTAATCAATCAAGGCAAGATACACAAGTCATCCAACCCCAAATGTAACCTTGGCATTGCTCCGCCATCGTTTAGGGGTCCATAGCCCCAACGGAGTTGTCACTATGATCCAATGAACATTGCTCTATTGCTAGCCAGGCGCCCATAGCCTTGATAGAGTTTCTCGCACACCCACACAATTGCTTGTTTTAATACTTTCTTTTCTTTTCTTTCTTTTCCATGATATTTTCTTTTGCTACTCTTTCTTTTTTCTCAACTGCGTAAGCATGGAAGCTTACTATAGGTTTGGAATAACAGTGGTCACTGGAGTAGACCTAATATTTTTCACTTGCTGAGACCTCATAATAGCTCTTTCACAATCCTTCGGAAACATTAAAAGTGTGTTTTCGTGTGTGCTATGAGATAAGTGTGTAAAGATTCAACCAAGGGTTTGGTCCTAGGCCAATTCAAAGTTTAGATAAGGAAACCACTTCACAGAAGTGGTCAAAAATCAATAGTTATGAATGAATATTTATCCAAAGAATAGATAGGAGTGAAAAATAGGGTAGGATGACTAATACACCAAGCACGACCACCGCATCAAGAAAAGAGGAACACCCTCAGTAAAAACAAGAGTAGCTGAGAAAGCAATCCAAAAACAAAGTGAAGGCGCAACAACAAAGAAAAAGGAACCCTAAGCTAACCTATATACAACTATATACAAGGACAAGCTTGAAAAGATTAGGCAACCTAGAAATAATGCTTGAGGTGTTTCCCGTTAACAGGCAATGGGACATCCTCTCCAGTGAGTGTCTTGAGGCAAAATGCATTGTCTCTTAAAAATTTTGAGATCTAAAAGGGGCCAAGCTAGATCTTGTCAAATTTGTCATGTCCTCCTTTCTTTTCATGGGCCTTGTTCCAACAAAGGACTAAAATCAGCAATACTAAAGGCTTTGACTTTGGCTCGATGGTTGAACCACCTTTTAACTATGCCTTGATGTTTGGAAAAAATTTCAATTCTCTATCACAAACTTTTTCTAGGTGTAACAACTCAACTAAACGGGCCTCTTGTCGGTCTCCCTCCTCATAGTATGTGTTGATAATCTGGAGGGTGGGAATCTTGAGGTGGATAGGAAAGATAGTCTCTAGGCCATAGATGAGATGGAACGGGGAATCACCCAAAGAAGTCTTATGGCATGTGCAATCTACCCAAAGGGAAAAACATAGCTAGGTGTGCCAGTCTTTGGGGTTTCTATAAAATAGTTTTTTATCATGGTTATCATATTTTTGTTCATTGATTCAACTAGTCCATTTCCCTAAGGGTAATAGTTGGACGATCATTTCAGTGCAATTCTATAATTAAAGGCCCAACTAGCAAACTTAAGCAATCAAAAGGCAAGGCCATTGTCACATACGAGGGCATAGGTGCAACCAAAATGATTCAAGATAAAACTTTCTAAAAAATTCACAATAACTTCAGTAGTACATTTCCTACATGTTATTGATTTTTTCCATCAAGTACAATAATCGGAGATAGTTAGAATGTACCTGGCTTAAAGAGGATGGTGAGCTTATTGGACCAATAAATTTGAGTCCCCATTGAGCGAACAGTCTTACCTCTAAGACTAGTTGCAGTGGTTTAGAAAATGTGATAGGTCCTGACATGATTTTGTGCATCCTAAAACACTGCCGTCCAATAGTACCCAACCCACAAAATCTAGTGAGTGGTTGAAGGGCTAGATCCATGGCCAGTGCCAAATTTATCATGAAATTATTTCAATATGTTCTAGATGCTTCCTCTTTTCCAAGGCATCGGAGGTAGATTCCTTTGTGATTTCTCTTGTACAATATAGATCCCTCATCATACCACTCTCCAGGAGAAACATCTTCCAGCTGGTATTGTTGCATGGTGAGCACGGGTCCTACTTCAGCTATCGTTTCAACTATTGTTCGAGTGAGGGCCTACCCTCAGACCAACTTCATGGGTTGAATTTTCATATCATAATCCTATATTAAAGTGGCCCATTTAGCTCTCCTTTCTCCTAGTTCATTTTGCATCAGCAAAGTATTAACTGTTGAATTGGGCATAATTGAAAACACCTTATTCCGCAAGATGTAATGCCATAATTTATTTACTCCTCTGACTAAGGTGTATTCTTGTTTTTCAAAATTATGGTACCTTAAATCTGTAGACACATAAAATATACTTATTGATTTCGTGCACTTGATCTCGATTAACTAACATCGTTTCGTCCTAAATCACCTTTTCAGTTTATCATCACTCTTCATCCCTTAATTAAATAATCATTTATCTAATTAAGTCATTCTTTCTTATTAATTAAATTAGTCAATTTGGTTTAATTAACCCTAGTCCCCCTTTAATTAAATAAATCAATTTTATTTAATTAATCTCTAAAGTCTACCTATTAAATTAAATAAATTAAACATTTATCTAATTTAATCTAACATCACCTCCCTTTGGTTAAATAAATCAAAATATTTATTTAGCTAAGTCTAAATCATTTTCACCTCCTTTTGATTTATTTTAATCCATGAATCTAAATCAAATGAGTCAAATCACTTAATCATATCTTAAATTAATCAAATATTGATCAATCTAATCTAATCCATGTCACATCCTCTAGCTTTTCCCACTTGCACAATAAATCAATTTATTTGATTTATTATTTCTTCTATTATCATTCAAAAGGGAATCAAGAGGGAATATTCCTCCAAGTTTGAAAATATCACCACAAAAGTACTTGTCCTCCAACTTGGAATTTATGAGCTCTTACATGTCTCTTACATAAGTCAACTTGGCATTAACTCTCTTCTTTCATCCCCCTAAATATGTCATTTAATCAAATTCAAATTTCAAACTTGCACATTGATCAAAATGTGTTCAAACTTTCTCCATTCACATGTTAACAAGTGGAACTTTCCCATTGGATGTTGAATGATCCCACATTCATCCATTTTTCTCATTCCTTCATCTTGCTATTCTATTCATAGAAGGCTTCTCTTTGTATTTGATCATCCACAACTTAGAGAAAAGTTACTCTCTTCACATTGAGAGCTAATTTTATCCATTTCATAGGAAAGTTCATCACTTTCATGGTTTCATAGCAAGATTATGTCAAAATTTCACTAAGGAACTTCAATCATCAACCATCCTTCATCAAAGCTTACATAAGAGTTGGGAAAGGGCCAATTTCCACATCAAATTGGCACCAATTTCATGGGATTGAGAGTTTGCATCTTAAAATAGTATTTCATTGCTTTCTTGGTTCATTTCTTCATTGTCTTTCCTATTTGAGAAAATTACAAATGAATTTCATGGAGAATCCTTGTTCTTGCTTGCATTGGATCTAATATTGTGTTTGTTTCTTGTGTTTGTGTAGGTAAAGGATTAGGGTTCTACATTTGGCAATAGAAGGAGGGAAAACTAGAAGTTTAAATCACATTTTTTCATCAAATTTTGTCCTTTTTTCTTCTTCTTTTTTGGTGTATACAAGAAACTACACCGCTCATAGTCTAGTGATGCCATATAGTGCTGCTATTAGTCCAGCGACACTATATAGCACTACTTCAAACTCCATATAGAGCCGCTCAAATTCCAGTGGCGCCATACAGAGCCACTCACAAGTCCAGCGGTGCCATATAGCGCCGCCATAAGTCTAGCAGCCCCATATAGCACCGCTTCAAACTCCAAACAACAATACCTATGCAGACAAAGTTGTTGGACTTTCTTGCTTTTTCACTCAAATTTAAAATGGTCATATCTTGGTCATTTTCTGGTCTTTTTTAGAGCTTTTGTTTTTGAAATGGGGTATAATTTCATAATCTATTCAATGGTGTAGGTGTTTCTCAACTTTGATAGAGTTAAAATTTTCAAATTTTCACCTAATGTCAAATCACAATGAAACTTGGTCTAAATTTTAGGGTTTTTATGCTTAATCATTTATCTAACCCTCATATCTTCTTGTTTCTTGATTTCATCTAACATTTGGAGCTTGTATTGCAGGTTTTAAAGGATCATGGAGCATGGAAGTCAAAGAAAAAACATTATCACATGATTGTAACAAGTTTTTTTAAACACTTTGGGAGCAATTATAATCCCATTCTCAAGGCTTTGTTATCTTCAAGTATTAGTACTCACTAATTTCTTTTGGGCTCTAAAAAGAATACTACAAAAACTTTCAATTTTGCTACAAAGAGATTAAAAAGAACCTTAGACAAATTGACTAGATTTCATTTGAGGCTAACAAATTGAACAAGGAAATCTTCAAATTTCCTTCAGTGCTTAAAAAGAATTCACTTTTGCTTTGTGGTCTTAAAAAGAACATGTGATACTTTGTTTTGTGATTCCTTACTCAAACTAACACCATTGAAAAGATGTATGTGCTTCTCTTGCACCTCATGGCGATCTTGAGAATCAAAAGGCTTTTTGGTGGTCTTAGGTTGGGATAAAGTGATTGCCTCCACACTTCATTTTGGAACTAAAATTGAACAAAACATTTTATGAGTGTAAGTCAAACCTATCACATGTATTCTCTCTTTGTTTTTCAACAAAGATCAATTGAGTTACAAATATGTTTGATTGCTATTGTTTATCTTAGAGGGCCTACCTTGGGGAAAAAGTACTCACCCAAGGGAACGACCCAACCGGTAACACTCTAAAGCCAAGAGTATTTCCAGCCGGGATATAAAAGTGGGTACTAGAACAAAGGCTAGTATCACGTGGTTGGCTCTGACAAGAAGGGAAACAATGGTCTCTCTCCTCGATGAGTCAACTCCTATGAACAGAAAGTATGAATTAAACCCTTGTTGTAGAAAGGCCAAAATCCCTATCTATTTGTTGGTGCAAGAACGGTCGTTCTAAAGCCACCCCACACTTTTATGGTTTTTAGTAGAAATGAAAAGTATGTCATGGGAGTTTCATGGGTATTGATGCTTGGCTGCCCCAAGAAATGAGTGTTGTGGAGGGGGGCTAGAGGGGTCAAGCATCTAACCATTCACTAAAAATAGGCATAGATGGACTTGTCCAAGTGGGGACTCAAGAAATATAGTCTTTCATATCCATAGGGTTGTGCACGTTCTTGAAATCAAAATACATTGCTTGATCGAAAACATTGGAAAACAAACATTTAACATTGGCATAAAAAATTTCAAACCCTTTAGGATAAGAAAATGCCCTTGAACAAATTCACATGCTATTGCTTGCCCTTGGGATTTGTATCCTTAGAGGCTTCTAATCACTTGGATTTCATCTAAATTTTCTCCTACTAAAGTCAACATTAGGTAACATTTTCCTTGATTTCCTTGATTTCCACATAATGCACTTTGTGGGGTGAAATGTAATTACGACATTGGACATCTAGTTTCAAAACCTAATCAAGAATTTTTTGTGGTAAAAAGAAGTCACTAAGCAAAGTTAAGAACAATTGGACCCCACACATGTGCTTGGCATCTTTTGGTCATATGGTTTTCATGCAAACATTGGTCTTTTGGTTTTGAACTACTCTTAGAGAAAAGCATGTTCTTCAATATCTTGGTCTTGTAAAAAAGTCCTTAGGTTCATTTAGCATCAAAATCAAACACTTCATCCACCCCAAACATTTATCATCTCCATCCCACAAAAGATCTTTGGAAACATCATTATCTAGACTTGGGCACATCCTTAAACCAAATCAAAATCATATGTTTAGTTAGGTATGTGTTGATGAATCCTTCCTCACATACTTAGCTAAATTAGCACCCCTTTCAAAAAGTTTATCCTAAAGATCACATCCAACATCTTAGGGTTTACAAGCTCATTATTCAATCAAAAACATCAAAATAAAATCATAAAGTCTAGCATTGATCCAAAGTTCCTAAACGTTCAACACCCATATCATTCACCCCTTTCATCCTTCATCTCATCATTGGTCCTAAACACCTTACAGGTCACTTTTGCAACAAGGTCAAAACACAAGAAAAACATGGAATATAAACTTGCTCCATACATCATGAGTAATCCAAATAAACCAAACTTTCAAAACCTTACAATTCCAATTGATTATCAAAACTCACATTTATACAATCCATACATGGGATCATTATCTCCTACAAACCTCAATGGTACAACACATGTGAGTATACCCAATCTAAATTTTGGAACACCTTTTCCGATGGTAGATTTAAATCCAAGTCCAAACATACAAATATATCAACCAAATACTCAATGCATGAGTCTTCAACAAAACAACATTATCCCACCAAATCCATACATGCCAAATGTGAATATACCAACTACAACTATACCAAACATGAACATTTTGAATCCACACTTGGTAAAATTTTGGATAGATATGTTTGAAAATTAGACGAATGTTGTTCAAAATCCATCACATGCATATTTTCCCTTCAGCTTTCATAATCCTAATGACCCATCATCATCATTTCACACAACCCCTCAAACCTCTCTCCCTATGACCTCACAAGGAGAAGGTGACCTATTTGGACCAAGGGGAATTTTTGATAAAACATCATCATTTCCCCAAGGGAGCATGCCACTCACTTTCCCACCACTCCCACCCTTTCCATTAACATATGTATCACCTCTTGGTTTGGGGCTACCTTCCCTACCATCGCTCATCCAAAACATCCCCCCATCCATCAATCAAGGCATCATACCAAATCCTCCCCCCTTTCCATCGATATCGCAACAACAGATGGAAACCATCCCCATAGCACAAGAAACCAACACATCATCTATCATCCCTCAAAACATGGTCTCTCAATGACTAACAATATCAATCGCACCATCCACCACTCAAATCCCAATCATTAATATGACGGTACCTCTTATCACCATAACAAACACTATTCCAAAACCACCTCCACCACCCAAACCAACACAACATTGTGTTGCAAGCCACTCAACAGGTTGCTTATCAGAAGGCACTCCAACAAAACCAGAACCGACAAGTTGCACAACTAGCTACTCAGCAAGTTGCACAAGCTGCTCAAGTTTCCTAGGCCACACTACAAGCCCAACAAGCACAAGCCTAGGCTCAAGCGCAAGCACAAGCTCAAGGCCAACAAGTAAATGTTCAAAATCCCAACAATATTTTAACAACTCCATGTATCGATCCAAGTCAATGATCACATGATCAAGATCTTGAAGATTTTTCTACCTCATCCAAATATCAAATCAACATACATCAAGAGTCACTTTTTGATCATGATAAGAATCCCTCAACAATATCTGACAATGATTTATTTCAAGGAGTGTTAACATTATCGACCAATGATCATGTTGAAAATGTCTCTACATCACCTAATGAGTTAGAGGACATATCTCAAGAATTTATTCTAAAGCATGATCAACATCTCTCACCAAAGTCTAGCAATGGTCCTTTCCAAGACATATTGACATCCTTTGACCTCATGATTGTTAATATTGAAGGAATCTTCAACTCAACATTTGATCCAAGTCCACTCAAATATCAAGAGGATATTGAGCCATTTCCCATGCTTTAAGAAGATATCCAAGAACCCTTTGTAAGAAATCCACCCTTTGAAACTAACCCATGTCAAGAACTTGATCCAAAGCATGTCAAAAGAAATTCCAAAATTAATCAAGATCAAGAATTCGTATCTCCAAGATACTACATTAATGATCTAATGGATACTCTCTTATCTATATACAAGATGTCGTAAATGATGATCACATCCACATAGCACATATTCCTCCATCTACCCATGAGATGCTTTTTGTGGATGGACACGTAGATGATCTTCATTTATAACAGGATTCCTCTACTCCTGACAGTATTACATAGAAGGAGCGGGTTATTGATTCCTATAGTCAAACTGATTTGTCAACATCATGATTAGATAAATCCCAAATTCAGACCGAGGACATCATGTATGAAGATATCTATTATTATCCACTCAAGGAAACAAGTCAGATAGAACAAGATATTCTGAAGTCAACAAAGCAACAAATTGAAATAGTGTCATCCATAATGGTCACTTATCAAAAGACGCTTACTAAACAAGACATCTCAAAATAGGTAGAATCAAGGAACAAAAGTGCTAGTACCACCATACTAGGGGAAACTATGTCTCAAGAAAATTTCAACATAGCTTGGGAGCATGATGAATCCTTATGATGAAACCAATGCCAATACTACAATCATCCAAGTCATGAATCTTCATCCACTCATCACCCCATCCACAAATTGGGACCAACATCAAAAGAAAGATTTGAATCAAAGTACGAAGAACATTATCAAATCAAAATAATTTGGAAAGCATAATGGACAAATCAAATACAAGTGGATACCAAAAAGTACAAAGAAAGATTATCCCTATCAAACTCCATTAGTCAAAGAAACTATGGGGTAAAATAAAAAAGGGAAAAGTATCCACCAAAGAAGTCCACAAAAGCAAAAGCAGGCTTCTCAAGCAACATACAAAGTGTATCAAGCAGTTGGTCCTAATTCCATGCACACTTCTGTATCCACCCATCATTGCTCATCTTCCCAAGTTTGGAGAGTCAAAGGTTTTGAACTATCAACCAATCCATTTTTTTATCCCTAAACACACTCCATCCATGCCTCCACCCATGATATCCAATTCTCACATTGACCATGTATTGGAAACAACCCTTCATCATAAGGATTCAAAAGGCACTCTATTGTGATGTGCACATAAAGATAGAGTTAACTATGGTATCAATAAAGTAAATCAGGAATCTCAAAAGTTGTATTCAAGTGCACGTATCTTGGAAAAGCAGCTTCTTCAGGCATGATATCGATGGCACATCATGACAGAAGCATCTACATCGACACCAGTAGGTGATTTAGCATGAGCTTAAAATCTCACAGAAAAATACTAAAAAAATCAAAAAAATATAAAAAACCAAAAAAAAAATCAAAAAAGGATTGATTATAGTAAAGAGAAAAATCGTCCTCCAGTGAAAACCACATGGGTGACACTTTCGACAGGTACCATGATGAAAACTTGGAAAATAGGCGTCATGTGTAGAATCAAGCATCTGCATGCACTAGTTTAGGTGAAAGCATCTCATCCCATACATAATCCATCATTCCATCCATCTCATCCATAATAAATCCATTCACCCATGAATCATTTATCAAATCCATCTTTATCCATTTGCATCCATAGTTCGAGTCATCTTGATCTTGACAAAGTTTGGTGCACACTTTACACTTGCTTACATTAAAACATCTTGACATGGGTCATTTTCATTGATCCTATCCTATCCAACGTTATCTGAGCCATGAAGCACGATCCAAATGACCTTTCTTTATCCGAACACCATATCCATCCATCCACACACCTATCCTGGCATCCACCCATGGCATTCCATACATTGCTAGACACTAGGGATAGATATTTACATCTTGCTTTAGGAATAAATCTTGATCTATATCTTCCAACTTATGTGGTGATCCGAACATTGGAAAACATGAAATCAAATTGGTCAAGCACTTGTGAGAAAAAATCCAAATCACTAGCTCATGGCATATTTTGACGAGAAGACATTCCTTATCAATCTTTATCTTTCATCGAACATCAATCAAAACAATCACTACCAGTCGCATCTAATGTGTGCTTCAACGTCACATCAAATCATCCAAAACAAATTTTGTTTCAAACCAAGCTTCATAAATCTTGATCAAATCAAATCCAATCAATCCATCATCATCTCGGGATATCCTTCCCAATCCTTGTGTTTCTTAACACTATCCTTGCATTATTGTGTATCCTCGACAATGTTATCATCATCAATCCTGCATCATCTTGGGATATCCATCTTAATCCTCATGTTGCTTAACACTGTGCTTGCATTGTTTTGTATCCTCAACAATGTTATCATCATCAATCCATCAATCTGATCAATCAACCTTAGCTTGGTTTTCAACAAAATCCCAAAAAAAAGCACTAATATTGTCACACATCCATATCCAAAATGTCAAAATCGTGCAAAAAATCCAAAAACATTCAAAACATGTCAAAATCCCAAAACAAATAAAAACTTGGTCATCTAAACTACGTCTTCTTTGAGCTTAAACATAGGCAAGTATAATCTTTGATCATCTCCTGAGACAAAAAATCCGAAAACATTCATAAAATCTCAAAAAACACAAAAACATTGGAAAACATCAAAACCCAAAAACATTCATAAAATCTCATAAAATCCAAAAAACCCAAAAATACCAAAAATAGCCTCAAAAAATTTTAGAAAACATCAAAACATCCAAATATTTGAAAATCCATCTATTTCATCTCGCTTTCACCCATAATAAACATCACTCACAATAAATCATCATCGTCTTCAACCTTTGGCAAAACAATCAAAAACAAGTCTGGCAATCCGAAAGTGAAAACATAAACATCAAAATATAAAGTCTAGATCAAGTATGTAAATAAGTTGGTCAACTCTTTGTGTCAATAGCCTATCATCCAATTAGTACCATATCAAATCATCTGATATCGTCATGTCCTAGGATGCATCCTTCCTACAATGGACATCAACATCAGGCATCATCGTAGTTTAGTCTTGGCTAGCGATCTTGAAGAACATTAGCTTGTTTGTTTAATTTATCTTGATCTATTGATTTATCTCATTACGCTTATTCCAAGGACCTCTCGATGATATCCCAAACAATCGGATTTAGAGAGATAGGAATAGGGCAACGATCATTATATTTTATTTGTTGTTCTTGTTGGATGTCTTTGTAATATAACCTCGAAGAATACTTGCTTTATTAGGTGTGTATGGAAGGTGTTTTAGATATCTTGTTGACCACATAGGAAGGCTTTCCTTCCTATGTTTTTCTCTGAGATGTTTGAAGTACCTGAGGTACATCCTAATAAGGTTTTCGTATGTCAGGTGTGAACAAGGATACTCCTATCTGATTTTTGCGTCAAAGTCCATCACACTAGGTACAACGCCATCCTGGTTCTTTATACCTTGATACATCATGCCTCCGTGTGTTATCAAACATAAGGTAATTGACCCTTTGAAAATTCTAACTCCTCGGCAAGTAATCATCATCATTATCATCATCTCATGTCTTGTTGGAATCTCTTGTTTCTTCTATCTCTTGCTTTTCGTGCTAACATGGTACCATGACAGTTAATCATAAATCATCACTAATGCATCCATCCTACATCCAATAACCATCTACATATCATATCATATCATATAAGAAACATTGATCATCTAGCATGCATTGCATTTCATCATTGCATAATATAGATTGGTTATTCTAAAGCATCTCATAAACCATACATTTATCATCCATTTGCATAATCATAAAAGCATCATCATATCATATCATGTGCATCCATATCATCCATGCATCATCATATCATCTATTACATATAAACATCATAATCATCTCATTTATATCATCAATAATGTAACTGTCATGGTACAGAATCAAGATCAAGTGTGTGTAATATATCAAAATAGGCACGAGGCTACCCATGGTGGATGACTGTCTACATCATCAAATCTATCTACATCAAATATTTGAGTTGAACTGATCTTGAACCTCTTTGTTGAGAGATTGAACCTCAAATCAAACCTCCTCACCTGATCTCTCGAGGGGGTTGTATACCAGCATAATTCTTTCTGTTGGAGCAACAGTGGGGCATCCAAAAAACTCAGAGAATATTTTAATTTTGATTGAGACAGTTTAGTCTTTGAACCAATGCAGCAAGTACATTGCTTCAAAGAGGGGAAAAATGTAGACACGTAAAATATATTGATTGATCTCGTGCACTTGATCTTGATTAACTAACATCGTTTTGTCCTAAATCACCTTTTCAACTTATCATCACTCTTCATCCCTTAATTAAAAAATCATTTATCTAATTAAGTCATTCTCTCTTGTTAATTAAATTAATCAATTTGGTTTAATTAACCCTAGTCCCCCTTTAATTAAATAAATCAATTTTATTTAATTAATCTCTAAAGTCTACCTATTAAATTAAATAAATTAAACATTTATTTAATTTAATCTAACATCACCTCCCTTTGGTTAAATAAATCAAAAAATTTATTTAACTAAGTCTAAATCATTTTCATCTCCTTTTGATTTATTTTAATCCATGAATCTAAAGAAAATGGGTCAAATCACTTAATCCTCTCTTAAATTAATCAAATATTGATTAATCTAATATAATCCATGTCACATCCTCTAGCTTTTCCCACTTGCACAATAAATCAATTTATTTGATTTATTATTTCTTCTATTATCATTCAAAAGGGAATCAAGAGGGAATATTCCTCTAAGTTTGAAAATCTCCCCCCAAAAGGACTTGTCCTCCAACTTGGCATTTATGAGCTCTTACATGTCTCTTACACAAGTCAACTTGGCATTAACTCTCTTCTTTCATCCCCACTAAACATTTCATTTCATCAAATTCAAATTTCAAACTTGCACATTGATCAAAATGTGCTCAAGCTTCCTCCATTCACATGTTGACACATGGCACTTGCCCATTGGATGTTGAATGATCCCACATTCATCCATTTTTCTTATTCCTTCATCTTGTTATTCTATTTATAGAAGGCTTCTCTTTGTATTTGTTCATCCACAACTTAGAGAAAAGTTACTCTCTTCACATTGAGAGCTAATTTTATCCATTTCATAGCAAAGTTCATCACTTTCATGGTTTCATAGCAAGATTATGTCAAAATTTCACCAAGGAGCTTCAATCATCCACCAATCTTCATCAGAGCTTACATAGGAGTTGGGAAAGGGCCAATTTCCACATCAAATTGGCACCAATTCCCCCATGGGATTGAGAGTTTGCATCTTAAAATAGGATTTCATTGCTTTCTTGGATCATTTCTTCATTGTCTTTCCTATTTGAGCATTGCAAATGAATTTCATGGGGAATCCTTGTTCTTGCTTGCATTTGATATAATATTGTGTTTATTTCTTATATTTGTGTAGGTAAAGTATTAGGGTTCTACAAACTCTGAGTCCTTTGACAGAGTACTCATGAAGGGAATGGGTTGTTCACTCCCTTCATCATCTTTCTAAGTTAGTATATTGGCATAAGAGTGATATGAAACAAATGAATAGATGTAAAATGACTTTAGGTAGTCTGGGATGACTAGCACTAGTGCATCAACAATCACTTTCTTGATTTCTTCAAAAGCTTACTTGGCTTCCAGGGTCCACTCGACTTTGGCGTCCTACTTTAGCATAACATTCAATGGCTTGACAATTTCAGCAAAGCCTATGATGAAATTCCTAATGAAATTGATCATTCCAAAAAAATATTTCAGTTTCTTCTTACTATCGGGAAGTTGAATTTTTTAAATATCTTGGATACATTCGGGATCTATAGAGATTTCCTTCTCTAAGATCACGTGCCCTAGAAACTTGCCTTCCATAACTCCAAAGATGCACTTCTTCGAATTCAGGGAAATTCCAAACTCTATGCACTTCTAGAAGACCTTACATAAATTAAAGACGTGATCCCCTCTTTTCTTTTAAAACACCGTAAGATCATCCATATAGATGATGATGAATTTTCCAATTAGGTCCTTAAAGGTGATATCAATTGCATGCTAAAATTTTGCGCCAATGTTGATTAGTCGAAAAAATATTCTTCTGTATGCAAAGGTTCCCCACTTGGTGGTGAATGTTGTTTTATGCATGTCTTCATATTGTACCATCACCTAATTGTATCCCAAGTATCCATCCAAGAAGGACATCATTTGAGATCCATTGACTATCTACAACACTTCATCCAGTGAGGGTATTGGATAGTTGTCCTTTCCTGAGGCTCTGTTCATGTTGCAGAAGTCTACACATAATCTGATTTCTCTATTTTTCTTTCTAATTAGAACCAAGTTTTCCACCCATGTGGAGTGCCTAATTGGGAATATGATTCTGGTAGACAACTTCTAGACTTCCTTGTAGATGATGGGTTCTAGCAATGCATTGATAAGGCGCTGACGTTGATGAAAAGGTCTCATATCCAGCTTGAGAGGAATAGTGTGAGTGATGATTGAGGTGTCATATATCATCAAGTCTTCGTAACTCCGAGAAACCACATTGTGGTACTTGCATAGGGAATCAATGATCCATTTTCTTTCTTCTGGCGTGCACACTTTTCCAATGAACACATTCTTAACTTCCTTGACAGTCATTAGGTTGTGAGCATCGCACTAATTATCAATGGAATCCTTCTTTGTTTGTTGATCTTGATCCCTGATCTGATCTAATTCAAATAGTCACTCAAGTTGAACCATACCGCATGGTACTGTGTTTGTTTTGAGATTAATTACTCCTTCTATGTCTAATTCAGCCTCTTCAGGCCTTGCCTCATCAATTATTTGAGTCGTAAACACATCAGATCTAGTGATGAAATATAAGATATGTTTCTCATCATTGAACACTTGGAAGTTGGTGATATTATCTGGCGTCAATGGAGTGGAGGTAAGCTCGATAGTAAACTTCTTCAACCCAGATAAGGAAAGGGGTTGGAGGGTGCTAGATGCCTGGTCTAAGGTATTGGTAGTATGATTCTTGGAATGAGGGATCAACTGAATGTTAAATGCATCTAACCCTTATATGAGATCCTAGACCTTATGTCGATAATTTTTTAACCTCCTATCATGGTAGGAATACAACTTCCTGACTTCTTTTACTACTAGCTCTGAGTCACCAAAGATTTGTATCATTTTAACCTTCTTTCTCAGAGCCATCAAGAGACCATGGACTAATGCTTCGTACTCTGCTATATTGTTCGTCTTACCTGTGGGGATGATAAGCTCGAATCCAATTCCTCTTGCTTGGCTTTGGACCTGTCAAAGTGCAATGTCCAAAACTTAGAGGCCTCTTTGATCTTGGAACTCACGAAACTCGTTTCTTTCCTTAACAAAGCATTTTCTCCAACAACTTTAAGGGATTGCATGGGTTTTGCATCACTTTAGTTTGGTTGCACTGCTTGGAGTTCTCCCTTTGGGATGAATTTCCCTCTAATGTGTTTGATTGTTATCTAGCACAAGCAACATTCAAATTCTGAGTGGGTAATATGAACTCCTGGAAGAACATTCTTGCTCCTAAGTTGAGCTGATCTTGCACACATTTCTCCATAAAATCCTAGAATCCATCCAACAATCCTAGATTACCATCCTCATAGGATTCTTCATCGCCTGATTCAATCAGCATCTCTGTGCTCTGAGGTGTGCAGGCTAAGTTAGCAGGAAGACTACATAACACGAGGAGAACCTCTTTGGTCACTTCCTCTTTCTGGAATTCTGGCTCTTCTTGATATGCCACAAGGAAGTAATTTCCCAGCTTTGTTTCAGCAAACAACATCTCATTTGTATTGCATTTTTTGTGATCATAAGTTTCATGCAAGGCTCCTAATCTATGCGAATCTGATTTGAAAACCCTTTCCATGGTAGCCATAGGTGAGAAATTCTATTGCAACATATCCATTTAATGCCCGAGTGAAGTCTCTTCCCAGTATTATGCCATATGTATTTGGGATGTCACCTCCATGGATGTCGATGACCTAGTACACCCTTGGATCAACATCAATCTACATTGATATCCTATTGATTTCTTTTACTATATTCACTTATGTATTATCCAATTGGGTCACCTTCTATCAGGAGGGGGTCGAGACTATTCCCAAAGCTTTGCATAGTGCAAGAGGTATAACATTGGTCGATGCTCTTTAATCGAGCAGGTAGTTGTGCAAGTTCTTTCCAAATATTCTAATAGTGCTCAAGAAGGGAGGAGTCTCCAACTTCCCTTGGAACAAACCCATGGGTGTATTTTCCTAAGCTACTTGAGCTTTATCCTTATCATTAGTCTTATCTCGGGTTTGTGCTTGACTTTTCTCGTTGGAAATTTGTTTACTTGTTTGTTAATTTGAGGGTTGATCTATTTTATTCCCTAGGATTTCCTTGATTACAAGCTCATTTTTTGAATCATCAAAGGAGACGCTTGTAGTAAGCACCTCTTGAGCTTTCTTGGATGTGGCAGTCCCATTAAGCATCCTTAAGAAAGCATTTCTAATTGTTGTGACCTTAAGTAACACAAAGGTTGATAGGCTTAATTTGACCTTCATAAATTCTTCAACCACATATTCACCCATTTTCTCTATTTTGGCTTCAAAATAATTGCCTTGAGAGGAGCCACTAGGCTGGTTTTGGGTTTCACTTGATTACCTATTCTTCTTGAAATACTGAGTGGGCATGTGGGGGTAGCTTGGGTTGTTACTGGAATTGGGATCAAGTAGGGTATTGAAGTTATTAGGTGGAGTAGAGGTTGTAAAGGGACCACCTACTTGTCTATTCCTCAAGTTATAAGGGGTTGCTTTCTGATGGAACATTTGTACCTCATCCTAACATGACTCTTCTTCATCTACTAGATCATTATCTACTGAATCAAAAAGCTAAGATAAAGGAATTATTTTTCCTGCCTCTTTTTCCTCTTCATCTTTTGGGGTAGTAGTCTCCTTTTTAGGCACATTGCTTTCACTTCGCAGGAAGGGAACTTGATTAACCACAAGCACTAAGGAATCGTATGGTTCTAGCGAGACTATGTCACTACAACCCACACCATCTGTAGTAGTTTGAACCTCTACTTGGAAAAATTTTGTGGCTATTTGGAACTCGGGGTAATCTAGTTAAGAATGTCTATTATTTTTGTGAATGTGACACCATCTGGATAAGGCTGTCTGTACTAAGTATACTCCACTTGTAGCCTTATCTACATTGGTTGGCTGGTCAAGAGGGGTGGGAACACCTCCATTGTTTGGCCTTGTATTCCACATTTGGTTTTGTCTTTGTGAAGGCCTCCTTTCAAAGCCTTGGTTAGAAATTTGACCTCTCTCATAATTCTATCTAGAGGAAGCACCTGCATCACAATTGTCTTGGTTGAGATTAGCTTGGATGCTTCTCTATGAGGCTTACACTTGGTTTCTCTGATTCCTTAGGTGTGTCATTTTAGTTGACATCTTTAACAACTCTGTCAGCTCATCTATCTAGTCCTTCTTTGTGTTGTTCGGTTGAGGTTCTTGATTCTGGAGGAAGTCCAACTATACTACTAGTTGATTCTACTAAATTGGAGGAAACTAGGATCCCTGTAGGTATGTAGGCACTTGAGGTTGCTAAGGATAAACTTGTTGCTACTGTGGTTACAAGTAGTGAGGCACGGGAGGCACCTGATTCAATGGCTGGCCTGGATGAGGTACCATTGACAGTTGTGGAACTTGGTTCATGATTTGTATTTGATGTGCCAAGGCTTGGATGAGTCCTTGTATGTGCATTGGATGAGTAGCTGGCCCCAAGAATGGTAGTGGGCCAACAATGTTCTATCCCAAATTAGTACTTGTTGTGACTACTTTCGCATAGGCTTCCACCAGGCTGGTAGGTGGTGGGAACATTCTCTTCACTAGTGTAGATGTGAGGTTTTCTAAGGCAACATAATAAACCAATCGAGTTGAGGGATCATCAACCATATAGGGCAACTGCAATCTCATGTAAGCGTGATGGAATTGATCATTGAAGGAGCTGATTGGTTCGTTGACTTCCCTTCAAATGGAAATGAATTGCTGATATAATTGAGAAGGGCTAATCAAAATCTTGTATTTCTACAGGAAGGTGTTATTTAATAGATTCCAAGAAGTGATGGATCCAGTCAGCAGGTTGATATACCAATAAAAGGCTTCGTCTCCCAAAGAGTAGGGAAAGAGCCAACAAGCTACATCTTCATGATCTATTTGCATGTCTTTCAAATTTGTTTGGAAGATGTTGATATGTTCTTTTTCTTTCCTCTACAAATCACAAGGATGAAACTTGGTGCAAAATACTTTTCAATTCTTTGGCATGTCATGATAGTCATTGAAGGACAAGGGAGAGGGGTTGTTACCCAGCCATGCCATGATGGGAGGTGGAGGTTGTGTTGGCTGTGCAACAACTTGGGGCTGCAAAGGAGTAGTAGTGCTTGGAGAAACACATTGGATGTGGGAAGCAAAGGGCTGGAAGGTAGTTTGGAGTAACTGAGAAGAGGAAGGAGTTGTCGAATAGGAAGGGGAAGAGTGGGACGAATGGATGGAAGGAAGAGGTGAAGTGGGTTGAGCGGATGAGGCTGAAGTGAATTCTTCCCCTCTTTTAGCTCTCTTAGCCTTGGTAGGGGGTGGTAGCTATTGGAATTCCCCTTTGTTTGGAGTAGATCTTAATACTCTTTAGAACCTCTTAGGGGAGAAGGAACCAATTCGATCCAACTTAGCAAAAAGGGAGGCCCTCCTTCTAGTTCTAGCTTTGTTCATGGGTGTTTTTGCACTTTCTCAACACTAGCAGTACACAAGTGCACTACCTATCTTGAAAGGTAGAAATATGCAAGCAAGTTCTAGATGACTACCCCAAAATCTCTCGGGTGTCAGGTCATGACTTGCAAAAACAACTCAGTGGATTGATGCGATTTGTTGGTAATCACAAGGGGCGTGGACAATTTCGTAAATTGGAAGGGAATTGGGTCTTCAAATGGACTTTATGAGATTTTGAAAGTGAGGTGCAATTGTTGCAAGTTCAGAACAACGGTCTAAAACTCCACGTTCAACATCAGATTTAGCTTTACAATGATGTTGGAACTTTTCCTTAACTATTATTTCAAAGAAAGGTTAAAAGGGAAAAGGGAGGTAAGATTTCTTAGACCTGTAACTAATGATGAATAGTTATAATGGAGGATGCTACAGTGGACAACCTTCCTAAAACTGAGTTCCACTTAACCAAACAACATATAGTCTCATGAAACTAGTGCTATCTTCTAAGGTCTATAGATTTTATGTTATCCATTCACCATAAAGCATGAATAAAAGATGAATTTTAAGTGTAGAAATAAATTAATGTTCAGACTAGCTTTACACTACTATTCATCATCAACAAACAACAAAAAATAGGAACATGGAAAAAATCAACACAATATCATTCTTCAATATTAATGGAAAACATAAGCTAAACTACTAAAAGCAACTTGAAGTACTTAGAACAACAAACTAAATCTATCTAAATCTATCAATTTTGAGAGGATGAATCATGCAACATGCGAGAAACACAAGAATCTACCAAAGCAATGAAATGATATTGAAATTTCTGCAACATGTCTTTGCAACAACTCAACTCTCTCCTTAAAAATGAGAGGAAACCCATGTTTATAGTTTTCCAAAAGTGGAATGAATGGCCAGGATTTCCTCTCATTGTGTGGCCAAGATTCATTTTACATTAGGGTTTCACCTACCCCCAAAATATATTAATATAAAATACAATTTTTTTATTTCTACTTCATCCTCTAGTGGCTCTGACACTGTAACAGTTTTGTCTTCTAGTGACTACCTTCCCTTTTTAGTTATACTGTCAGAAACTCACCATCAATCACTAGTTTCCCTTCACTTTTATGAAGAGTGGCATATTCCATGCATTTTCCAATTAGTTCCTGAAGCTTGCCCCATTCCATGATGTGGGATTGAAGAACTTGGAAGGTCAGCCTCTTAAATTTGCTTGTTATTTGCTCTTAATGTTTTGTGCATCTTGGTGTAGCCTTGATTACCTATTTGGACTGAGTGAACACTCTTGCAACAAAGTCCATGAAATCTGATCTTAGTGTGTCTATTTCTCCTTGCTCCATCTTCTTATGGAAGAGTGGCATGATCTTCTCTAGATCCATCTCTAAGGTGGGCATATCATAGTCCATCATCAGCTTGAGGTAGTCCTTGTTTTTCGTTCCATGTTTTGCGACCCATTTGAGGTCAAGTTCAACTTCGTGCAACACTCTTTCTAGGACGTCCCTCATGTGATCTAGGCCCATTTTCCATGTTTTCGCTAGCCAATGATCATCTTTCAAGAGGGCTAGTTCTTTCTCCCATATTTTCTGAGGCATCTTGAGAATGGCCTCGAGCTTAGGATAGGTGATCCTGTACAGCTTAGTAAACTAGTGATATATTTTCCTTGCCCTCTAGCTACTTTTGCACATCTCAAAATTTGTTGGTCATTCGAGCAACATGGTCTATTCCCATGTCACCATTGTAAAGTACTCTTTGGAACCAATCTACTGTAGCCTTAGTCAAGTTCTTCATCTTCTCCATTCTGGTGAGTTCTTCCTAGCAAAGAAGCGAGGGTGTGAAAGATGTTGTTGGGGCTTCTTCCTCCAAGGAAGTCCATTGTTGAATATAGGCAGTAAGATCTGCCACCTGTGCCTTTAGTTCCTCCTCAGAGGATTGATCCTTGTTCATCTATTGCATAATTGTTGCCACTAACCCCTAGAATTCATCAAATTTTATACTCTCTTGTTGTAGGGCCCAAGTTGATGGTGGAAATGTTGTAGCTAACCCCTTCTCCTTTGTCTATCACTGGGGTGGGGATCTGCACTATCCTTGATCCATATGCATCAACTATGATATGGGAGCAGACTCTTGGCTTCTTCTTTTTTCTCATCTTTCTTTGCGCTCTTTCCAGTATATCCTCAAGTCTATCCTTTGGATCAACGAGACCAAGGGCTTTCTTTTGCAATTGCTTCTCTATCCAGTTGGGCATCCAAATTTCTCCTTTTGGTGATTCATGATCACCCTCCTCTCTTTGAACATGTTGGAGTTGTTTCTCCTCATGGCCCTAGCCTTCTTGTTTAGTTCTTTCTTCTTCTTCATTTGAGACCTTGATATGTATAGCATTTTTTGTGTCCAACTTAGTAGTGGCTATGTTTTCCTTAGAGACACTTTCTTTTTGAGGCCCTCTTTCTTCTTCCTATTTGAACTCTTTGTGATGCTCAGGCTCAAGGCTCTTTCATGGTGCATCTTCTTCCTTTCTTTCTTCTTTCTCCTCTTCTTTCTCTTCTTCAAGAGGTGCCGCTTCTTCTTGGATAAGGCCCTTGTCTTGGCCAATTATTCCAGGCTCCTTGAGTATCTCCATGTTGACATCAGTGCCCTCTTTCTTTCCAAAGGGCTACTTCTTAGATTCAACCTCTTCTCCTATATCCTTGAGATGCTAGGACAACTCCTCTTGAAGCTCTTGGTCAGAGGTCTCTATGATGTATTTGGAATTTAGAGCTTCAGTGTCCTCCTGTAACAACCCGACCCTTCGGTAAAATTAAAATTTTCATAATTTATATCCTACAAGTATGCAATCGTGTTATCATGACATTGCAATAAAAAAATTCCTTTTCTTTATTGATAATACATGAACATGTTGCTTTATCAATTTACAATAATGATTCCATCTCAATATAATAAATTCACAAGTACATGAAACAAGAATACATAACTTAACTAACATTGCTCCAATGAGCTTTAGAAAAAATACTAGTAAGAAGGTCCAGGAGTTCATCCTTTCAAATCTTGGTACATCGACCGCTTGCTGAGGAGGAGAAACATCACTCGGGCGCTTTTCCACCAACCACAGACTTATAATGCGGTCCCCCGCACACCTATCATTAGATAGATGGCCCTCCCTTCGAAGAAGAGATTGGTGGGGTATCCTTTAACGATTACCAACTGAGCATAGTGTTGTGTTCCTACATAACTAGGTCCTGTGCATACGACAACTCTTGAACTAGTATGTACTTCGGGATCACAATGAACTAACAGTGTAGTCTCAACTATTTAACACCTAAGTGGATGTTGTACATTTCACTACTTTGGCCAAAGTATTATCATTCAATACTTTGAATGAAGGTCATTTATCATATGCACTACTCAGGGCCGATTTGCATTAAGGCTTTCTTACACTACGCGTAGGTTGATCTATCGGGGTAGTCTGTACCCTAGACTTCCTACAACAGTCTAACTACTAGAATGGAGATCATTTTAATAAGAACCTACAACTAACTCCCTTTTACAGGATACTCTCATCCTAGGAGGTTCATTAACTTGGCTAACTTAACTTGTATCTAGTTGTAACCTGTAGCTTATTAATTGCTCTTGATTCATTCCTAGTATTAATTAGCTATGTACAAGCATATACTCCATATATGGAGTCAATAAAATAATTGCAATTTTCTCCTTGATGCCTAATGTAATCCGTACACTGATGAATGCAAAACTAATGGAAGAGAACATGTAATTATCATCTTATTTCACAAATTATCTTTGCTAATAAACATTTATCCTTTAGATATTTATTACTAAGAACACCAATCTTCTCTCTCTATTCATTGTAATCAAAAGACATGAAACAGTCTAAGTTTTGAACACAAAAATAGTAGTAAGCATAATTAAGACAATAATTAACATGCCTGATATGAGCTTCCTTTAGTTGGTTGAAATAAGAGAATTCTTCTTCTCCAGTCTACCACCAACAGGACTTCCAGCTGACTATGTTAGTGAATTCCTAGCTTAGCTATTAACAGTTTCAAGCTGTTGTTCTCAGACACTGAGAATGCTTCTTTCAACACTACAGAATACCTCTCTTAGCAAACTAAAGACTAAAGTGTTTCATAACTAATGACGAATACTCAAATAATTCTCTCAAATTGATAAATTCCTTCTCAACAGAAAATGCTCTTCACTCTTGAATGAACAGAACGAATTATTGATTTGTATTTTCGTGTGTTATGAGTGAACATTCGCAAACTTTATATAGAGTTGGAAAACTCAACTATTTCCCCTTTTTATGGCATCTGTGCTGCCAACAAAGCTTGGAATGCTTCAAAGGAGAAACGTGTTGCTCTGTGGAGAGGATTTTGACCTCCATTATCTGACAGTAGTGAGATATTTTCATTCCGCACATGTCAAGTTTGTAAAATCATGACACCTCTTGGTTTTAGCATGATTCAACAACGATGGATAAGCGTTGGTTTAATGTAAGACTATTTCCTAGGTTGTACGGAGTCCACATCTCCATTTTAGCCAAGCATGAATTTACTCAGCCATTTTCAGTCACCTGGCCCTAGTCGCGCAATTCTTCCTGTGCGTTTTTACTCTTTCCATCATTTTTAATGGCCTAAACTCTTTTTTCAATTTTATTTTACTCTTACAATTTCGATATAGTCCAACAGGAAATATATGACGCATTTGACAATGATATTAAATTCAATATTGAAGTCAAAATAATTCGATTTCAAAGAAATATTCCTTTTTAGAGAAAAATGTCATTTTTAAAGAAAAACGTTATATTCTCAAATTCATGATTTAGTCTCATTTCTCTATTGAATATTTAATAAAATGTTGAATTAAATTTCATTTGATTTTCAAATCTTTTAATTAAATACATCTATATATATTTTATTATATTAAAGTATTTATATAACATAGTTTTAATTTACATTATATATTTATGTATAATTATTTAAATTAATAATTTAAATAATATCGTATACATATCTATATTTTGTAAAGACTATATTATATACGTACTTTAATATAATATTAAATATATAAATATATTTACCTTTACACCTATACATGTATATACATTTACATTTTAAATTATACGTACGTATACTGCAAGTCAGTTAGCATACTTTCACTATACGTACTCATGTATATGTATATATATGTGTATATGTAAATTCTAAGGTAATATATCATCATAATATATGCATACAACAGGTTAGTTTTGGATACGTTTACATGTATATATACTTGTATATCTACTTTATGTATAAGTATTCATAAATACACTTGTATCGACACACACGTATGGCATATCCATCTGCTCTAATATGTTGTATCAATATGAATGTACCTATGGACACTTGTACATACCGTATTTATATGTATATATACATATACACATGCCCACCTCTAACTAGAAACATTACTCCACATAAGATTATACTGGAAAGCATCACTTATTTTTGCATTTAGAAGAAGATACGACTCCTAATGATACTAAACAAGCCTACGGATGACTTACCCTTAACCTCAACAATGACTTAGCTCACTTAGTCTATAGTATGTGTGTGTATTCCCAATTGGTACTCGTTACTATTTACCCGACCAAGTTCCTCCCCGAGTGATATCTCTCCTCTGCTTGGAGGTATAAACCTGTTTTCTTGCACATAATGACATGACAACAAGAGTCATATGCTAAAAAAAAAGTAGAATACATGAAACATTTCAAAATTTAGATTATTCACGAATCAATAACCTTTTATTCTCTTTCATGCAGTATTTTACCAAGAATAACATCAAATGAAACAACATTCATATTGAAAACAAGGTACAAGCATCATTAATTCACCTCCAAAATTCTCACTTACTCTATCTAGTAATGGTAAATTGTAACGTTACAATTTGGGATGTAACATACTTCCCCCCTTGTGAATCATCGTACTCGATGAGGTATAGCTTTTCAACATTTAGTTAAAATCAAATAAAGTGTTACTTACAATTCACGAAATACGTAAGATTTATAAAACATTCAACCTATGTAGCAATCTTGTCCTTCCTGGAACTTGGTTCGAATGTTCACACTATCACATAGGGAAATCTCGTATGTTTCACACTTACTTACTCTCCCAAAGAGTTTTAACACATATACACATCTGAGTTATAATAGTGACTATACATCACACCAAACACACAGTGATCGAAAATCATTGGTCCATGAATTTATCCTTAGCATAATCCAAATAGAAAAGGAAAGTTGATGCATTATACACTACATCGTGGGTCCAATCCTTCTCTTTTGGTATTTACACTTTTAGACAACTCATAAACTGAGTCATTTTGCCACTTACACATTCATTATCCTTACCACATAGTACTTGTACTTGATTACTTGTTCATCGGAAGCACAACTTTACTCCAAGACACCTGCCAAATGCTGATACTGCTTCATTCTTAAGCTTTGTACCACAAAGTTTCATTGATAACTTTGATCTATTACTCCTTTTTGACATTTTATCAATTCTATGGTTCACTCAATTGCAAACCTATTTCAGCTTAATTGAGTTTCCAACTTTCTTTTCCAAGTAATGGTCCAAACTTCAATGTTAGAAGTTTATAAATCATTCAAGACTTATTCTACCATCTTTGCTTATTTTGACTATACATAATAATGTACTGCACATTCGATCCATTGAGTGTTTTTTAGTATGACCAGGGTTTACACAACCTTATCGTTATTGCTAAAATGAGATAACCTCTCAGGATTACTAAGCCTCTACTTGCCCACAATATATATTAGAATATCCTATAAGTCAAATTTTCCAAATACGTTGGTTTCATTGATGAGTTTGTCTACTTGAACATTATGTCAGTTATACTAACATAGACAGATTATTATGTCTCTTGTTCTACCATTTTTCTTCTGGAATCTCAAGAGAGTATACATGACTTATCGATGATGACATTCGGTCTTCATTTCCTAGTATACTAGTCATTACCTTGCCACATTCCATGTAGCTTCGCACTCTATCTTTCCAAGTTTATAGTAGTTTATCATCCAACAATTCCTGTTGTTGTTCCAATGTCCTAACTCTGATATTAGTTTCCTCGTTCCATTCCAAATTCTTCAAAATTTTGGGTACATAGGTTCTTTTACATCCAATAATAGTCTACTCTTTGACTAGTTGGAAACCTATTTTACGATCTCATGCAACCTTTTCATTTCCATGTAATAATGGTTATAGGTTTTGCGGAGATAAATCTCATTTATCTTAGGACATCCATATCTTGGATCTCTTTTGTCCTTAGATTTGATTTTTTAAAGATGTTATCCATCTTTTAACTCAATCAAGTTTTCCCAATAATTTTGGTACTAATTTTGATTGTTAATCCATGTTCCGTTTAGATGATGGTAAATTTAATTACATACCTAGTTACCAAGCATGAACAATCCTTTTCGGTTCCATTGATCCTCTTAATCATATAGGAGAGTTCCAACTTTGGTACATCCTTTTGAGTACAAGTAACATCCCCGGTGCTCTACTCAATAAAATTTCCCATTATTTCACATAAAATGTTATATTGCTTCGACATAACAATGGATGTTTCCCTTTTGAGAGTGTATTCTCTTTAATATAAGAGCCACTCAACAATGTTCTAGTCAATACGATGACTTCTTTCCTGGAGTGTAAAGTAGCTTCTTTAACTCACTAAGTATTCTACCCTTGTTCCCACTCACAAAATCTCATAAGTTTAAGTGATATACACATTTCCATTGGTGAATCACATTCCCAATATTCCCTTCCAACCCTTGGGATTCTCTATCGATGATCAGTCCGATGTTAGAGGTTTCTCTACCTCTATATAACTCAATCAAGACCGAATGTACAACTCAACCAAGTAGATTTATTCCAACTACAAGGCATTAAAGAGTAGTCAATTGTTTAACCCAACTCAATGGGTTAGATCTTATCCTAAGATCTTTCTCTTCATTCGAATGAACTTCTTGTTCCCATTAGGGTTATTAAAAAACCTAGGGTTTCATTAAAGAGCGAGACGGTGATTAAGTGTTCAGCCAAGTAAAGATAAACCTTTTTATTCTCGGGTTTCCTAGTACAATAAACTTACAGTTTCAAGTCATTTTCACGACATGAATATATTTCATATTACTTACTTATGTATAGATATAACATCGTTATCTACTTTTCCTTATATAAGGTGTATAGGAATGTAGAGACACTTTCTTTCAGTCATGAGTATTTTAAAGCTTTCCTTGCCAATCTCATAGGAAATGACCTTTCTTATCATGATCAAATTATCTACCTATCCTTTTTCCTAGGCAACAAATGATAATTTCATTTGATTCTTCCAATAAAATAAATATAAGGTATGAGATAATAAGAGATCATAATCCTTGACCTTTTCGATTATCTTTCTTCAGAAATCTCAATACCTTTTTTCCAAAGTTAGATTTGTCATTGATTTCTATCCCATAGATTTCAATAACTTGGATCATTCAACGGGAGATCTAATGAATAATCAGCAACTTACAAGTTACGAGACACTTCATTAATTCCATTCTCTTTTCAACATCCTTTTAATGGAGGATACTTCATATCCACAAAACTTTGTTGGTTGATTTTATTTTCTACTTAAAAATATTGCTTCCTTTGCAACTTCTATTGTTTTGACACATAGTGCCACATTGTATTCCCTTTCCATTCAGAACATTCTAAAAAAAAGTTGACTTTCACAAACATGAAGGTGAGTTCAGCTTATACTCAAATCAATCTATGCTTAACCTTTGGTAAAACCATCCTGACTTAACACCTCAGTTTATTCCTCAGTCACTTTTCAAGTGACTTAATTCCAATGCTTGGAATCTTTCTCATTTTTAACTTCTAAGATACCAAAGTTGTTTAGTCTCTTTTTCATATCAAACTCCAATAATCTAATTGATTTTGGTCAGTGGAACCCTGTCCACTTTGTTGATTACTTTAATTCAAACCATTCTGTTCTTTTCTCTTATCTCTAAGGTACTAACTCTTTTTCCTTGCAAGCTCCTATCTTTACATAAGAATTAGCTTAATGTCAAGAGTTCTCCAACTCACGTGGATACTTCCTTCGTTGACTTCCTTATCCAATCTAATTTATGCTAATATTGCATATACATAGATTCATAGTGTTTTCACTAAATCCAAAAGTTCCTGACTCTTTGCAACTATAGTTTGCTACTATAACAAGGGTTATATTATTCCTTTTGGCTGCCTTTAGAGTCATAAAAATATTTCGTTGGATAAAGGTATACACTGTTTATTCTTCCTAACCTTTCTTCATAACTTGATTGCATATTCTTCCGCAATCCTAAGTATTATCATAAATTGCTGGTTTAGGAGTTCCTACTCCAGGGATAACTCTTAACTCATCCCAACTTAACAAGCTACTAGGAGTTTTGTCTTCCTTTCACTTTTCCCTCAGTTCTTTTCCTCTTGCCATTGTGGCACAAGAACTTTTCAACCTTTATCTTCTGACAAGGTTTACGCATTGTTGTGTAATGAGCTCATAGGTTCCTAGTGTAAAACCTGGTAGCTCTGATACCACATGTAACAACCCGACCCTTCGGTAAAATTAAAATTTTCATAATTTACATCCTACAAGTATGTAATCATGTTATCATTACATTGCAATTAAAAATTTCCTTTTCTTTATTGATAATACATGAACATGTTGCTTTATCAATTTACAATAATGATTCCATCTCAATATAATAAATTCACAAGTACATGAAACAAGAATACATACCTTAACTAACATAGCTCCAATGAGCTTTAGAAAAAATAGTAGTAAGAAGGTCCAGGAGTCCATCCTTTCAAATCTTGGTACATTGCCCACTTGCTGAGGAGGAGAAACATCACTCGGGCACTTTTCCGCCAACCACAGACTTATAATGCGGTCCCCCGCACACCTATCATTAGATAGATGGCCCTCCCTTTGAAGAAGAGATTGGTGGGGTATCCTTTAATGATTACCAACTGAGCATAGTGTTGTGTTCCTACATAACTAGGTCCTATGCATACAACAACTCTTGAACTAGTATGTACTTCGGGATCACAATGAACTAACAGTGTAGTCTCAACTATTTCACACCTAAGTGGATGTTGTACATTTCACTACTTTGGCCAAAGTATTATCATTCAGTACTTTGAATGAAGGTCATTTATCATATGCACTACTCAGGGCCGATTTGCATTAAGGCTTTCTTACACTATGCATAGGTTGATCTATCGGGGTAGTCCGTACCCTAGACTTCCTACAATAGTCTAACTACTAGAATGGAGATCATTTTAATAAGTACCTACAACTAACTCCCTTTAATAGGATACTCTCATCGTAGGAGGTTCATTAACTTGGCTAACTTAACTTGTATCTAGTTGTAACCTGTAGCTTATTAATTGCTCTCAATTCATTCCTAGTATTAATTAGTTATGTACAAGCATATACTCCATATATGGAGTCAATAAAATAATTGCAGTTTTCTCCTTGATGCCTAATGTAATCCGTACACTGATGAATGAAAAACTAATAGAAGAGAACATGCAATTATCATCTTATTTCACAAATTATCTTTGCTAATAAACATTTATCCTTTAGATATTTATTACTAAGAACACCAATCTTCTCTCTCTATTCATTGTAATCAAAAGACATGAAATAGTCTAAGTTTTGAACACAAAAATAGCATTAAGCATAATTAAGACAATAATTAACATGCCTGATACGAGCTTCCTTCAGTTGGTTGAAATAAGAGAATTCTTCTTCTCCAGTCTACCACCAACAGGACTTCCAGCTGACTGTGTTAGTGAATTCCTAGCTTAGCTATTAACAGTTTCAAGCTGCTATTCTCAGACACTGAGAATGCTTCTTTCAACACTACAAAATACCTCTCTTAACAAACTAAAGACTAAAGTCTTTCATAACTAATGATGAATACTCAAATAATGCTCTCAAATTGATAAATTCCTTCTCAACAGAAAATGCTCTTCACTCTTGAATGAACAGAACAAATTACTGATTTGTATTTTTCAAGTGTTATGAGTGAACATTTGTAGGCTTTATATAGTGTTGGAAAACTTAACTATTTCCCCTTTTTATGGCATCTGTGCTGCCAACGGAGCTTGGAATGCTTCAAAGGAGAAACGTGTTGCTTTGTGGAGAGGATTTTGACCTCCATTAACTGACAACAATGAGATACTTTCATTTCGCACATGTCAAGTTTGTAAAATCGTGACACCTCTTGGTTTTAGCACGATTCAACAGTGATGGATAAGCATTGGTTTAATGTAAGACTATTTCCCAAGTTGTATGGAGTCAACATCTCCATTTTAGCCAAGCACGAATTTACTCGACCGTTTTTAGTCGCCTGGCCCTAGTCGCACGATTCTTCCTATGCGTTTTTACTCTTTCCACCATTTTTAAGGGCCTGAACTCTTTTTTCGAATTTATTTTACTCTTACAATTTTGATATAGTTCAATAGGAAATATATGATGCATTTGACAATGATATTAAATTCAATATTGAAGTCAAAATAATTCGATTTCAAAGAAATATTCCTTTTTAGAGAAAAATGTCATTTTTAAAGAAAAACATTATATTCTCAAATTCGTGATTTAGTCTCATTTCTCTATTGAATATTTAATAAAATGTTGAATTAAATTTCATTTGATTTTCAAATCTTTTAATTAAATACATCTATATATATTTTATTATATTAAAGTATTTATATAACATAGTTTTAATTTACATTATATATTTATGTATAATTATTTAAATTATATCATATGCATATCTATATTTTGTAAAGACTATATTATATACGTACTTTAATATAATATTAAATATATAAATATATTTACCTTTACACCTATACATGTATATACATTTACATTTTAAATTATACGTACGTATATTGCGAGTTAGATAGCATACTTTCACTATATGTACTCATGTATATGTATATATATGTGTATATGTAAATTCTGAGGTAATATATCGTCATAATATATGCATACAACAGGTTAGTTGTGGATACGTTTACATGTATATATACTTGTATATCTACTTTATGTATAAGTATTCATAAATACACTTGTATCGACACACACGTATGGCATATCAATCTGCTCTAATACGTTGTATCGATATGAATGTACCTATGGACACTTGTACATACTGTATTTATATGTATATATACATATACACATGCCCACCTCTAACTAGAAACATTACTCCACATAAGATTATACTAGCAAGCATCACTTATTTTCGCATTTAGAAGAAGATACGACTCCTAATGATACTAAACAAGCCTACAGATGACTTACCCTTAACCTCAACAATGACTTAGCTCACTCAGTCTAGAGTATGTGTGTGTATGCCCAATTGGTACTCATTACTGTTTACCCGACCAAGTTCCTCCTTGAGTGATATCTCTCCTCTGCCTAGAGGTATAAACCTATTTCCTACACATCATGACACGACAACAAGAGTCATATGCTCAAAACAAAGCAGAATACATGAAACATTTCAAATTTTAGATTATTCATGAATCAATAACCTTTTATTCTCTTTTATGCAGTATTTTACCAAGAATAACATCAAATGAAACAACATTCATATTGAAAACAAGGTACAAGCATCAGTAATTCACCTCCATAATTCTCACTTACTCTATCTAGTAATGGTAAATTGTAACATCACAATTTGGGATGTAACACCTCCTCTAAGGAGTGTGACTTCTCCTCATCGGTCACCTCCTTATCCATGCTCATGCTCATTCTGCCCTTTGGGTGCTGAAAATAATCATCCTTAAAAGGATCTTTGCGCTTCTGCACCATCCCTTTCGTGGCCCCCCTTTGGCGTTTCTCCATTTTTTCTAATATCTAAATAGTGGCCTCCATATTTTGTGGCTATGTAGGTGGTGGAGGAATGGGCAGGCCAACAAAAATCTGGGTCGTCAATGCTTGAACAATGGGTTTCATTATCACCTCAGAGAGCTCAACGGGTATTCCTTCCATATACTTGGCAAAGGCTTATGGTAGGGTGAGAGGAGGAATAGTGGCGATGGCAATTGAAGGCATCATGGCAGAGAGAGTGGGTAATGGAGGGGGTAGAGAAGCAAATGACAATGGGGATGTCATGGACAAAGAGGAATCCAACACCATAATTGGGGCCATTGGTGAGGTGGACGCAAGGTGAACTGAGATTTCCATGGCAGGCGGAGAGGAAACAGGTAGTGCTTGAGATGTATGAGGTTGAGAAGTGGCAATGACAATGGTTAGGGCGGTCCAGTAGAGGTGGTAGGTGGTGACTATGGGTGCTTGAAATCTTCTTCTCCCTCACATTGCAGATCCTCCTCAATTGTTAGAATTTCACTAAATCCTTCTAATTTCTTCGCCTTCTTTGAGGATTATCCCTCTGTGATCTTTCGTGTATAGACCTTATGCTTAGGTTGTCATTCAAACACATCCTTCCTTTTCCTGGATCTTGTTGTTAGTGGAGATTTAGGGGTCTCTTTTGTTGGGGCAGTGGCTACTCAACTATCTGTTTCACTTTTGAGCTCATCCTCGAGCTCACCATATGTCAAGATGACACATTGCAGGTTGAGCTGGGCAATTTGAGCATCCACCATTGCCTTGTTCTATTCTCCATTGGTCGTGTTACTATGTTGAGGTCATTCACCTCTTCTTCATCCCAATCTATTTAGTGGCAATGGAAGGTTGGACACAACATCAAATCTCTCATCAATAATCGTGTCCTCTTCCTCCACAATTTGATCATGCACCAGGAATAGGTTGATTGACTGCATGAATTGGGTTGTCATTTGTATATAGCGCCTCATTCGCACTTCCCTATCATCCTGACAATTAGCCCAAAAGTCTTCAATGTAAGGTAGATGAGCATACTACATTCTGACTATCTTCTTTAATTTACCATAGGGGTCCATTCTTGGTCAGGCCGTATGGAGATCTAGATGGTACTCTACTATCTCCTTTGAATATTCCGCACACTAGGCGGTAGGGATGGCATACATTCCTTACCTGAATGTGAGGAGATATGGGATCCCTACTCTATTTCTATCACTTGGGAGAGTATGGGAATTTTGTAGCTGTCAAGAGACCTCCAATATAATCATCCTGTCATTAGGGTACCGAGGCAGCTTGTAGGGTCTTTTAGAGAAACCCTTTATTCTGATATACATGAATTTCAGGAACTGGATGAACAAGTACCCGAATCTCTAGATGAATGTATGTGCACTATGCAAGACTCTTCTCTCAAAATCTCCCCCAAGGAGTCTGATGATATGCCCAATGAAGGCATCATTCACTCTCTAGTATTCTCTGTTGAAGTTTATGTATTGCAATTGTGGGTAACAATCATATACTTTTAGTTATGCTCTCCTTGGGTTTGGATTTTGTGCAACGAAGAGGCCTTTGTATGGGAATGCCTCTGCTAATAGGTATACCAGGTAAGAGGTCATGTAGAACCAAGATGTTTTCTTTATGACCATAAGTTGTGCATGCATGTTGTCACTGATGATCTTGGCCCAATGGTACTTCATTTTCCCATAGATGATCTCCTCAATGAAGTAGAACATCCACTCCTAGAAGAAGGAAGTAGGAATGTCCATTACCCTACTCAACAGGGTGACCGAATCATGGTACTCCTTATAGAAGTCACTCGTGAAAAGTTCTTGGGGTACCTTAGTAGCACTACCCCTCTTTTCCTTCAACCAATGTTGGTTGATTAGCTTCTTACATCCCAGGGGGTATGCTTTCCACATGTTTCCAACATATCCCTTCTCTATTTCCTCCATGGGGTCGAATGTGGAGATATGGAATGTTTGGCCTATTGATCGGGCAGACAAATCTTCCAACACTCTGCCACCATGATCTATTATCTTTCTGATGTTGTTATGGTAACATTCTCTACATACCATCACTAGTTATGGGGCTACAAGCACAAGTGGAAAGCCAATTGACTTGGTGAGGCCACTCTTTAGGATTTTCTATGCATTCTCAGTTGTGGGGTTGATTATGACCCTAAGTTGTCTGAATTCATCAAAATTTACATGCCTCAGGTTGGTTTCTAACACTAAATCCCAAGTAGAGGTGACTTTGGAGGTGATTTCGACCCTATGAAACTGGTACTTCATTTGGTCTTTCTCCTCCTTTCTTCTCGATGCTTTGGCAAGCTTCTTTCTTTTTTCTTTCTCTATGGACTTCCCTAATGTACCCATAATAGATTCCATAAATCCTGCATGCTGAGACACAATAAGCATATCCACATGAAAATCAGGGAAATGTTAGTAAAATCTTGCAAAACGAGGGTTAGATCCAACAATTCATCTTTAACAGATCATAAAATCCATTAACATTCATCACTTGGGGCTCATTTGTTCCAATTACAAGAATGCGGTCCCAAGGATGTGGGTTTCTCTGGGCTAGCAGCCGTTAGGAGCAGCCAAAATCAAAAAGATGCCAGGGTCATGGCGGCCCACAAATGACCACCCACACTCTAGGTTCTGCATTTTGGTTTTGGCAGTCAAGATTCTCAACAGGTCAATTAGAACATGAAGAGATCAAATTTAAAGTCCTTGGAGGCATGCAATTGGTCATTTTGCTAGTGCAGGCTCAAGGAGTGTAGAAGCTAGAGGCATCATGGATGCTTGAAGCTCTGTCATTGAAAAATAACAGTTAGGAGGCAGAAACCCACAAGAGGAATCCTGCAAAGCAGAACCCGTAAGTGGATTGGATAGTTTGGCTTGGCTCCTTCTAGTTTGATCATTTAGAATTATGAGGACAGGGACTAGTGGGATGCAATTAGGTGAAAGCCGCTTAGGGATAGTGGTGATGAAACAACATCCCGCAGGAGGCGGTTTGCACAACTGGGTCTGTAGGACTTCTTGGCATTGGTGATTTCATTTGAAGGAACTTGGATGGTGGAGGTGAGCTCAGACTCTGCAACATGGGTAGAAGGGAGGACATGACCACTAACGAATGAAAACCAGATGACAACAAGCCACAGACAGCGACTCACAAGGAATGGCCCGCAACACATTTGAGCTTGGTCATTTTCACGCTAAAGTCTTGGAGGGAAACAGTGGGGTCGGAGTCAGCAATGCAAACTGATGGGGGTCCTTGGCTATTTTGGGATGGCGCTGATGGCGAGGAAACCCATAGATGGACCCCCACAAAGTTTACCCCACATGGGGGAGTTTTAGACTTCAACATTTTTCACTCAAAATCTCAGGGTGATGCAGAGGGCCACGGAGTCCGTGAGGCAAAAGGAAGTAAGGACCTCGCCACTGATGAAAAGGTGTTCAAAATGACGGTGAAGAGTGGACGTCTACCTACACTTAATAGTCTACAGAAGGAGACCCAGTTACTTTGGCACTCGACGGGGATGGCTTCGGTGGAACTCGCAGCTTGGGATGTTGGTCGAGGTTAGCTATTCAAAAATAGCCATGAGATAGGGGCCGCCCACATGCAATAGCCTGCAAAGACGAACTCGCAAGGGTTCTTCGATCCTAATCTTTTTGTTTAGGTGTGGCACCATTTAGCTTTTCACGAACAGTGATGCGATGGCATCCACCTGTATGAAGAAGTCCACAAGGGAAAACCCGCATGGTTGCAAGGCTTCAAGTTTTTTGTTTGAAGTTTTTTTTGGGCAGTGGTGATAAAGGGCTTGCAGGCCACAAGGATTTGAATGCCCTATTGAAGAACAACGGCAATAGGGCCAAGTTCCGCAAGGCTTAAAAGGACACTATTTGAACATTTTTTGAAGGATTTTTAGATGGATTTGTACGAAATTTTGAGGGTTAACTAGTAGCCTATAATAATTGGCTATGAAGGTAGCCACCAAAGATCTAGAGGCCTAATAGAAAGCACAAGCATAAGAGAGATAGAAACAATATGACAAGAATAGACTGTATTCTTCCAATGATGCAAATAGAATGTGCTTCACGCAAAAGTACATAGGAGACCCCTTAGTTATATAGACATGGTGAGAACGTAGAAGGGCATAATATTATGACAAGTGTCATAATCTTATGACATGAGATAACTATTAAAAGCTATCACTCCACCTAAAGTGAAAAAGCGATAATGTGATAATCACCACAAATGATGGATCACCCACAAAAGGTGGAGAGGTAATCACATGATGTGTCGATGAAAGGTGGATGTGATAAATTAATAACATGATAAGTCCACCAAAAGTAGAAATTCTCCAACTACCTCCGATGTGGTACCTAAGTAAACTTAAATAAGGTGTAATCATGACCTAGGACAAGGTTCAACACTTTTAATTACACCAACATAGCCAAAAGAAATTTGAGGTTTTCTTAAGAACTTTTCCATTAATTTAAACAACCTTATCAATGAAGCACGTTTCAGATGGTGGACGACGAACATACCTAGAGGTGTGAGGAAATTGATTAGGGTCAAGCTTTAGATCCTTCAGGAGGTCATGTGGGCATAGGGGAGGCGATTGTTGTTGGCTCTCCAAAAAATTTTGACTGGTGCAGGGTGAAAATGATAGGTCAGCCCATTTATTTATAGGAAAAAATGCATTTATGACCCACATTCAATGCTTGTACAATGACCAACAGGGTAGCTGGGTGCATATTTCAAAAGAGTAGTGGCAGAAAAGTTGAGAACCACAAAGCGGGAAGACCTTTAGACCTCGTTGTTTGACAGTCGATAGAAAGAGGATGGCGGAGGAGCATGCGGGACCTGCCATGTGGGTAGATGTCCCGAGTCGGCCACCAATAAAACAACAAAGTGAAGGAAATGACGCGCAAGGGGAAACCATCAAGGGCAGACCCATAGGAGCTGAAGGATGCTAGTTTTGAAGACTAAGGGAAACATACCAAGGAAACCCTGCAAAAGCCAAGGACTTGAAAATCTCTCAGGTGGTGAATTTTGGTCAACTAAGGATGATGACTTTAGGGTCCCTTGACCATTTTGAGCTCAAAATTAAGGGGAACGCAAAATAAGGCAAAGGAAAAAAGGTGATCTGGCGAAGTGAAAGGGACATAGGATCCTCATTCTGAATGGGGTGTGTGTGCTATAGGCACAACAATGACATGGATGGGATTTGCAACAAAACCTTACCAAATTTAACACGTAACATTATTACACCAAGTGGTTATTTTCCCACATTGTCAACACCATGAATAAACAAGGAATTTGGTTGAGTTTTAGTCTTATCTGGTCCAATTATATCCAAAAGATTCATGTTGCAAATATTAAGCCCTAAACCATTATCAATAAGGGTACGCCTAATCCCAACCATGTTAATACAAGCCAGTATCATCAAAACATCATTTTTCTTTTTTGTTTTCAAAGGGGTAACTAATTTTCATGAAAGACAATATCCACATTAATTGAATTCATACACTCAAGTAAAGATGCTATATTCTTTGGTTCTGCACTAGGAGGGACAACAACATAATTATATAAATAATTTTGAAGCATTCCATGATAAATAGGTGATGTTTGAATCAAATCCCACAAGGAAATTTTGGTAGGATTAGCACAAAGTTGCTCAACAAGATCATATTATTTTCCACTATGCTGAGGAATGTTAGGTGTGTGTGGTAGGTATGGTTGAGGTAGTGGAATGGATGTTGGCATTTTTTTTGGTTGCTTATTATTTCTAGTGTTATATGTGTGAGCCACTTTGTGATAACTTGGTTGCTATGACACATGATTACTAGTGAGTTATTTTGCAAAGTTTAATATATGTCCAAGAGGTTTAAGAGGTGCTATAATGAGAGGTGACATAGGAGGTCCAATAATTAGACAAGTTTTAGGAGGTCCAATAATAAAGGGGTCTTAGGGGGTCAAATAATCAAAGGAGTTTTGGGAGGTCCAATAATTAAAGGAGATCTAATAGCCAATTGTGTGTTCATAACATCAGCGGAGTTGACTACTTGTTGAAAATTTTATATCATAGGTGGATGTAATGTCAACTTAACATCTTCATCTATGAAATCCATCTTACTATATTTTGAAAGAAATGTATCAATGATGTCATCCTCTTGTCCAACAATATCTTCCCAAGTAAGGGAGGTAGGAGGAGAGAAACAAACAAGATTCTCATGATGCTCAATGATTGGATCTTCTAATACCAAGATACCTCCTTCCCTAGTAGGTGAGGTATCAAGAAAAGAATAAATATGATTGTCATTATTGCATTCTCTTGCACCAAACTAACCTCACCCATAGGAGAGATAGTGGGAAAGCGATCAATGAAGAATAAGAAAAGAGGAGAAATAAACTTATTTTTACATGCTTGTAACAAAAATTTCTTGAAATTTTTAACAAGATCTGACAATAGAACATGCATTATGACAAAAAAATATTTTACAATGAGAACATGATGTTATGTCCTATGGATCAAGCTAGTAATGTTTTTAGTAAAATAGATAGTTACAGAACTAATACACAAAAATTGATACCAGGTCTGGATAGAGACTAGAGACAAGGTTCTGCATAGTAAATTTTAACTTAATTTAGTTGGACAAGGGAACCCAGGGTGCCCATGTCCTGCATAAGATTTTGCAAAATTTTGCAAAATTTAAAATCTGACTTTGTGTTACACTATTTAAGGATCTCAGGTGTATGTGCAAACATGTCTGACAATGAATATTTTTCTAGATTTTGCTCGATTTATGAAAATGTAATTTAAAATACAATTGTGCAATGATGTTGAAAATATTTGAACAATAAATGATAATTATAAATGCAATTTCTAGATCTATGATAGAAAAATTGTCTAATTCTAATATGCTAAATCTGAAACTGATAAAGTTAATATGCTTTATAAAAGAAAATAATACAAATTTTCACTTTTTAGATATATGCAAGATACCTAAATACATGCAATGAGACTTTCAATTTTTTGTTTTCATATTTTAAATTACCTATTGCAAATGCATTTGAAATGTAGAATTGTGCTATATTGACTTAAATAAACCCCATTGCAGCCTATGATGCAATATGATTTAAAAATAAATAAAAAAATTATGATTTTTATGATACAAAAATGAATGCCTAAATTAACAATACAATGTAAAATGTAGATCTAGGATGATTTTCGTCAAATTTTGGAAGGTATATAATGTTAATGTATGTCAGTTTCACCAAAATGTTTTGCTGAAAAAGGGATCATAGATTTAATACATAGAACACTAGGATCAAGCCTTTCTCAAGAGAATATTAGGATGCAAATCATGAAGGTGATTATATTAAATTTCATCCATGAAAGTGAGCCAATCAAACATGGATCTAATCCTTTTGAGCCTTGGAAATTGATTGGAAATGAATTTCCTTAATTAACCTAATTAAACTATGTTCCCTATATTGACAATGCAAGATTTTGACAATAGACAAACTGTAACAACAAATTTTGATAACATGTCTCAATAAGGCAAGGTTTTGTGTACCTACCCTATAATTTTGAGCCTAAAAATGGAGGAGGTAGGTTCCCAAGGCACCACTATCCATGTATGTGTAATTTAGACCTATTTTTGTAGTCCTCGAGAGCCAAACTAAGGCTTCTATTTTTTGCTTGTTGCATTGTCAAAAAATAATGGGATAATTTTGTAAGTGAGTTTCCATGAATTGTCAAGATGTAGGGTTTCAATTCCAAAAATGAATAATTGACCTTCAAAATTCCTTCAATCCTTTTCAAACCTAAAACTTGCACATTCAAAGAGAGAAGAAAGGTTGTACCATTTAGGGGCTTACCTTGGTCAAACTGGTCATGTTAGTGTTTCCACTTCCATAATGGAAATGCCAATGATAAATGGATAAATGATAGGAAGGAATGATGAATCCACAATTTTTTGCACCTCACCACGCTTTAATGTATTTCTTGAAGGACTGGAGTCATATGCATCTCCTCAAGGCTTGAATAGTTCTTGCTTGAATTGCTTGAATTGATTTGAAGACCAACAAGGGTTAGATCTCACAAACAATATGAAAAAATAAACATGAACACACTCACATGCATTTTGACATGATATTTGGATCTTGAATCAATTGTTGTGATATATCCTCTAATGGTTGTTCTTAACTTTGTTGATAATTCTCTTTATCATAAGTCCTCAAATAATTGCTTGTTAAGTTTGAAATGATGCAATAACTAGGTATTTATACACAATTATTCTAATTTCCCAAAAATTAAATCCTGATAGTAGACTTTAGATATTTGAATTTCAAATAATAAAATTTCAACGACATATTTTATTTTGGAGGAAAAATAGGACATAGGCACCCTAGGCGCTAGTGTCCCAGGCCTATTTTTGAAACTTAAGGATTCAGGGACAACTTATTAAATGAGAGAATATGTTTTATGCTTAAAAATTCTTAGAATTTTTTTGAAATGGGTTGTGGAATGGATAATTTAGGAAATTAAGTACTTAATTAGGTCCAATGACTTAAGTGGGAGAAAAACGTAGTGTGAAATTTTCAAGGGTGATAATTTACGACACTACATTATTGAAAATATGTAGGCACCTTAAAAATGTATACATATATACATGTGTTCTAGTGACAATGTTGGAAAGTGGAAGTAGAGGTAGAAGTGAAGGTGAAGGAGGGATCCAAGGTAGGAGAAAATTTGAATAGGAGTGTGGATAGGGAAACAACTAAAAGTAAGTAAATTATAACATGAGAGGAAATATGAGCCTAACATATATCCACTAAGGAAGAATGGTACCATGGCATCGATATATGATGAATGTTTGGTAAATATTTATAGGGGTTTTCTCAATTCAACTCCTTCTTAGGAAAATAAGACAACTTTGTACCCATCAAAGACTCATTCATAACAAGAAAATTTTATGTATAATAAATATAAAAATTAAATAAAACCCCTTTCATTAATGTATTTATTTTAAGGGAATCAACTATTAAGATCGCTCTAAATCTATCTCCCATGTTGATAGATAGAATCTCAATTTAAGACTCAATATTGAAGGATAACATAGAATATGCATCATAAATCTAGTATTGGTCCCCTTTCCCTCTCCTTAGGTGATACACTATTGATTTTGGCTAAGGACTATATTGATATATATGTCTCAAATAATTACAATATGTTGATGCAATTCTAGCTAACATTGGTAGTCTCACCCTTAGTAACAAGTTTCTAGGAAATTACCCACCTTTTGAGGATTTTATTGTATGGAAAAAATAAGCTTGAAATAGTTTAGTGACTCCCAAGGTGGAGAGCTACTTGATCATTATTTTTTCTCCTATAGTTTACAATGGTTAAATGTTACAATCATGCACAATAGAATTGACCATGGATTTTTGTAAAGTGTGGCCTATTTATTACTCCATGGTCTTCCTTCTTTCATCCAATGGATACCTAATTACTCCTATTCCTATTATGATCCACTTATATAAAATTTAAACTAATTAAAAGTGATGAACTAGATTAATAAAATTATTGATCATGTGGTTATTTTTGTCAAGATGAATTTTAAGTTATTAGATCTTAAGTATAAAATTATTAGAGTCTATAGCATTATAGATATTTTCAAGCTCATCACTCAGTCAAAATCTTAAAATTTTAGTTTCAAGACTTTTCCCTTTCCTACTAATAAATTTAATAAGGAAACTTGGTAGCTTTTGTAGTTATTATTATGTTTTAGTATTTAAAGACATTCATTAATACAATTAGCTCATATCCTTAATAAAAAATAAAAAAATTAGAACACGCCTTGTTCTTTTAAAATATAAAATAGCATCATTTATATAGCCCACATGAATTTTAAAGTGAATATTGTCATCAAATTTTTAGTCCAAGTTATAAAGTTGGCAAAAAGGGTATCTTACCAAGAATAACTTGACCCTATCAATTTGACAAATTTCTTAGAGGTGCATAAAGACATAACCATCCATAAAAAGAATTCAAATATCAAATATTAGGCTAAATAGGTTCCAACAAGTCATATTTTTCTAGTGTATGTGTACCTTAAAGTTCACATCCATAGTAGTTAGAATCATATCTACAACACTTGAAATTGAACTACAAAGTGTTTTGCAATAATTCTAATTTCTAGACTATAAACACCTAAAATTCACCAAATAACATTAATTAACTAATTTGATCCATAATCCACTTTGTTGATTAGATCTATAATTCAATATAGTATTGTTAAATCAAATTGAATCCACTTTCCACCTTAGTATTGAATTTAATTAACCCACTTCACTGTGTTATTAAAAAAAATAAAAAATCGGTTCAATCTCATCAATATAAATAAATAAAATTCTAATATTTATTCTCCCTGTATAATCACTTAAATTAAATTAAATTAAATTAAAGGGTCACTTTTACATGATCCAATGCCCCTAAGTTGTCACATTTAATTTCTACCATCTATCCATTATTTAATCTTAGAAATCCACAACCACACTCAAAAACCAATAAATTATGCTATCAATTATTAGCCTTAGCTACTAGTTTCTTCAAAAATTTCTAGCTCCTTCATGCTCTCCCCAAAGAGAAATTCATAAGTGTATACATAATACGTCAAGCATCAAGACTACACACATCTACATCAAAGCATATGAATAAAAGTACATGATATCAAGACCATGAAGAATCCCAATAGTAACTCCATTGCTCATATCTATGACCAAATATACCCAAAGAAAATCTATTGTTTTAGTAGATTTAATTTCTTATATCCCCAAAGGAAATCTACCTAATGAATATTTGCTACCCATTGATTTAATTTTTGTTATGCTTAGTCTAAAGTTATTTTGTTTAAAATAGGGGTTTTTGACATTGTTTTGTATTTTATTTGTTCATTCTAGATCTTGTCTATATAGAGATAGTTGATATAATAAAGATTTATAAAAGCTATTGTTTTTTGGAGGTAGCAACTAAATTCATAACATCATTGACAACAATTCATCATCAACTTTAGAGCTAAGCTCCTCTATCCTTTATTTTACTTTTTGAATATTTATTACAAATTTATCAATTTATATTTACTAGTGCAGCCTTATCCTTTGGATAAAATTGTTGGCATGCTCTCATCTCACAAAATTCTAATTTAGTTTCTACTTATTTTGAGTAGATCTTAATGAAAAGAACAATTGTAGCTTGTCAACTTGAATGCAAAACTTTATGAATTGGGATCTAAGTTTCCACATTTAAGAATAGAGGCTAGGTCCCTTATTCAAATTCAAAAAAATAAAAAAAATTCAAATAACATTGCTACAACTACAAAATGATACAACTGTAACAAATATCATAATAGCAATCTCGATTCTATCCAAATACTCAAAACAAAAAAAAACTAATCTATCAAAATCCCCACACATCTTTCCAATATATTACATTATTAAGAGTAAATTCATATTTAACAATTACAATCAAATACAAATAGGTAAAATTTGCTCCAAAGTATCCTATTTATTAGGGTTACTAGGTACTATCCAGCAAAAATAAACACCAACCCGCACAACGGCTCTCTTGTTTAAAAGATTTGTTCTGAACAGACCGGCTGATATTCGGCATTTCTAGCCGTTGGAGCGCAGATATAGTTTAATAATTACGGTAAGATTTAAATGCTATATGAGGATGATGTTCTGAAACGAAATCACAAGGCAATTAATGAAAAAATCATAGCTGTCAAGCAATACATTAGAAAAGGAGAGGCGGCCTGAGAAAAACATGCCAAAAGATTGTAAGAGAAAAAATGAGCAGACCACCAGAGGACGAAGGCAATTTGTTCAGTGTAGTTTCCAGGTATCTTCCTTTAGAAGCAACCGCTACAGTTTTACCCGAGGAGGAAGATCGATATTCTTCAAATAGGGAGCCGAAGTTCCAGTCAGAAACAAATGAAACGAAAGAAAAAGAGGGACCAAAGCAATACAGGGGAGTAAAGTTCAATAAGATATCCGGACAATATGCTGCGAAGATTGGAAACCCAGAGAATAAATATTCAACAGTTTGGCTCGGTACCTTCGATACAGCCGAAGCAGCCGCAGCAGCATATGACCGTGCGGCTTTTGAAATGCGCGGTTCGAAGGCTATTCTCAACTTCCCTCTTAACGTTGAGTCCGGGTCGTATGTGGATCCCTGTTCTCAGTCCTCCTCTTCACAGACTCCTTCAGACATTCCAACTCAGAAGAGGAAAGAAAGGAAGGATAGAGGTGTTAAAAGAAGAATCCCAAGGAACATGTTCGGGTAATCCGTAGTTTTATCACATACTTCTACCCGGAAAAAGATTTAGAGCTCTTTTTGTATTGCTTCAATATCACAGTAGATAAGGATTTTGTTAATAAGCAGTTGTAAGGAGATAGTTGTTTCTGGTTCACTCTCTGCATGCCTACAATGGGCACTAATAATGATACAATCTTATATATTTCGTAAATAATGAGACAATCTTTTCTGGTTTTAAACACTCTACTTTGAATTTTTAATTTTTTTTCCATTTTAAGAAAAGCACGTTATTTGGAAAGCCTTAATTGGATGAGGTTCTTCCCAACTTTCTCAACCTTTTTTAAAGGTCTTTTACTAATAATTTTAATAGTTTTAACGAAGATTTTTCTATAATATAAAAATAGAAGAGGGATATTAAGATTCTTGAGCTACTTGTTGATTAATTGAATGAGACATGGAGATTACCCTAACTACCAATGGGTTTTTTAATCTATTAATAATGTTTTAAAATGTATTTAACTTTTTGACGGAAGTCTTTATTTGTTCAAGCATGTTGATCTTTTCATAAAATTGATTTTATCTTAACAATGGAACTCCCTTTCAATATTTTTTTGGATTTGTTTATTTTTTCTACCACTAACTTTTGGAAAGATGAATCCCTTTCTAGAAGTTCTTAATATTTAGCTAGAAGATTTTGTTTTGCATCAAGCTCTAGATTACAAAACCATTTCTTTCAAATGTAGGGAATATCATCATTATGCATATATCTTTTGGAAACTATCCTTAGTTTAAATCATATGATTCTTTAGATTAATTTTCGTAAGAGGAAAAGAAGGATAAGTAATAAATTTAGTAGGATAATCAAGGGCCTATTGTTGTTACTTCTAATGATGATGGCCTTATCTTAGCTCATAGGAAAGGTAAATCTTGGCCTCTTCAAAATATTCGAAGGGCCAAAGTTATTAGCTGCCAGCATGTTGGTAAAATAAGTTTATGGTTCTAGGAGAAATACTCACTAGACTTTAGGATGATCTAGATGACAAATTGGAGAAGATAGTAGAAAATTAAGGGAGTAATGAAATAATATAGAATCAAGAAATTTAGGGTAAAATACAAGGTGCTACATTTTTCAATGAGAAACAAGACATATAGCTTAAGATCTTCTACTTCCTCGTGAGGTTTTAGATTTTTCGTATTATTTTAATTAATATCCACCATACTTCTTTTTTCCCATGTAATCCTATTTTTTATTCTAGAGAACCCTCTTATTACTCCTAATAACTTTCAAAATCTTGAACATCAAGAGACTCTTCTTGCATGTGATAAGCTTGAACATGTGCTTGAATTCCCTATTATGGACTTTTATAAATAAGAAAATCTTTATATTTGGCATCTAGAAGATAACTTGAAATCATATTCTTCCAAACAAAATAAGAAAAAAATACTTCAACTTGGGCTTTGGGTATTAATAAAAAATAGAATAAAGTATAAGGGTGACAAGAGGTACACAAAGTTGGCCATAAGATTGGCCATGCATAATATATGGAATTTGATACATCCAAAGAGAACTAGGTACCTTAAACAAGAAAATCTTTATATTACATCAAAATATTACAAATATATTAATGTTCTTTATATAGAAATAATAAATGCTTCAAATAGAACTATTGGGAATGTTGTATGTGAAAATTTAAATATTATTTTAATTTCTAACATAAGACTGATAAGAAAATACCAAGCTACAAGAATGATAGATTCAAATAATATTCTAATTCTAACTAGGAATGAAAAATCATATAGAATGGAATCTGACACCATATGCTAGAACTCATTCCATCAAATGATATTGTCCAGTGTGTATTTCCTCATGTAGCATGTCATCATTCAACAATCAACTCTAAACATCATAAAATATTTGTGTTGATTATCAAATTCATCCTATCCTACACACATAGATTAAAAAAAAAATGTTGAGGTTATTTAGTGGTTTTCCTTAGTCAAAACCTAATTTTGGTCTTTCAACCTCCATAGACATTCAAAGGAAAATATGATAAAATGAAGCTTTTAAATCCTAGCTATATTAAGGACTAAAAAATATATAAGTGAAAATTCCTGATACTGGTGTTGAGGATAAAATGTATTAATTGATTAAAGCAAGTAGGGTGAACATGCTTACATAACATACAAATGTAGTTGCATAACCAAATTGCTAATTTCATAACTATATGTTGATAAATAAATAGTGTAATATGCTACCATTCCCCTCATTGTTATATTGTTCCTATAAATGTACCTCAAAAAACTCAAAGTCCACCTTGCCAAGGGATGCCCCCTTAAGGCTCACTTCAAACAAAAACAAATGTTGATTACACAAAAAAAAACCATACTATTGAGAAGATCTTTCTTTGAAGAACCAAATCTTGAATTAGGTGGTGTCAAACCTAGGTTCCCAACTTGCACAAACACAACAAATAATCAATAGATAAGATCAAATGCAAGCTAGAATGTAGATTCCTCAAGAAATTCATTTGAATGCAAAAGAAGAGGAATGGAATGAAGAACACAACAAACTTGAAACAAAAATTTCAAATCCTATTCTAAAACAAAGAAAACTCTTAATCTCTTGAGGGAGTTGGTGCCAATTTGATGTGAAAATTGGCCCTTTCCCAACTCCAATGATGTGATGAAGATGCTTGATGAAGGATGAATGCTTGTAGTGATGAATTCAATGGAGCTCCATGTTGAAAATCTGCAAAAAGCCTAACTATGCTTGGATGAAATTGATTATAAGTTGCTATGGATTTGAGTATAATAACTTTGCTCAAATTGTGGATGATAGAAATTAAGGATGAGCTCTCTATTTATAGAAAGAAAGAGTTGAAGATTGAAAGATAGGATGAATGTGGGATAAAAGATAAGCCAATGACATGATGCCACTTATCAACATGTGAGAGGATAAAGGTTGAGCATATTTTGATCAATGTGCAAGTTTGAAATTTGAACTTGAAGAAGTGACATGTTTAGGGGGGATGAAAGAGGAGTTAAATGCCACTTGGCTCAATGCACAAGGACATGTAAGAGATTTTAAATGCTTTGTTGGATGTACATGTCTATTTGGGGGGGAGATTTCAAATTTGAGGAATATTCCCACTTGGATGTCTTTTTTGAATGAAAATAGATTATTTATAAATCAATTAAATTGATTTTCATGTGCAAGTTGCAAAATCTAGAGGATTTGAGTGATTAGGATTAGCATTAATCATGATTTGATTAATTTAAATGATGTTAGTTGATTTGACCATTTTGACTTAGATTTTAAGATTTAAATAACTCAAAATGAGAGAGAATGATTGACTTAGTTAAATATTTTTTATTTATTTAACCACAGGGGGTGATGTTAGATTAAATTAGATAAATGTTTGATTTATTTAATTTAATAGAGGAACTATAGAGATTTAATTAAAAAAATAAATTATTTAATTAAAATAGAGATAGGAAAATGAAATGACCTAGCTAATTACATAAAGACAATGATTTAATTAAATCGATGGATTTATTTAATTAAAAGGAGAATTATGATGACTTTAATCAAATAAGGCTATTTGATTAAATGGTTAGATAGAGGGATAATTTAAGATGAAACAATGTTAGTAGATCAGGATCGAGTGTGCGATATCAATCTGTATATTTTCTATGTTTACATTTTTCCCCTCTTTGAAGCAACGTACTTGTTGCATTGGTTCAAAGAATAATCTTGTTGAGATTAAAGTTCAAAAACTCTCTGATTTTTTGGATGCCCCACTGTTTCCCCAACGAGAAGAATTATGTTGGTATACTTCCCCCTCGAGAGATCGAGTGGAAATACTAATTTCTGATTGAGATCATGATAAAATGTGAGAGGAGTGGTTCTACTAATTAGAGGATGTATAGACAATCAGATATTTCTGATTGAGATCATGATAAAATGTGAGAGGAGTGGTTCTACTAATTAGAGGATGTTTAGAAAGATCAGATATTTGACATAGACAATTTTGATGATGTATAGACAATCATCGACCATGGGTAGCCTCATGTATATTTTGATATATTACACATAGTTGATCCTGATTTGTACCATGACAGTTACATTATTGATGATATAAATGAGATGATTATGATGTTCGGATGATATGATGATGCATGGATGATATGGATGCACGTGATATGATATGATGATGCTTTTATGATTATGCAAATAGATGATAAATGTATGGTTTATGAGATATTTAGAATAACCAATCTATATTATGCAATGATGGGGATGAATGCATGTGGTATGATTAATGCTTTCTATATGATATGATATGCAATATGCAGTATGCTGACGGTTTGTGGATGCATGATAGATGCAATGGTGATGATTTATGATTAACTATCATGGTACCATGTTAGCATGAAAAGCAAGAAATAGAAGAAAACAAGAGATTCCAATAAGACATGAGATGATGATGATGATGATTACTTGTTGAGGAGTTGGGATTTTGAAAGGGCCAATTACCTTATGTTTGATAACACACATAGGCACAATGCATTAGGGTATAAAGAACCAGGATGGTGTTGTACCTAGTGTGATGGACTTTGACTCAACAAATAGATAGGAGTATTCTTGTTCACACTTGACATACGGAAACCTTGCTAGGATGTACCTAACAAAGCAAGTATTCACCAAGTTATATTACAATAATGTCCAACAAGCACAATATACAAAAGAATAATGATCATTGCCCCATTCCTATCTCTCTAAATCGCTTTGATTAGACATCATCGAGAGGTCATTGGAATGAGCGCAATAAGATAAATCAAAAGAAAAGATCAAGTACACAAACAAGTCAATGTTCTTCATACCTCTAGCCAAAGGGATTTGTTTTGATAGGATACAAATCCAATTGATATCCAAAATGATGCCCATTCTTGGAACGATATATCCTAGGACATGCATTGTATAGGATGATGATGGGTTGATAAGTTGATTGATAGGCTTTTGATATAAGGTTGACTGACATGTTTGTGAATGATCAAGAGCTTGATCTTGCATTTAAAAGTTTGAAGTTTTCTTTTGATTTTATGTTTGAAGCTTGCTTTTGATGATTGTTGTACTTGTTTCTATTTGTTTTGCCAAAGGGTGAGTGTGATGATTGATTTATTATGGATGATTGATTATCGTGGGTGAAAGTGAAATGGGACGGATGGATATTTTGGGTTTTTTGAATGTTTTTGATCTCTATGAAATGTTTTGAGGTTGTTTTTGGTATTTTTGAAGATTTTGCAAATGTTTTGATTTTCCAAATTTTTAAATTTTTTTGGGTTTTGTGAGATTTTATGAATGTTTTTGGATTTTGTGTCTTAGGGGCTCATCAAAGATTAGCCTTTCCTACATTTAAGTTCAAAGACAACATTTTTTGGATGGAATGTTTTTGATTTGTTTTTTATGACTTTTTGAATGTTTTTGGATTTTGATATGATTTTGGATGTTTTTGGATTTTCGCATGATTTTGATGATTTGGATATTGATGATATTAGTGCTCTATTTGGTATTTTGTTGAAAACCAAGCTAAGGTTGATTCATCAAATTGATGGATTGATGATGATAACATTGTTGAGGATACACAATAATGCAAGGATAGTGTTAAGCAACACAAGGATTAGGATGGATATCCCAAGATGATGAGTGATTGATTGGATTTGATTGATTAGGATTTTGAAGCTTGATTTGGAACAAAATTGTTTTGAATGATTTGATGTGATGTTGAAGCACACGTTAGATGCAGCTGATATTGATTGTTTGGATTGATGTTCGATTGAAGATAAAACATGATAAGGAACATCCTCTTGTCAAAATATGCCATGGGCTAGTGATTTGGATCTTTTCTCACAAATGCTTTGACCAATTTGATTTCATGTTTTCCAATGTTCAGATCACCACATAAGTTGGAGGATATATGTCAAGATTTATTCCTAAAGCAAGATGTAAATATCTACCCCCAGTGTCTAGCAATGTATGGAATGTTATGGATAGATGCTTGGATAGGTGTATGGATGGATGGATATGGAAAACATGAAAATGATGCCAAGGATTATCTTGTGATAAGATAAGGTGTTCAGATAAAGAATGCTCATTGGATAATGCTTCATGGCTTAGATAACACTGGGTAGGATAGGATCAATGAAAATGACCCATGTCAAGATGTTTATCATAAGCAAGCGTAAAGTGTGCCCCAAAATTTCATCAAGACCAAGATAATTTGTACTATGGATGTAGATGGATGAAAATGGATTGGAAAAATGGCTCATGGATGAATGGATTTATTATGTATAAGATGGATGGAATGTTGGCTTTATTACGGATGGAATAAGATGCTTTCATCTGAACTGGCACATGTAGATGCTTAATTCTACACATGACGCCAAATTTTCCAAGTTTTCATCATGGTACCTGTCCAAAGTGCCACCGTAGTGGTTTTCACTAGAGGACAATTTTTATCTTTACTATTTTCATGATTTTTTTATTGTTTTGGATTTTCATATTTTCTATTTTTTGGATTTTTCTGAAAGATTTTAAGTTCATGCTAAACCCTCTAGTGGCGTCGATGTAGATGCTTCTGTCATGATGTTCCATCGATATCTTTCCTGAAGAATTTTTTTTTCCAAGATACATGCACTTGAATACAAATTTTGAGATTCTTGATTTGCTTCATTGATATCGGAGTTGACTTTGTCTTTGTGTGCACATCGTGATAGAGTTCCTTCTAAATCCTTATGATGAAGGGTATTTTCCAATACACGATCAATTTGAGAATTGGATATCATGCGTGGAGGCATGGATGGAGTGTGTTTAGGGATAAAAGATGGATTGGTTGATAGTTTGGAACCTTTGACTCTCCAAACTTGGGAAGATGAGCAATGATCGATGGATATGAAAGTGTGCATGGAATTAGGACCAACTATTTGATACACTTTGTACGTCACTTGAAAAGCATTCTTTTGCTTTTGTGGACATCTTTGATGGATAATTTTCCCTTTTTTATTTTTCCCCATATTTTCTTTGACTAATGGAGTTTGATAGGGACAATATTTCTTTGTATTCTTTGGTATCCATTTGTATTTGATTTGTCTGATATGCTTCTTAGCTTCTTTTTCTTTGATAACATTCTTTGTGCTTTGATTCAAAACCTTCTTTTGATGTTGGTACCAATTCGTGGGTGGGGTGATAGGTGGATGAAGATTCATGATGTGGTTGGTTGTAGTATTGGCATCAATTTCATCATAAGGACTCCTGGTGCTCCCTATGTTGATGTTTGCTTGAGACAAAATTGCCCCCAATATGGTGGTAGTGGTGCCTTTGTTCCTTGATTCTGCTTGTTTTGAGATTTCTTTTTTAGTAAGCATGCTTTAATAAAGGACCAATGTAGATGACACTATCTCCATTTGTTGCTCTGCTAACTCTAGAATGTTTGGTTATGTCTAACATGTTTCCTTTAGTGGATAATGTTGGATATCTTCATACATGATGTCCTCAATCTGAATTTGGGATATATCTGATCCTGATGTTGAAAAATCAGTTCGACTATAAGAATCACTAACTTTCTCTTTTTTGTAATAATGTCAGGAGTAAAGGAATCTTGTTTTGAATGAAGATCATATACGTGTCCATCCAAAGAAAGCATCTCATGGGTAGATGGAGGAGTATGTGCTATGTGGATATGATCATCTTGTATATAGATAAGAGAGTATCCATTAGACCATTGTAGTAGCTTGGAGATACAAACTCTTGATCTTGAATGATTTCATAATTGTTTTCGACATGCTTTGGATCAAATTCTTAACATGGGTCAGTTTCAAAGGATGGATTGTTTATAAAGGTTTCTAGGATATCTTCATTAGGAATGGAAAGTGGTTCATTATCCTCTTGATCTTTGAGTGGGCTTAAATCAAGTGTCGAGTTGAGGATTCCTTCAGTATCTATAATCATGAGGTCAAAGGGGGTCAACATGTCTTGGAAAGGACCATTGCTAGACCTTGGTGAAATATTTTTATTATGCTTTGGAATAAATTATTGAGATATGTCCTCTAACTCATAAGGCAATGTAGAGACATTTTCAATATGATCATTGGTCGATGGATTGTATATTATGTCAATGGGATCAAATAATTCTAACACTCCTTAAAATAGATCACTAAAAAGTGGCTCTTGATGTATGGTGAGTTGATCAATATTAGATGGGGTGGAAACATCTTCAAGGTGCTCATTGATGGAGAGATCTTGATCATTGTTTTCAATAATTGTGGTGGAGGGATTTTCAATGTCTTTAACCATAGGGTCAAATGATGTTGACATTTCTTGCATTGGATCATTGTTGGGTATTGTTGGTGGATTTTGATCATGATTGAAAAGTGACTCTTGATGTATGTTAATTTGATCATTGGATGAGGTGGAAACATCTTCAAGGTGTTCATTAATGGATAGATCTTGATCATTGTCCCCAATAGTGATTATATTTTGATCAATCAGGTCTTGGATGAGTTTTTTGAGTCAGACACAATCTGATGTTCTATGTCCCTTTATTCTATGATAATCACAAAGGTGCTTCTCATTATACCCTAGCGGTTTTATGTCTGGTTCTTGATAGTTTGCATAAATGGGGATTTTGATGAGATTTTCTTGTACCAATTGTTGCAGGATTGATTTGATTGGTCTCCCAAGTGGTGTGTATTTTTGTTTGTTCCTTTGTGAGATTTTCACTTTGAATTGGCCTTGTGGTGATTGATTTTGGAGATGTGGGGGTTGGATTTGTTGATGTGGTTGTTCTTGATATGGTTGTGGACACAACTCAATGCTTTGATGACATGTTTTAACCAATGGAAGAGTGTATTGATTTTGGAGTGAAGATATCTCTTGGCTCAATAATTCAATTAGTTTGGCATGTGAAGCAAGTTGCTCTAGCAAAATTTGATCTTGATTTTGACTTTGACTCCTTTGATTTGGATTTTGTTCAAGTAGATTTGGGATGTACACTTGTGGTGTTCGCATGGGATCATCAACAAATTGATTTTGGACAATATTCTGATTTGGGATGATGTTTAGATTTGGCATGATAGGTTGAAATTGGACATTTTTGGTGCCAGGGATCATATTTCCTTGATTTAGGTAACTTTGATTTTGCATCCAGTGTTACATTGACTTGGAGTCGTTAACATCTTGTTTGGACTTTGAACAACATTTGTATGATTTGCAATCATATCCATCTTGAAGTTTACCAAGTTTGGATTTGAAATGTTCATGTTTGGTAAAGTTGTACTTGGTACATTCACATTTGGCATGTTGGGATTTGATGGGATGACATTGTTCGGTTGATAGACTTGTAGGTTTGGACTCGGATTTAAATCTATCATCGGGATAGGTGTTCCAAAATTTTGAGTGGGTATACTCATATTTGTTGTACCTTCAAGGTTTGTAGGAGATAATGATCCCATGCATGGATTATATAAATGTGAGTGTTGACAATCAATTGGAATTGTAAGGCTTTGATAGTTTGGTTGGTTTAGACTGCTCATGATGTATGGATCAAGTTTATATTCCATGTTCCTCTTGTGTTTTACCTTGTTGCAAAAATGACCTCTAAGGTGTTTAGGACTAATGATGAAATTAATGATGAAAGTGGTGAATGATATGGGTGTTGATTTTTTTTTTAGGAACTTTGGATCAATGCTAGACTTTAGGATTTGATTTTGATTGGATAATGAACTTGTAAACCCTAAGATGTTGGATGTGATCTTTAGGATAAATTCATTCAAAAATGGTGATAATTTAGTTAAGTATGTGAGGAAGGACATACCTAACTAAAAAAATGATTTTGATTTGTTTTAAGGATGTACCCAAGTCTAGATAATGATGCTTCCAAAGCTCTAAAGTTGCTTCTAGGATGGGATGATAAATGTTTGAAATGGATGAAGTGTTTGATTTTGATCCTAAATGAACCTAAGAAGGACTTGTTTGCAAGGCCAAGGTTTTGAAGAACACGATTTTCCCTTCAAACCAAAAGATAAATGTTTGCTCAAAAGACCATAAGACAAAAGATACACAAGCACATGTGTGGGGTTCAATTGATTTCATCTTGATTAGTGAATTGCTTTTACCACAAATGCTTGCTTGATGAGATTTTCAAACTAAACATCCAATGTCCTAACTTCTTTTCATCCCACAAAGTGATATATGGAATTAAAGGAAATCAAGCCAATGGTTACCTAATGTTTACCTTGGTAGAAGAAAATTAAGATGTAAACCTAATTACTTAGAAACCTCTAAGGACATAATCCCTAGGGTAAGCAATAGTTCTTGGGTTTTGTCAAAGGTATTTTCTCTAACTAAGGGGTTTGAAATTTTGATTTTCCTGTTGAATGTGTGTTTCCCAATGTTTTCGAACAAGCAAGTGTTTTGATACCAAGTACATACACAACCCTATGGATATAAAAAACTTTACTTGTTCAAGTTCCCACTTGGACAAGTCCAGCTACGCCTACTCTTAGTGAATGATTAGATGCTTGACCCCACTAGCTCCCATCCACAACACTCACTTATACGGGGCAGCCAAGCATCAACACCCATGAAACTCCCATGGCATGCTTTTCATTTCTACTAAGAGCCATAAAAATATGGGATGGCTTCAGAATGACCATTCTTGCACCAACAAGTAGATCAAGGATTTTGGCCTTTTCTAATCAAGGGTTTTAATTCAGACTTTTCATTTGTAGGAGTTGACCCATCAAGGAGAGAGACCATTGTTTCCCTTCTCGTCGGAGCCAACCATGTGATATTGGTGTTTATTCCAACACCCACATATATATCTCAGTTGTAAATACTCTTGGCTTTAGAGCATTATCGGTTGAGTCATTCCCTTGGGTGAGTACTTTTTCCCCAAGGAAAACCCTCTAAGATAAACAATAGTGAGCAAACATATTCATAGTTTGATCAACCTTCATTTAGAAACAAAGGGAGAACACATGCAATAGGTTTCACTCACACTCACAAAGTTTGTTGTTCCATTTTAAACCCAAAATGAAGTGTGGAGGCAATCTTTAATGTGACTTAATGTCACAAAAATGACTTTTGATTCTCAAGATCGTCATGAAGCATGAGAGAAGTGAATATGCCTTTTTAGATGAGATTACTTTGCAAAAAATATTACAAAGCACAAAGGACACATGTTCATTTTAAATCCACAAAGAAAAAGTGAATTCCTTTTAGTGCACCAAAAGAAGTGTGAGATTTGATTGTTCAATTGTTAACCTTAAACAAAATATAGTAAATTTTCTTAATGTTCTTTTTAATCCATTTGTCTTGTTCTTTTTAGAGCCCAAATTGAAATCTATTGATTCCTAAAAGTTTGAAGAGATAAAATTCTTAAACTTGGAATTATAATTGCTTCCAAGAGTGTCTAAATACACTTGATGCAATAGAGAAATGATGTCATAAGAATATTTTCTATTGTTTCCTCCTCCCATATTTTGATTTCCTAACCTAAAAAAGTGTTCAAAATGTTAGATGAGATCAAGAAACAAAATGCTATGGGAGTTAGATGAATCATTAAGCATAAAAACCCTAAAACTTAGAAGAAGTTATAATGTGATTTGACTTTAGGTGAAAATTTGAAAGTTATAACTCTATAAAATTTGAGAAAAACCTACACCATTGGATAACTTATGAAATTATACCCCATTTCAAAAACAAAAGCTTCAAAAAAGACCAAAAAATGACCAAGATATGGCTATTTTAAGTTTGCATGAAAAAGTAAGAAAGTTCAGCAGTTCTGTCTATGATGGTGGCTCTATTTGGAGTTTAAGCAGTGCTATATGGGGATGTTGGAGATCCAACAGTGTAGTTTGAAGTTTGGAGTGGTGCATTTTGTTTCCAGAGCGGTTCTGTATAGCCCCGCTGGACTGTGAGCAGTTCTATATGGCCTCATTGGACTATGAGCAGTGTTGTTTCATGTAAACACATAAAAACACAAAAAAGACAAAATTTTCTCAAAAAATGTGATTTTATCTTCTAGTTTTCCCTCCTTCTAGCACCAAAATTATGAACCTAGGTTCCCAACCTACACAAACACAACAAATAATCAATAGATAAGATCAAATGCAAGCTAGAATGTAGATTCCTCAAGAAATTCATTTGAATGCAAAAGAAGAGGAATGGAATGAAGAACACAACAAACTTGAAACAAAAATTTCAAATCCTATTCTAAAACAAAGAAAACTCTTAATCTCTTGAGGGAGTTGGTGCCAATTTGATGTGAAAATTGGCCCTTTCCCAACTCCAATGATGTGATGAAGATGCTTGATGAAGGTGAATGCTTGTAGTGATGACTTCAATGGAGCTCCATGTTGAAAATCTGCAAAAAACCTAATTATGCTTGGATGAAATTGATGATAAGTTGCTATGGATTTGAGTATAATAACTTTTGTCAAATTGTGGATGATAGAAATGAAGGATGAGCTCTCTATTTATAGAAAGAAAAAGTTTAAGATTGAAAGATAGGATGAATGTGGGATAAAAGATAATCCAATGACATGATGTCACTTGTCAACACATGAGAGGATGAAGGTTGAGCACATTTTGATCAATGTGCAAGTTTGAAATTTTAATTTGAAGAAGTGACATGTTTAGGGGGGATGAAAGAGGAGTTAAATGCCACTTGGCTCAATACACAAGGACATGTAAGAGATTTTAAATGCTTTGTTGGATGTACATGTCTATTTGGGGGGAGATTTCAAATTTGAGGAATATTCCCACTTGGATGCCTTTTTTGAATGAAAATAGATGATTTATAAATCAATTAAATTGATTTTCATGTGCAAGTTGCCAAATCTAGAGGATTTGAGTGATTAGGATTAGCATTAATCATGATTTGATTAATTTAAATGATGTTAGTTGATTTGACCATTTTGACTTAGATTTTAGGATATAAATAACTCAAAATGAGAAGAGAATGATTTAGACTTAGTTAAATATTTTTTATTTATTTAACCATAGGGGGTGATGTTAGATTAAATTAGATAAATGTTTGATTTATTTAATTTAATAGAGGAACTATAGAGATTTAATTAAATAAAATGAATTATTTAATTAAAATAGAGATAGGAAGATGAAATGACCTAGCTAATTACATAGAGACAATGATTTAATTAAATCGAGGGAATTATTTAATTAAAAGGAGAATTATAATGACTTTAATCAAATAAGGCTATTCGATTAAATGGTTAGATAGAGAGATAATTCAGGATGAAACTATGTTAGTAGATCAGGATCGAGTGTGTGATATCAATCTGTATATTTTCTATGTCTACAGGTGGAAATCCATCAAGCTTCCTTGTGACTCTCAAAAGGGGTAGCTCTGAGCTGAATTTCTAAGTTCTCTATTCTTCGAACCCCCAAATAAAAAAATTCCAAATTATTGGACAAAAATCCATAATAAGCTTTGCACTCATAGAGCTCCATGAAGTTGTCTCTTTACCCTCATAAAGGGTATAATTCTTGATCATATTCTTGTGAACTCATTGGACAACAATCGATATTGAGTTTCAACACCAAATCCCTTACCTATCTCCAAAAATCAAACTTCACAATATATATATTCTTTGAATCCATCAATATTAATAAGGAAACCTTAAAAGAAATAAATAATAGAATGCAAATATTCTTCTCATGCAAAGCACCATATCAAAGTAAGAAACTAACTTGAGATGGTAGAAATTTCTCCAGCCTTTGATGCCACTAGACTCTAATCCAGTCTTGCTACTATTTAACATCCATGTGTAGCATTCAATCCTTTGAACAACCTATTAAGTGTAATATATATGGAAAGAGTACAAGCATTATGTGTATTCATGATTAAATGAAAATAATAGGTTTATGGCTCAATTGATAATCCATCCATTAGAATAAAAACATTTAATACATTTGAGATGACCATTTTCTCTATCTTGTGTGGAATCATTCCTCTAATTGTCCTTCTTATTTCCCATTTTTTAATATTTCCTTTAATTACTTGACCAAATCAAACTGCCAACATTATTTTCAAACCCTAACCTCTCCTTGCACTCAAATTTCTAACAAATTCTATCATTCAAACAATTATTTGATGTAGGTTTGTAACATAAAATAGCTTATTTACTATGATAAAACCATTCAAATCAAAGCCAAACTTATTCCAAAAGATTGTAACAAGAAAATAATCGACTTGCATGTAATAAAAAATCCTCCTTTTCTTTTGATTCAAAAAAGGATTTATGATGAAGGCATATGGGTGATGTATTGACACAAAGGAATAATCACTTACTCCAATTGAGATTTAACACACGGGTGATCCCACAATAGTGGTTTACAATTTTTGGTCAAACTGGACACTAAAATAATTTTTTCTAACTAAATCTTCACTTTCAGGCACCTATAGCAACTAAACATGAGGAATTTTGATGAGGGTGCAGCCCGAGACTTAGAAAATAACCCACAAACAAGAGAATAATTTTATTATTCAGAAAATGGAGCTTCTTACATGCAAAGGATCTCAAATCCCCAAGTTCTACAACACATACAAGTTACAAAAAGCTACAGAATAACCCCTTTCGCAATATGCAAGCTTGTCCCCCAAAAAGTTACCTAAAAATTAGAAACCCACCCATAAATAGAGCTCCTCTTTAGTTTGGAGCCAAAACAACATTCAAATTTGAGTTTAGGTGGTTTGGCACTGAAAATTTACAACATGAAGTTCAAATTTCAAAAGAGCATTTGCAATTGTATCTTCTATAAAGTGCACCAACTTCCCGGGGCCATAACTTCTGATCCGGGACTCTGATTCACAAACTGTTTGAATTATTGGAAAGGTCACAAAGTCAATAACGCATTCAAAATTGCTATGCCAATTTTGGAAAGTTTTGGGGCTGATCCGGGAACTCTAAGTGCCTCAAATCTAACTCAAAATATTTTCAGGTGCAAATCTGGGAAACTAAAACTGCAATATCTTTCCACCCATGAATAGAAAATAAAAACCATAAATTGGGAATTTCATTATGACAAAAAGGGTATCCAAAAATGTAAAAACATTTAAAAACCAAGAAACTTAAAATTTAACTATTTTTGGGCAATGCAAGATTGCCCTTACACCACTAGATGCTCCTGCATCAGACACCCAAGGTAATTTGAGAAGTGACCCCGTCACGTCTCAGATGGTGGAGAAGCAAATGAAAGCCTGCAGGCAACTAGGATGAATCTTCAGCGAGGCCTTCCTTTCC